>JAMXBD010000598.1:0-600000 GCA_024138025.1 Combretum micranthum
ATTTCTTTATAGATGTTTATTTCTTTTTCTATTATTTTGCTTTTAAAACAATTATCCCATGTCTATAACCATTCATGTGTAAAATAGAAATACTTACGTAACCTTACATATTGTGATATGTTGGGAGTTATTGGGTGAATATGAATAATAATAGAAATACTTATGTAGAGTTCAAGTATAATGAGTATACAAAATTAGTTGCTTTGGAATTTACAAGTTATATGTCTTTGTGGTGGAAGAATATGAAGGTTCAAAGAAGAGAAGATGACGAAGTAGAAGTGATAACATGGGCCATGGCAAAGAAAGTGTTAAGGAAGTGATTTGTACATCAATACTACAAGTAGGAATTATTCATGAGACTACAATCATTAAGAAAATGGGGGACGTTTTAATGATTGTGTGTAAGAGTACGAGCCTCGTTTTATTCAATATAAAATGAATAAGCCAAAGGAAAAACAATAAGGAGATTCTACAGGTAGTACGAAATTGCATATGTGTTGGAATTACAATCTTATGAGACTATAAATCATGTGCTTACATTGGCACTTGAATTTGAAAGATAAAAGCAAATCACTTGGGTTCTACTTATAAATAAAAAAATTAACATTAGAAGATGTAAACCTGATAAATTTTCACATATGAAATAGCTAGTAAACCTAGAACTTAATAAAAACCCAAAAATAGATCAATGAGCTGAATTTAGCCAGATTAGGATCTAAAAGCCTGAATAAAAACTTTTTTGACCTTAATTGATATCAAAAACAAGATTTCGTATCTTGAGATGATAACTCAAGATATAATTAAAGGTAACCCAAATTTTTAAACCTGAAACTTGCCATACAAATATAAATAGATAGAAAATAAATGGTTACTATTGAACTCAAGAAAGACTTGAGACTGTAACTATGAGTAGTAATGAACCTATACATATATTTTAACCCTAAATCAAAGATTCCTAGATAGTATTAAACACTACGAATAAGATCTCATAGTATGTATCGAAAACTTAAGATAACTAGATAACTTGGTAAAGATATTGAGAGACATAATGAGTAAATAACAAATTATACTTATAGTTAGGAAACGATAACCTAAAGATAAACAGTTAGGGTTATAAATACATAATGAAAATATAAACAGATATATAACTAATAAACTAAACTCCAAATAGATATTTGGATCACACTATCATTTTAGTTAGAATATTCTTAAGCTATTAGAGCCTAAAATAAAAATTGACCTATTAAGTTTTGACAACCTTAATCGCGAGAGATAAAATTCTAAAAATAATTAATTGCATAAACTTAAAACCTAAATATAAACTTAATAACAATCTAGAAAATTTGTAGAACTCTAAATAAATTCTTGAAAATAAAACTCTTGAATAATTGGCATAATCATACCCGATTAAATTAATAAACTACCCCAAAATTTAGATAATTATTATCTAATTAATGCTATTATATATATACATGCATGATCGGTGCCAATTTGCACCAAAATGTAAGGTTTAGATTTCCTTGAAGAATGGGAGCTGAAATGCATGGATAATTCTCCAAATTTTCTACAAAAAAGTCAACAAATTCAACTCATAAACTAATCAAATGTTGCCACCTCAACTTCTTCATTAAATGCAGCTAAAACAACTTGATGAAATAGTGCACAAATGAACAAAAATCTAAAGCAAATCTTGAATATAAATTGTATTCTTCACCTTCTGTTATATATGTGTATATAACTCATAATATGCAAGGAAACAAACTCATTTATACACACCAAACCGACCACAAAACATCTGAACAAACTCTCCCTAAGCCAGCCAACGAGAATCACTCAACAACCACTCCAAACCAACTCAAACAAATATCAAACTTCATTAAAGCAAACTTTAAAGCTTAAGAAGAAAGACGAGGTGAGTTGATTCGTTTGGCTTGTTATTTGTTAAAAACAATGTTTTAAACTGGCTTTTCATAATCATAGATCATAACCCAACCAGAAACAAGCTTCGAATTACATCAAACAAGCTTCATAAGGTAAATTTCGCAAACCCTAAGTTGCACTCTTTGATTTCAAAAATCAAGGATTATGTATATGTTGTTGTATTGTAAGTCGATATATATATATATATATATATATTATGTATAAACACTTAGGAACACATTAGAATCAATTTGAACATGAAAAAGCATGAAAATCAGATCATCCGCCACGAAGAAGAAGATGAATAGTGAAAATTTCCAGATGAGCACAGATGGTGCACGGGGTCGTGTACTTCCCGTGTTTCTCTTAGATTATGTTTTCCAGTTCAACACAGCCGTGCACTAGGCCGTGTACACTGGGAGGAAAAAAAATAAAATAATAATAAATAAAAATAATGTTTTTTAAATTAATTTTCTCATTCTAGATTTTATTATTATTATTATTGTTTTTGTTGTCGTAGTAGTTAGTAGTTTATTAGTATATTATTGTAAATATGAATATTAATACTATTTTCATATTATGTATTATTAATATTATTATTAAGATTATTACTATTAATAATATTGCTATTTTGAATATTAGTATTCATAATCTAATAATATTATTAGTATTAATGTTACTACTATTGTTGAATCCATTATTATTAATGTTATTATTATTATTATTGTTAATATTTATATGGTTATTATTACTATTATTATCATTATGATTAATATTGTGATTTTGTCATTAAGAACAATATTAATATTATTATTAATATTGTGAAGTTAATAATATTAATATTATTATTGATATCATTATTACTACTATTAATATATTTCTACAAAAAAAAAATAAAATTATGACAATTATTAAATACTAGTTTTATAAAGACAATATATATATATCTATATATACATAAGAACGAAAAATTTAATAAGTTAAAATTTTAAACAATTTGATTTCCAAAAATAACAAAATAACTACATAAAGTAGAATAAGAGGAACACGATAAAACTAAATGATAGAAAATAAATATTAGTTATTATAAAATAGTAATTAAAGAACGGTCTGAAAGTGATAATAACAATTTAATTGAGAATGAATTCTATGATTACCTAAATAAAAATATTTAATATCAAATAAGATCAAGAGAAACAAGACGAAACTCAATACGAAATAAATAATTGTTATCATAAGACTATTAAAAGGACCAATACAAGTATATAGGTGAAACCAGATACCAATATAGGATACTTAGATACTCATAAGAGTTTAATCATATAGTTTATGTGATATTGATAAATATATTAATCATCTTAATAGGTAATCTTGGTACTTGAGAGGATTTTCCTGATAATTATTACAACTAGCTAACATGAGCAGGTAAGTAACTCAGTCTTATTACACTGTTTGTGCTTATAGCTTAGCTGAATCTAAATGAAAGATAATAATCAAATTTTGTTGTATGGGTTATGGGGAAATTGTATGATTTATGATCTGTGGATTGCTAAGCTACTTTATTAACAGTGATAATATATATATATTGTATGAATTGATTGCCTAAATAGCAAGCTACTTGTCTAAAAATTGGATGGTTATCTTAAATCTGATTAATGACTATTGGTTCTCTAAATAAACGAATATGCATTGCATAACTTGCATAACTAAAGGCGTGGTAGCCTACTCGTGTTAGCATTTCAGATCTTTGATAATGCTTGATATGTCTAGGCTAGAGGCTATTAGTCATACCAAGGTTATCTTTGTTTTGTTGGTACCATAGGAACTAAATGGTAAACGAAGGAAGCTACTTACGGTATTGCTTGAAATGACTAACACTTTATGGTGGATTCTAAGACAGAAAATAGGAAGTGAACAGTAAAGATATATTGAATTAAAAGAGATAACTAAAGTAAGTATTGCCGTTTCTCTTGTTTACTTAGTATCCTCTGGGTAGGTGGGCCACAGATTGTGATCCTTCAACCTGATGAGAGGACGTAAATCTTCATCCTGTTTGGATTCCGGGTTATCCAAGCTTGTATTTGTACATATGCTTGATTGATGCATTTCATATGATTGTTAATAAACTTGTTTGATATGTGGTAAGTTCTGATTATTCACTGAGTCGTGGTTTAGCTCGCACTCCAACAGTCCTTTCAGGTTTACATTGCGACCTTGGCTCATTACTTCAAAGAGCATGGTCTCGGTATGAATTTAGAAGCTGAAAGCTTAAGGAGTAGTTCGGGTTAAAATTTATATTTCTATTTCTACTTACAAGTATTTAGCATTAGAAACTTTAGTTATGTATTTGGAGGATTTCATAGAAAAGTTTTGGTCTGTAATGTTATTATTATTCTCAAACTTTGGACGACCGTTATTTACTAATTTATGTCTTATATATATACTTGTCCTTCTTATCAAAGCAACTAAAAGATCCTGTTTATTGAAAATATGTCATTCTTAGAAGGTAAACTAGTAATAGTATTCAAGCGTATCTTGTGTATTACTACTAGGGTACCTTTAGAGCGTGATAAAAGGATAGGTCTAAGGATATAAAGCTTGAGAAGAAGGAGCTTAGAAGCTAAGAGAAGGTTGACAATAGTAAACCTATTATCTATCATGTGTGGAAGAATGATTAAAAGCAACCGCAGAGAAAATGGTTAATAAAATCAAGTGTTTTGAGTACTAAGTATTCAAACATCTCACCTTACAATGTCTAAACAAATGAGTAATGGTCCTATAAAGAAAATCTTCGAAGTCAGAAAGTGAGAGCAAAGAGGGGAAGATAAAGGATGTAAAGGTTAGAATTCAGGAATAAGATGTTTAAAAGGATGATACTAGAGGAGTATAGAGTGAGGTCATGGCATAAGTGGTTCAATGAGGATTAAGCATTAATATTTTAGGATAGAATGAGTAAAGAGAAAATTTATTTTAATTTATATTGAAGGGAAAATCTTGTTTTACTATTATTGATAAAGGTAGCTCCACTAATCTTGTCTCTAATGCTTATGTCCATAGTATGAGGATGAAAGCTATACTGCATCTTTACATTGGTTTGGTGAGAAAATATCCATATAAAGTTAGTGGGAAGGTTAAATATCGTTTAAAATGGGACAATATGAATATATGGTGGAGTGTGATGTTATAGAGATAAATTCTACCAATAATTTGCTATAAAGACTATGGTTATGTGATCAAAGAGTGTTATATATACTATGAATTTTGGAATGCCTATACTTTTAAGAAGGAGTAGAATATTATGCTTCTTACCACGAATCCGATAAATGTAAATTGGGAACAAATTATTAAGGAAAGCAGTTGATGAGTTTATTTCCCAAAAACTTTTCTTATTCTCATCACACTTCCAAGACAAAACAAAATTTAAGATGAATCTTTTTTTAAAATGATGGAGTGATGATGGAAATTAAAATCATAAATTTGATCCAGTTGCCAAGAAATTAGCTAGACTCAAGTTGGCATAGTCGAGGCTCTTATTGCAAGAAGAAGAGCAATGAAGATTAGGTTCTAACTCTAAAAAAACTATCACGTAAATTTGACTAACACAACGAAAGAGCTCATTAAGGTTTCAATATTTATCTACAGTTAAGCACAGTGCTGTTAAAACTGGACTAGGGTTTTGACTAGAATATGTTAGGAGGTCAGGAGTTGAGAGGTTGAACTCAATTTAACCATGGTTAATGAAAAGTAAAAATATAAGGAAATTTTTAATTTTGAAATATATATATATATATATGTGATGTCGCTCAATTACATCTATATTTGATTCAAACCCATCAATTAACTATTAAATCTACACAGGGTATATAATATACCATAAAAAAGAGAAGAAAGCACAATCTAATGATTATATTTTATAAATTTTAATATAGGATGAATATATATTTAAAATTCAAGTTTTTTTGGCCTAATTAATCTGATTGATGTAAATCTGAGCCGAATGCATATATCGGCCTGCTTTTATGACTGATTCTAATTGAACTAAGTCAAACCGATCTGAGTTTGATAACATTGGTTTCGTAGAAGGTTTTGATTCTAGAAATAAACTTAATGCTACTTTTGACAAGGCATTGAGATGCTTAAAGATATTTTGTAGAAACACTTCTAACTAATGCTGTTAAACCCTAAAAATTTAAATTAATACAATTAATAAATTAACAATATTCATAATTGTTGAATTATATGTGAGGATAAAATTTCTAATCCTATACAAAATTTTAAGTAATAAATAAACTAAATTTAAATAAAAAATGCATTAATTACAATAGGACAAATGGTTAAAAAAAAAATTACAATAGGACAAAACTGATTTGCTAGGGTAAACATATCTGATTTGTCCCTTTCTACTCCTAGATACCAACCAGTTAAAACATTAGCTTAGGAAAGCATCTTTTAAACTTTCCTTCCTATTTATCCATTTAGCATAAAATTATGCTACTTTTGCCTGGAGTGCTTTTTAGCAACTGTAACGTCTAAAGCTATCCTAGGAATTCAAACCTTGTCCCCTTCCCATTACTTCTCCATTCTATATAACGATCACCAGGATGTTTGGTCAACCGGTTTTACTCAATCAACCCTCACTACCCGACTGTGTGGTATCAATCCGTATTGCATCTCTTCTATACTTAAACCCATTGAACACAGCTGGAGGTCCATGGAGACATGAATTTGAGCAGTCTATTTGGTAAGTTTAGCAATTATGATGGATTTGTATAAAGTACAAACTTGTTCTACAACTTCAACTTTTGACATCCCTTTTCTTCTTCTTCTCTTAGTGTTTCATTTCACCTTGAGTTTCTAACTTGGTCTCGCCTCATTTTAAGTCAAATGAACCCCTATATCATATGTAAATTCGTACGAAAATGCTCACAGCATTGAAACCTCATAAAAATTTCATCTTTTTAAGAGTGAAATACTAATGTAATAAGAGTGATATCAAAGATTAACCCAACAGTTTTAAGGATAAGTCAAGTTTAGAAGTAAAAGGCTTAAGATAGATTAGTCAAGAGTTTTATGAACCACAATAATTTTCCTTTTTCACTTCTCATGGTTATAGGCTTCCTTGACGACCCTGAGCTACCATTGGATTACTTTGAATAATCATGACTCGACCAAGGCGAGTGGGTTCTTGAATATGTTTCACATGATGCTTCTGCTATTTGACATTATATATTTGAAATATCTTAAGCCACTATTATATTTGTTTGTTGTTTTGTGAGCTTCGTGTATTTGCCTTCTATTTCTAGTTGTTCTAATTCTTGCTATTTTCAAATATATACATATATGCATTGTTGGTGTCGGATTGAATTCATATTGTAAGTTTTGCTACCTATTTTATATTGGCATACTAATATATATGTATGTATATGTGCTTATCAATATGTTTGAGTTGTGTGCAGACACGGGAATTCGATATTCATATCTTCACGAAGAATGGGCCTATTTCACTTTTTTGTTGGAATAAGTATTTTGAGTTTGACACTAACGACAACTTTGCATGGAATGTGCTTCACTTTCTGTATATCATATATGTTGAAAACATTGGTAATAGTTTCACTAGTAATGAGGAAAAAAGTCAAGGTATTGCTATATAATATATGTATATATATAAAGAAAAGCAAGGGAAGATTCTATTTTGAAATGGAAACATTTCAACTTTAAAAAAAAAAAAAAAAACTAGAGAAAGTTAATAAATATTTTCTTCTGCTATATAAACTTTTCCAACCTTTAATATATATGTTTATTTATTTATCTAATGTAAGTTATTAGCATTCTTATTTAGGTGAAGTGGAAGTTCTCTCCTGCTACGAGATATTCCTACTCTTCTGGAATAATAATAATAATTTAAAGTAAATATTAAATATTTTATGTCATGATTATTAAATCTTGTTAAACTTGGTATTCAAGGTGGTAAATTGTGCAAGGGTGATTGATAGGTTCATTAGCAAAATTTATGTCAAAACATTATCCTTTTTTTTATTTATTTTCTTTTACTTATATATATAATTCTTTAAGAATTTTTTTTAAAGGAAATACCCTGTATGAGATATCTAAGCATTTCCTTACCTTTGTCTTACTCATTTTGATGTATTATTAACTTATAATATAGAAATTATGACCTACTTCATTTAATTATAATGAATAGAGGACTTCTTTACTATTAGAAGTCCTACGAAATGAAAATGAGAAATGAAACAAAATTAAAATAGAAAAGGGAAACCTATTCAATGGAAACTATCCTTAAGGAAAATATACATACGGACACATGCATACTTAATAACTTGCAAAAAAAATTATATTATATATTGATATGTACAATAAATGTAAATATGTATGTATATTTATATAAATGCCCATCGTATACATGTTCAATAATACTCGTTGTTAAGGATCTTGTCGCGACCATGGGATATAGATAAAAATTTCCATCTATATATTTATGTTGGATGTTGTACCATATGCGGTGTAATTACAGTTTGATGTGATATTTTATTTTTTTCAAGTGTGTTTTATTCTATTTGTGAATGCATTGTGGTTAGAATTATAAATGGTGAATTTTTTTATGGACTCAAAAGAATAAACTATGATTGCTTTTGTCTTCTATGAATTGTTTCATCACCCCATAACTGGATTAAAGTAAATATTCAAGTTTTTAAAAACTAGTCATTCATTACACGATACATTACATTACTTGAAGGACATCATTATTACACGGTGGGTAGGATAGATGGCATGCAAGCGGTGATCCAATAAAGACGACATATTGGTGACGATCCTATTCCACTATTTGTGAATTATATGGCATAAGAAAATGTCGTACACTTAGTGGAGACTAAGTCTACCCTACCATTTTGGGCATGTGTGCACCAAAGTGTAGTGATTGAGGTTGAGAAATTGACATGATAAGAATGGCATGCTAAGAGATTCAAGTTATGTTAGATGCTTGAACATTAATGGTAGTTGTTGTTCCCAACCTAAGGTTAGACAAGAAGAAGGGAAGGAAGAGGGGGGGGGGGGGGGGGGGGGGGGGGGGGGGGGGGGGGATGGGGTGGGGGTGGGGGGGGGGGCGCTGGTTGGTAGTTTACCAAAACTTTAAGATAATTACCGAAAAAAACCACATGTGATATTACATTACATTTGCTTGCCCATGCATAGCATATGATATGATAACTCACTTGTGCTTGTTATAATTGTTGCGTTTGTGTTATGCCATTACTGAGCGGTGGTTGCTTACATCCAACAGGCTTAACCATATTTAGGTTGTCTATGGCATTGCTAGGAGGGTACCTTCGGTAAGGTTCTAATTTTTGGATGGGCAGGAAAAAACGCGATAGAACGATTTAATGTTTTATTTTTTTAGGACTACTGTAATACTTTATGAGCCATGGAGACTCTCTATTTTATACCAAGACTTATGTTTAAGTTATGCAGTTTAGTTTATTCCTTATGTGATATATAAATATTCAATTTTGGTAGATGCTTCATAAGTAGTTGACAGGAATTAGGACATCACGAATGAAGTTCTCTATTCTCGAGAGTACTATGGCAGGTTGTCACTAGGAATGCAATCGGGATGAGTTTGGGACGGTACACTAAACACCCGAACCCAAACTCGATACCTAGTAGGGTTCCGAAACCCATCCCAAACCTATAGGGTTTTTGTCCATGAACCCAAAACCCACTAAACAAACCCTATAGGGTACCCGTCCTAAATTCTATAGGGTTTTTTCATTCTTTTTCTATTTCCAATATTTTCCTACTTCACAAGCTAAGAAGAAAACTTTTATCATTACTTATACGATCCTCTTTATAAAAACCATTTTCATGGGAAGAAAATCAAAAGTGTCTTAGGAAACTAAATTAAAGAGAATATAATGTTCATCACAATATTTATCAAATCACAATACAAATTTTAAAGCGAAAATAAAATTAGACAAAGCAAAAGCATCTCTCATCAAATTACAATACAAATTTAAAATCCTCATAGATTTCACTGCTCATTTTCATCTTCTTCTTCATTTGTCTTCATTCCTACAAAAAAAAAAAAAAGCAAAACATTTCCAATACATTAGATATATGGTGAAAACATTTAAAAAAAAATAAATAAATAAATTTACTAGTCTCTTACCACTTGATTTATAACTATCCAATTTGAGTACACATCAATGCCTCTATGGTATCTGCTTTAAGTCGACTTCTATGTGAACTAATTACTCGACCTGCCGGTATTAAATGCAGATTCAGATGCAACTGTGGACGGGAATAGCTAGTATATCTCTAGCTATCTCTGCTAACGTAGGATATTTCATTACACTCACTTTCACCATTCAAGAATATCAAACTTAGAGTTTTCCATCCAAGGCTCCATAGGTTCTTCTAAATAATGGTCTAACTCTGACTTTACCTGGACATCAGTGTGTGTAGTTTTCAAATATTCTAAATAACATTCCATAATAGGATCAGTTGAAGTTAGAGCACTAGTGCTATTGTCCTTCTGAAGGATTTGGAGAGATCTACCATCTGAGCTCTTACTTTGGTGAGATTTAGATCTACCTTGATATTCTTGAATTAGTTCATAAGTAGTGTCCTTAACATTTTGCATCTCTTTAGAAGCATTCACTCCAAAAACCTTACGAAACACAAAATCCACGCCTTCATCTTAAAGCGAGGATCTAACATAATACATACAGCTATAATGACATGAACGTCACCCCAATATTTTCCAAACTTTTCAAACATCTTTTTAGCCATGACACTAATATTTAAATCAAGAGAATCCTTCCATTCAATCAATGCATTTCTAATTGTATATACTTTTCAAAAATAATAATTTGTAGTCGGATAATTAGTACTTGAAAATAGGTTAGATACCTCATAAAAAATAGCCAACTTTTTGCATATTTCTTCAGCCAACTCCCAATCATCATCTGAAGGAAGACTTTTATAATGTCTATCCAAATGTTGAACTCTATAAAAGACTTCTTTATATCCAATGGGAGTAAGAAGCATGTTATATGTTGAATTCCATCGAGTCTTGCAATCCAAACAAAGCCTTCTACTGTATGAGACATCTAGTTGCTTGCAAGCTTCCCTAAATTTCTCAACTCGTGATGGAGTTGCTGACCAAAACTGGACACTATCACGAATCTTCTCTATTGCACTTTCTATCACAGTCACACAATCTCTAACAATTAAGTTCAAAATATGCGCACAACAATGCATATGCAATATCTTCCCACGAAGAATCAAATCATCCTTTTGCAACTTTAATAACAGAGTTGCAATCATTGCATCATTTGTTGAACAATTATCTACAGTGATAGTAGATAATTTTCTATCTAGATTCCATGACGTCAATGAATCAAATAATCCCTCAGCAAGATTTTCATTTGTATGTGGAGTTGGAACATATAAACAACTGCATATGAATGTAACAATAATTAAAAGAGATTCTAATTTTCAGATACATTAGATAAAATATATACAAGTATAGAGACTTACTTCAAGAGTCGACTTTGAAGTTTCCAGTTGTTGTCAATGAAGTGTGCAGTAACAGTCATGTATCCCTTTTTCTGATTTGAAGTCCATATATCAGTTATTATTGCCACTCGAGAATTAAGCCCTTTCAATTGCACCTTCAAATTTTCCCTTTCTACATTATAAGTGCTCAAGATTTCTTTCTTTATGGTTGTACGACTCACATGCTGAATAAGAGGTTGAATACTCTCCATGTACTCTCTAAAATATTCATGCTCAACTAATGAAATAGGATACTCATGGACAATAATTGCCTTTGCAAGTTTCTGCCTAGCAGTTTCTTGATTAAGAGTCCAGTTTCCTATTGTCAAGCTACTACTATCACTCTCACTTTGGTTTTTTTCCATTGACAAGAGATATTGTCTAGGGTCTCCATGATTGTTTCTTTGAATGCACTTTTTGAAGTGATTATGCAAGTGCTTGGTGTCATTTTTACTTACTGCTTTCAATCTTTTTGAACAATGGTTGCTAATTGCAACTTTTCCCCATCGATCGTTTTCTTCACCATCTCAGACCATACGGAAGAAGTCAACTTACGTTGTTAGGGTTGTCTGTTTGATTGGCGCTACTTACTATAAGAGAGCCTGATGTAATTGTTGGTTTTCTTGGTCTAGGTGGTAGAGATGGGCTTTCCATAGGATCAAAATCATTGATATTTTCCTCCATATTCATCTATTCATCCACATCCATACTCAAATTAACTGCATGAAAGGATAATATTAAATATCATATCAATGGAATTGGAATCAAGAACAATATATCAATGGAAATATCAAGAGTTTTATCTCATATTAAATTAACTAAGTGTGTCTTTGTTTCATGAACTTTAGGTGTTTGTTCCCCTTCATTATCATCATTGCATTATCTTGTCATGTTTTCATTCCAACAACAAGATTCAAGAAGTCAGACTCAGTCAGACTCATTTATAGTTTTTCAAAATTTTAAAAGAACAAAATTTGTCCTATTACTAGAAACTTATATTCTGAAATGACTAAGATGTTAGCGAAATTTGTAAACCTTAAGTATCTTTCTTAGTAAAATTCTAACTTGGCTTGCGTCAGAATAACATCCACCGTTAGGTAGGCCAAATTCTTTTCCCCAAATTAAAGCCGTTCCAGATTTCCCATTTGCACCATAGGTAAATTTATTTATTTTTGTTTTCCTGGTGTTTTGTTATGCTCCTTAAAATATTCTGAAGAAAATGCTAATGATCTATGACCAATATAACATGGAACTATCAAAACTAAATTTATTAATTATATTTTTAAATGATAATAAATTAAATATCAATAATATATATTATACTTGTTTTACATATTTACATAATTTATTGATGATAAATTTTATAAAGTATTATTTACACTAACATAGTTAAAAAATTATTAAAAAATATTTGTAAAAGTAAGTTAGGATGCTCTTATAGATGGTGTTCAATGGATCCAAATTTTTTAAATTAATTTGTCCTATTACAAATAAATAATTTTTTTAAATTAATCTATTCCTTATAAAAGAATTGATTATTGTTAAACAAATTTTAATCAGCTACATCGTAAGAATTGCATTTTAAGAATTGCGAAAACCAAACAATCCTTGGGCTCCGTTAGTTTTTCCTTAAAAAAGTTTGTCGGATCTACGAAAAAGAACAATTTAATTTTCATCAAATCAGGGAAAGAGAGTCATCTTCTTTTAATGCACGAATAGTTCATAAAAATTAAGATAAATAAATTCATATGACATGCATATAAGAAAACAAAACAGTTAGAGAATATGTATTACCGAGATCTGCGAGCAACGATTGCAAGAAGGAAAATAACAACAGATCTATTTGTTGTTCCAAGTAAAAGCGACGTCCGATGGTCCTTGAGCTATGATTGTGATGCCAGAAGGAAAATAAAAGCTAGGTTTGGGAGGAGAAGGAGTGGAGGACTGAGGTTGACTTTTGAGGATGCGGCAGCGAATGAGAGGAGAGGAGATTAGAGAGTGAGGACTAAGGATTTAGGGTTTTTTAGTTTCTTTTAATAATTTAATAAAAACAAAAAAAAAGCAGCCTTTGACGTTGATTGGACGAGCATAGGATTATAGGATGGCTAGAAGAATCAAAAGATTAAGTATGATATATATATATATATATTAATGGGTTCGGGTTCCCAACGGTTTTACATTTGTCCCAAAACCCGTCCTAAAACCCTATAGGGTTTTATTATTAATCCCAAAACCCGTCCCAAACCCTATATGGATCCTATAGGGTATTTATCGGGTTGGGCTGGGGGTACCTATAAAAACCGCCCGCTTGCATCCCTAGTTGTCACCGTTAAGTACCCTTTCAGGTGTGATAACTTTTGTTGGTATTAGAGCTATAGGTGATAGGGGCAATTTACATACTTATTAAGGTCAGATTATGGATAAATATTTCTTTAATTCATGTTTAATTTTAGAGGATTGTATTTAATTAGAAAATATATTCTTTTCAAGTTTAAAAAGGATAAATATCAACATTTGAATCGAATTAAACAAGAATTGGAGTTGAACATGTCATCCAAGCAACATCACGCTGTGATAGAGATAATGATCTTCTTGGATTAATATTTAGGAAGCGATTATAGGCATAATTCAGAAGAATAGCACAAATAGAAGAGATCACCCGTGCTATGGTCGTAATCTTGATAGTGATCTCTTCGAGAAACTAGGGATGACACGGCTGTTATGTCGATACAAAGGAGACCATAGAGGAGATAATGACACATGTAACGGCCATGATCAAGATGATGATCTCTACTAACTTTGATAGAAACTTGTTTGATCGTTATTTATAAGGATTCAACAAAGCATAGTGAAGATCATGGCCTATGATACGGCCATGACTATCAGGGGGCCAATTTGTAGAGTTACATGAAGATCCAATTTGGGTGTTATCATTTGTAGATTGTCATCGATGAGACCACGACCTCCATCACACCATTATCTGCCTAGGATAATCTCTTTCGATGATATGACGGGCCATTTAATGGCTGTTATGGTGGTTACTTATGGGATATTTTCGTGTCATTTTAGATCTAAACACCTTTTTGAAGAGGAACAAAGGCTAATTGACACGTATTTTCACCCATAAGATGCACCAAGTGGATGATACAAATAAATACTCATGTGAAACATTACAAAGAGAGAAGGGACAAATTCATTATCATTTAGACACCACTATTGATCATTCACCATCTATTATCTTTGCAATCTTATAATAGTATTTTCCGTGTATAGGAGAGTGCATTATACAAGTGTACTGGAACATCATTATATCAACTTCTTCAAGTGAATCCAATTATATGGGTTGTTTTCCATGTTCTATTATCTTAAGTTCTACTTTTATTGTATGTTGATTCTCTATTAAATAAAGTTTTGATGACAAAAATACTCAAAGAAACTAATTATTCTATTTAGTGTGTGGAATTATTTATATATGAGTCTTAAATAGAACCTTTCATAGAACCTTTATTAGTTCAAGATAAGCGAATGTATGAGTTACATGTTTTGAATTTTAAGTGTTTCTAAACGTAAACAAGGCATACATAAGTTCTATTACAAGGAATAATGTCTCAAAGGCTTTGTCAAAAGACAAAAGATATACAAAATGTTTTTTCGAAGTTACTTTAAGGATAAAGAACTATACTAGAAATCCAGAAGGTGTCACAAAACCTTTATTAGAACTTTGGACAACAATTCTTGTGAAACGATGCTTACTATTCATCTTCCAAATGAGATCTACAACATTTTAGATGAGTACAAACAAGTATTTTGAAGACCTAGCTCCGAGATAATAAGTGTATTTAGGTAGTATACTTATTTAGTCCACTAAATTTGGTTAATATTTGAGGAGATTTAAAGAGTTTTTCAAATTCTCTCTCATCAAACGAAAATAATTCTTCAAGGACAAAATCAGATATTGCTTGGACAATTTTATATGAGATTCAATTAAAGATAAGGTGATTATCCGTATTGATATATATCAAGATAAGAACAAGAATATATCTTATCTAATTTTATGGATCTTGCTGAGAAGATTAGAAGAAGATAAACGTTATCTTAAAAGATCACAATGAGGACAGAAATATCAGCAACAAATCATATTCAAAGTCTATCTCCATCAAAATAATGTTATGGAAGGAATTCAAAATGGATACATCTAGATTTTGTTGAATCATGAAAATCCAGCAGAGTTTATCTTCTATCTACCACCACACGCTTTTCAAATTCAAATCAGGAAGACAAATAGAAGATTGGAAATATATCTTCTATCTGTTGAAGTAATCATCTGGATTTCAAATTCCAAAAACAAAAAGGAGATAAGGGATAATAGATTTTAGCTGAGATAATTGGGATATGTTATCCATCTTCCAAACAGCGTTTTGAACAAGAGTATATGAGTGATAAAAGATGGAAAGAAGTACACAATATCGATACTATTCATGCAACAAACAAACACTCTCTTATTCTCTCTTTTCAAATCCAGATTATACAGAACATCTTTTAAGCTTACAACTGTGAGCAGATTCTGTGTAAACTTATTCCTATTGCATTTTGCTTTTGAATTATTCTTTTACTTGTGTAAAAAAAGGAACGTGTTGTTGCCTTCTTAGTTGATAGTTCAATTATAAGATTAAACTCTATAGATCAATTGTAGCTAGAGGATAGCTGTGAGAATCGAGAGAGAATTATATAATATTATAATTTGAAGTTATTGGATATGTGGAACAAACCTATAGGATAACGGGGTCCCCTGATTAGAGCTAGATGAGTGGACTAACGCACAAGGGAACTACTTTAAATTACAACCTGATTCTCTTCTCCCTATCTTTTAAATTCTTGCAATTTATTTTCATAATTGTGTAATTGTTTATATTCGTTGTCATATTTAAAACGAAGGGGATTTATTTTTAAAGGCAAAATTTTTATTAATAATCAATTCAACCTCCTTCTTGATTATTAAGTGGATCAACGTTGTATTATGTTGTTTCTTACATCACGCATGAGTAATAGTTGGACTTACAAAGTTATGTTTATCATGTACATATATGGGCTAATGCTAATTTTGTTGATTTTGCTAATCCCCAAAGTGGGTTTAAGCATCCTAAGTTTAGGTAGTGCATGACTTAGTGTTAAACCATATTTTCACAGGATGCAATGAGAAATCTACCTGTAGAATAGATCTAAACTATGGAGAGAAGTTGCTCGTGCTCCTAGAGATAGGTTCATGAAACTTCTTGCTTCTAATTGGAAATTACCTTAGGATCATATTCTTAATGCGATCTTAGTTGGCTATTAACTAGGAAGAGATTCTAGTTGAAAAGGCTAGGATTAAGGTTCAATTGTCTTGAGAGAGATATTGGTCTATTTGGTGAAATTGCATTTAGAAAAGGCACAACAAATAATAATGTTGTAGTACATGTTAATTCATTGGTGAAGCAAGTCTAATGTGTTGTTGATTGTTAAAGTAACCTAAATTGTTGATTACTTTAGTGAACATAGATGTAGCTAGCAATCAGTTTAGTTGATTAATTATAATCGTCTAATTCAATTTGATTTGCTAGATAATAACCAATAAGAGGAGTAATAGTACTTGTTGAGGACCCTAAGGAATACAACTCTACAGTTTGTTCGCAAACTACATTTGATAGATATACTTTCCTAGCACTGAGAATCCATTAGAACAGATCATAGTACTTAATTAGTAAAATTTGGTTAAAACTAGTGCACCAATAGGTTAGATAGACTTCTAAGAAAAGGATTAACACCTTGTAAAAAGACCCAAAATATGATCAACTAACAACTTTAAGCGAGAGTCGGTAGATTTTAGGTGGCAATCCAACCTATAGATTTATTAGTTTTGGAAATGCAAGAGTACCTTAAAATTAAATAAAAAGAAGAAAATTCTATATGATAAAAGACTAACAAAATTTCATAATAATTCCTCCACAAAATTATGCTGAACTATCAAAAGGAGTGGCATGCGTGCTGAATGAAGGATAACGAGAGACTATGGATGAGATTACAAAGGTTGGTTAAGAAAATTTGATTGGGCACACATTTAGAAGATAGTTGACCAGATTGTAAGAAGATGGTGGATTGGTTTGATTGAGGAGTGCCTAGATGCTTTGAAATAAGATAGTTGAAGATTTAGGAAGAGATTATAATACTACTTGGCTATCCTGCTTTTGGAGGATTTTTACTAAACTCAGCATGAGTTTGTGGAAGTGCCAAAATCATGTTTGTGTCTCGATTTGATAGACATAAAGAACACCTTCCGGTAGCTTATCTATATGTGGTGGGAAGTAGAAGGACAGATAGATGGTATCCAAAATATGTTTGGCAATGGAAACCTAGAAGGGTTTTCTTGTGAAGGTAGATACTTATGAGGAGGTAGAAAACAAAGCAAGGAGGATTAACAGAAATCATAAGTCAAGTAAAGATGATAGTGATTCAAAATCTGATTCAAGCCTTATATTATAACTTTGAACTAAATGATAACCTAGAAATGGAAGAAGTTTATGAAACAAAAGCTAAATATGAGGAGTCAGATCATGATTCTAGCTTCTTGTCAAACCTAGAATTTAAGAGTGATCTAGATGACATCGAAGTAGATGTTGATGAAATGGTGAACGCCCCTAGCTATAGACAATGATAAGTGTCCTAAGACCCTCAATAATTTTGCCTTATTGATATTTTATTGATCAACTAAAGAAAAGGATACTTATTGAATGAATTATTTATTTCAGGGCTAAATGAGGAGTAATTGAACTTTTTAAAAGATTAATGATGAAACATGCAAAGATTTGATGAAGTTTAGAGCTTTTGTTGCAAAGTTAGAAGTACACTATAAGGAGTACACGACCAGTGTACAAGTATTAGAGCACAACAAGAGGAAAAATTGGATTTCTAGGGCACACAACCTAGGTACACAACCTAAGTACACAAGTAGTGTACGTCGAAGTCATGTATGATTAATAAGTGAAGAATTTCTGCTTTGTTCTAATGTACATGACCCATGTACACGAGTCGAATAGGGGGTTCATGTACGTTTGACATACTATAAATAGCACTTTGTTTTGTTATTTTGAGGAATGAACGATTAATATTCCGTTCCTGAGCTCTAAAGGACCTGTCTTGGAGAATTTTTCAAGGGAGAATTGCTACAAAAACATTTGCAGTCACAAACGATTATTTCCAAGGGTTTTATCAATCATGATATCTCTAAAATCTTATAGATAGCTTGTTTTCATTGTTTATTCCATGGAAGAGTAGATTTCTTATACCTAGGTTTTGTGAAACCTTAAACCATGCATTGAATTTCTATTGATTAATGGAAGGTTGATGTCTTGAGTTTATTCGTGTGATATTATTGTTCTTGCGATAATTTACGGCCAAAATTATTGCATGTTCGATTCTTGTTAGTTAAAAAGACATTTCAACTAATAGGATAGATCATCAATGAATAAAGAATTTGCATGTCTTACCTAGACATAGAGAGACATCGGATTTTTGTAATAAATATCCAATCTTATTTAGGGTTCATGAATTTCATGCAATTTTACATTTGGCGTTAGTGAAGGAAGACATTCCCACTATCTTATATAGGATTAAGAATCAATAAACTTGAAGAGAGTAATTGGTTTAATCAAGAGTTCCTGTAGTTTAAGACTCAACTAATCATTAATTGACTCTTATTATAAGAAATGAGGTTTAACGTGGATCAAAATTAGGGGCATCGTTTGTGAATTGACTTAAAAATCAAGAAAAGCACTCATATCTCTAGTTAAGGTCCTTTAGCTATTAGTTTATTAATAATTAGTAAATTAGAATTAGTATGCTCATCTTATAAGTTAGGTTAGCTAGTAGTAAAAGGGAAATATTGATACTTGCCCATAGATTATTGAGGACGATGCCCGCAATTAATTTTATACTGAAAGTAGGTACTCTTGCCTTTATTAGATCATATGATTTAATAGGTTTTTATTTATTTATTATTCTTGATATGATCGAAGAGCAAGCAACAAGTTTTGGGTCGTAACCGAAGATCCAAAAATATTAGGAAAGCTAAGTAGCTATTACTTTAGCCATTTATTTATTTGTAATTTATCTCTTTCTCCTCCATATTACATTATACAATCTAATCCACTTGTTATCTCTTATTGTGCATGACCAGAAGTTCTTTATTGAAAATTCTCGATCTAGATCCAGAGATTGAGAAAAATTTCACAAAGGTTAAGAGAGTGCAACTGCTAATACGTCTAGGCAGTTAGATACTAAGAAGGAAGCATTGGATCTAAAGCCTAAAGATAAGTTGAAAGAAGAGGATTTTGAAAAGAAGAGTTCTAACCTGGAGTTATTGCATTCATTAGAAGGTAGTGAAGAGGAAGTCCAGGAAGCAATCATGGCAAATTAGGATCTACCAAAAACAAACATGGACTATGTAAGGTTAACACTAGAAAGCACAGCTCTTACAATTGTTGAATCACTAATTGATGTAAATAACTTCAAGATAAAAGGTGTATTAATTGAGCTGTTACAGCTATACTGTCAGTTTGATAGTTTAATAGATGAGGACCCCCATGCTCACATTTAAACTTTCCTAGAACTCTATAGGACTTGCAAGAACAACAGGGTGCCAGAAGATGCAATATCCACTAGATTGTTCCCTTTCACATTGAGAAGGAAAGTAAGGAATTGGATGATAGCATTGGGTCCTAGAGCTTTGATTACATGGGATGATATATTAAGTAATTTTTAGATGAATTTTTCCTACCATGTAAGATTGCTAAGCTTTAGAGCATCCTTTGTCCAAAATGATGCCGAGACCTTATATGATGCTTGGCAAAGATAGGAGCTACTAAAGAAGTGCCTACACCACTAGTTGCCACCATGGATGCAAGTGTAGACATTTATAATGGGCTCAACCAAATCACCCAATAGTTGGTTGATGCGTCAGCTAGTGGTACCTTGAACTTTAAGACCTTAGAGGAATTTCTCAATTTGTTTGAAGACATGGTAAGAAACAACTACCAATGGGGCAACAATAAGGGAAACAAAAAGTTGGAGGGTCACATGAGGTAGTTGTACTGCTACCTTATTACCAAGATGGATGCATTGAGTAAATAGGTTATGATCTTCAGAATCCACAATCACCCTTTTAGTATGAAGAGCCCAGTGGTAGTGGTTTCTAAGAGCAGACTAAGCAGTAGATTTTTGGGTAAAAAACAACAAAATAATCCATTTGGGTTAGAGAAATCATCCTAATTTCTCCTAGGGCAATTAGAACATAGAGATCAAATTTTCCACTTGGGTTTCAGAAGCCATAGTTGCCACCATATCAATAGATGCCATAGTCTTATAATCAACCCCCTTAACAAGAAAAGAAGTCCAATCTAGAGGACTTGATGACACAGTTTATCTAGAGCTCTGATGTACATCATCAAAATCATGAGGCATCAATTCACAAGCTGGAAAAGCAAGGCCAATTGGCTAAAAGGCTTTTTGATTGACAACCGGGCTCACTCCCTAACAATACTAAGATAACCCAATGGAACAAGCCCAAGTTATTAGTCTGAGGAGTGGGAAGGAATTACAGGGTAGAAGCGAGAAGGAACCTGGGAAGAAAATTGAAGAGAATTAGAGCCTAAACTAGAGGAGAGTTACCCCTAGTGAGAGAGTATGTGCCTAAGATATTATATCCTGCCTATCTCCACTAGAGCAAAGATAAGGAACAGTTTGGTAAATTTCTAGACCTATTTAAATAGCTCCACATAAATATACAATTTGTTGAAGCACTCTCTCAGATGCCTAAATATGTAAAATTCCTTAAGGAACTCATATCTAACAAGAGAAAGTCGGAGGACATATCTACAATTGACGTAGGAGCAAATTGCTCCTCAATCATTCAAAATAAATTTCCTAAAGAATTAAAGAATCTTGGAGCTTCACCATCCTATCTATAGTAGGAGAACTATCTATGGACAATGCCTTAGTTGATCTAGGAGCAGGTATTGATAAAGACATATTTTATTTACTTTTTATTATACGAATCATATTTAATTATTATTGATTTTATAGAAATCTTAAGGAAATGGTATTTATTTGCACTTATTGTGATATTTTAGATCTTTGAAGACTTATCATACAATTTCAAGCAACTTAGAGGATTTTTGAGCAAACAAAAAGAAGTGGAAAGTGAAAGTTTAAAATGGAGGAAAGAAGGCTGCCAGCTTATAGCCTGCCTAGCTATGCCGGCCTACAACATCAGTGATTAGCGTTGGAACAACCTTCAGTAGAAAATTAAGCTACACCAGCCATTTCATAATCAAGGCTGTCGAATTAGGAGACGGCCTTCACCAAAGACGAACATTCTTAATGCAACAAAACTAGCTTTGATAGACAGCTTTCATGCAAGGTCGATACCATAATGATCAAGGCCAGTAGCCTTTCGACCGGCGTAAGATGAAAGCGGCCATTAAAGAAGAAAAGTTGTTGGCTTTGCCTCTAGCCTACATGTTTTCTAAAGCCATTGTTGGATAAGCTTGGAATGATGCAAATTTTCCTTGCTTTTGTTAAGTTGAGGAAAAAAACAACCCCCAATTTTAAAATAGATCTTAGAATAGAATTAGAGATCTTTGATAGTCTTTAGAGAGAGTTATTCATGCTTATATTGTTTATTGACTAAAGAGCTTATAATCATCTTGGAAATTTTAGAAAGTATTGTACTTGAAGTTCTTGTGGAAGTTTTGCATCTAGGATTCATGTTTATGTTAATTAGATTGATGATCTATGGTCTAAACTTAATTCTTTTATGCAATTCAATTTCTTGATCTTATTGTTAAACATGAGTTCTATTGTTTACTTACTTGATCTATGATTATGCTATTATATTCATAACGTTCGAAGTCATTTCTATGGGAATATGATGAAATCCTAGATTATCTAAGATGATGATTAGTCATATTATAGAATTGTTAGATGAGTGGAATATTCATATTGTGATTCCTATTCTATAAATCATGTTTCTTGATTAAATTAGGGTTATAATAACCTCAATGACTTGGAAGAGAAATTAGGGTTTATAGGAGTCCTTAATTAAGACTGAATGATATATGCAGGAGCTGGGTTGTTTGATCTAATTAGACAATTTCCTCTGGAATGAATGCAATGTTTTTGGTTAATTTTTTTTCACTAAGGGATTAGGGGATATTAACGTAGGACATTAGTCAATCATAGAATCAAAAGGTTTATGATTGTAAATTAGATTCCACTATCAATTTACATAACGGAAGTTGATGAATTGATTTGGGGTTTTTAAGATTTTAAAACTTGAAAAAGGATTCAAAGGATTTGATGATTTCATATAAATATCCACATAGTTAAAGATTATTATAATATGATGGCAATCTGATTAGTGAAACTAGGATAGATTCTGTTTTTCCACATTCAATTGGTATAGTTCACAAACACTTCTCTTTGCGTTGATTGATAATCTAGGTTAAGTTAAATTAGTTGTTAAGTAGTTAATTATCTCGAATCTATTTCCTGAATAATAGTAGATACTAATATCTATCTAGTAATTAAATAATCCTCATGGGAATGATATCTTATTCATCATTATATGACTTGATTCAATCCAATATACTTGCTGGCAATATTCGCATTTATTTTTTATATACATTTGTAGCGGATCAAGTGTCAATCTTATGCTTTACTCCTTTTTCAAGAAATTGGGCCTAGTAAAACCCTGCCCTATTTGCATGAGTCTATAGCTAGTTGATCGTTACGTAAAGATCCTTAGAGGAATTATTAAAGATATCTTGGTAAAGGTCAGGAATTTTATTTACCATTATGGACTTTGTGATATTTGACATGGATGAAGATGGGGATGTGCCTTTGATTCTATGTGGACCCTTCCTTACTACAGCAAAGCAGTTATAGATGTTGAAGAAGGAAAACTCACCCTTAGAGTAGGAGATAGGACTTAGTGGTGACAGTTGTTGCAGCTTTAAAACATCGGATGGGATCTCATGACTCATGCTACTCTATATATATTGTGGATTCTTAGTAGCTCAACATATTGAAGGAATTCTATCTAAAAATGGAGTGGCATTGAGTTTGACTCAAGATGTAGGGAAAAAATTGGAGAACTATGTTGCTGAAGCTATCATAGTAGAAGTGGAAGCCAAAGAATATATTACACCTCAGAATGGGTTCGAAGAACTGAGAAAAGACACTGAGGCATGGCTAAAACTTCAATTGAAGAGTTGTCAATTCTTGAAATGAAGCAATTACCAGATTACCTTGAATATGCTTTTCTAGAGAAGGACTCCAAGCTATTGGTGATCATTGCCTCAGATTTATCATGTAAACAGAAACAACAATTGCCAGTGGTCTTCAAGGCACACAAGTAAGCCATCACTTGGAAGATCTCTAACATCAAATGAATCAATCCATCTTTTTGCACCCACAAAGTTTTATTATTAGAAGGGTATAAGCATGTTGTGCAACCTCAAAGAAAGCTAAACCTAAATATGAAGGAAGTGGTTAAGAATGTGGAAGTGAAGCTTTTTGATGCTAGAATGATATATCTAATATCTGATAGCTCCTGGGTTCACCCGACATAAATAGTACCCAAGAAGGGAGGGATAACTGTGGTCCCTAATGAGAAGAATGAACTGATGCTGATGAGAATTGTGGCTAGATGGTGGGTATGTATAGATTACAAAAAGCTGAACGAAGCCACCAAAAAGGACCATTTCCCTCTACCATTTGTCAACTAGATGTTAGAGAGGCTTTTTGAACATATGTCTTATTGCTATCTTGATGGCATGTTTGAGTACTTTCAAATACTTGTTGTCCTAAAGGACTAGGAGAAAACAATATCCACATGTCCCTATGGCACTTAGGCCTATAGGAGGATGCTCTTTGGGCTCTACAATGCATTAGCTACATTCTAGCTGTGCATGTTAGGAATCTTTGACTACTTGGTGGAAAAGATAATTAAGGTTTTTATGGATGATTTCTCGATCTTCGAAGACTCATTTGATGATTGCTTGGTTGATTTAGAGAAAGTCTTGATCTGTTATGAAGAGACTAACTTGGTACATAATTGGGAAAAGTGCTACTTTATCAGAGAAGGTATTGTGCTTAGGCACAAGGTTTCACAAAAGGGGATCAAAGTAGATAGATCTAAGGTAGATGTAATTGCAAGATTGCCACCTCCAACATTAGTGAAGGCCATCAGGAGCTTCCTTAGGCTCATCGCCTTTTATCAGCGGATCATAAAAGACTTCTCCAGGATTTCTCACCCCTTTACAAGACTCTTAAAGAAAGGTGTGGCCTTTGATTTTGATCGAGAGTGCATGCATGCCTTCAATCTTTTAAAGGGGAAGTTGAAAAACGCTCCCATTATGATAACTCCAGACTAGAGCCTTCCTTTTAAGCTTATGTATGATGTGAGTGACTTTGTAGTAGGAGTTGTCCTAGGGAAAAGACATGAAAAGCATTTCCAACCAATATACCATGCTAGTGAGATAATCAATAATGCTTAAGAAGACTACATTGTGATAGAAAAAGAATTGTTGGTGATAGTGTTTGCTTTTGACAAATTTAGACCTTGCTTTATTTTGTCTAAAGTTTTTGTGTATGTAGATCACTTTGCTTTGAAGTTCTTATTATCTAAGACCAATGCTAAGCCCAAATTAATGATAAGTCTGTTTTACTCTATTCCAATCATAGGAATTTAGGCTTAATTTGATTCATTTTAGATAAATTCCTATGAATTTTGTGCTTTTACTGCTTAAATGTTGTTTTTTAGCCCTAAAAATCAAGAAAAGAAGAAACAAATTGTTTTAGATCAGATTTAGAGCAAAACAACAATAAAACTTAAAGACAGATTGCTGTGAAGGCCATCAGAAATGTTTGTTGAGGGTAGAATTTCAAGGCAAAGTCTCTAGTCGTGCCTAAAATTGAGGCATCGACATGACCTTCGGTTAACGTTGCTTACAATGAGGTGATTAAGCCTTAGACTTCATGATACAACTTCAGTCGTACCATAAAGTCGAGCCCTAGATTATACCTATGATTGAAGATAAGTTAAAATTTGAACCTTTGAAGAAAGATACAACTTAAACCGTGACCAAACTTTGAGCTTAGATCTGACGTGCGAAAAGTTACCCTATCTAGCTAACATTAATGAGCTCGCTCTATGCACATACATGAGAATAAAGACGAATTTCTATTATAAAGAATCTGCCACTTTAGTGAGTAAAATCTTCATGATTTATGTACCTATAGCCTATGACTAAATGTAAACAGACGGCCCAAAAAAAAGAGAGTACTATATGTAACAAATTACTAACGTAGAATAGAGTCAGAAATTTTTAGTGAAAGAATTGTTTCTTCTTGTTAGGGAATTTAAAGTTTTCTAGGTAAAATCATTTTAATACATTTTTTGTATTTACAAGATTCTAAGCTTAATTTGTAATACCTCTAACTTCATATTATTTCTTTTGAATCTATGCTTAATGTTCAAATCTGTGGAGAAATAATCTCCTTAACTTAGGCTTTGTGAATGTTTCTTGATTCATGTGATTTCAATTGGATATTGACTAAGATTTTGTAATTAGTAACTCGAATTTAATTTCGCAGATCTAAACGTATGGTGCACCTTTTAGATCTATGTTTGATTTTAATTGAATAGATCGAGAGGTCATTATTTTAAATAGATCTAGACTACTAATGAAGTTGTTCATAATCACCTTAAAAGAGGGATGGTGAAACTTTCTGTCAATTGTTTTCTAATTTCTAAAATGGGTTGATTCTTAAACTTTATGCGAACATAGATTGTTGATACTTGTGAAAAGATTCTAGTAGCCTGATCTAGATCAAGAGTTTTTAACCTTGAGAGAGGATTTAACTAACTTCTGTTAGTTTGACGGTGCAAATACACTAGCAAGAACTCTCTGAGTTCATTGAGTAATCACATAATAAAGACTTGGTGAAGCAAATCCTAAGTCTCATCTTGCATTTTGGAAACTTATCTTTAATTTTACCCTAAAAACATGTATATATGCATTAACCTTAGTTTAGCTTTTGTTTTTATTATGCTCTACTAAATTTTTTTTGGCTAGATAATAGATGGTAAGAAAGTAATGTAGGTGTTGACGATCCCCAAGAAATATGACCTAATATTTTCTATGCTACTTCAGTAGGTGCGCTTGCCTAATATTGGTGATTGCAACCGAAATTGAATAGAACTTATTAGCTTTTTATAAAATTTTGAAATACTTCAACTTCGTGTTTTGTAACATGATCTACACACACCCAAGCATTTTCTGGTGTTATTGCTAGGGATAGGAGTCGAATTCATGAAAATGAAGCTCAACGAAACAATATTTGAAGGCTTAGCATCTATTAGATTAGTTGCTAACCCTATGAATAGTGCAAATAATTTTTTGCTTTTTGTTTGTTTTCCTTAGTTTTTCCTATACATTTTTCTTTACCTTTTTCTACAAATATCATTTTAGTTTTTTATGTAAATATTTTTGTTTATAGTACTAACCTTTTTTTTTGTTTATTTTCTATTTATGTAGAGATTCTTTTTTTTTTGTACATTTGTAAATATTTTTGTATATATCCTATTTTGTTTATAGTTTCTTGTTGTGCATACCTCTTTTTTATTTGTAAATATGCTTGTATAGTCTTTTCGTTTTATAATTCTTTTGTTTGTTTTGTTTTTTGCATAATTCTTTAATTCTTTGATTCTTTATCTGTATATTTAGCTAATGTTATATTTTTAGTTCTATTATTGTAATATAGTTGGTGTTCTGTTCTGTTGTAAAATAGGCTCGCTGGAGACCAATTCTTTCATAATAAAAATGTAGAATTATGACTAGAATAAAATCTCACACCTTATTCCCCTTGACCTCAAAACCAATAGAATAGGGACATCAATTAGGAAACAAAGGAAAAGAAATCAAAATATAGCCTATAGAGTCAACCTGGTCAACAATCCAGGGGAAGAATTTCATGAACCAAATGACATGCTGAATGAAGAGAATAACCTAGGTAAGGTAAATCATCCTTCTAGAACCATGATGGATTTTTGTAGAGCCACCTTTGATGGAGCTAATAGGAGTATAACTAGACCCAGGCTAGTAGCTAACAACTTTAAAGTTAAACCAAATATGATCCAAATGGTCCAGCAATATGTGTAATTTGATGGATTATAGGATGAGGACCCAAACACTCACCTTTAATAGTTTTTACAGATCTATGACACATTTAAGATCAATGGAGCCTCTGATGATGCTATTAGATTAAGGTTGTTTCCTTTTTCTTTGAGGGATAATGGTAATAAATGGCTCAATAGTCTGCCTAGATAGTCTATAACCACTTGACAACAAATGGCAGAAAATTTTATGAGGAAGTATTTCCCACCCTCCAGAACTGCTAAGTTAAGAGCAGATATTGCTTCTTTTCACTAGTTGGAATGTAAAACTCTCTATGAAGCTTTCGAGAGGTGAAAGGAATTGCTAGGTAGATGCCCACATCATGGATTTCCTAAATGGACCCAGGTCCAAACTTTTTACAATGGGGTAAATTATGGCACTAGGCAGCTTATTGATGTAGCAACAGGAGGAAACCTGAGTAAAAATTCCTTGAGGAGTGTTTGAACCTTTTTGAGGACATGACCAATAACCACTACCAATAGTCGTATGTGAAAGCGTAAGAAAGAGAACATTAAAGGAGTTTTTTAGCTTGATGTTGTAATAAATTTGACCTCTATAGAAGCCTTAAGTAAGAAGGTGGACACATAACTTGGGTACTAGCCAAGTGAATGTCGTAGATGGTAGTTTTAGACAAAATGTTGAAGGCATGACTTCTAAGAAGATGGAATATGTGAATATTTTCAATGGACAAAAGAATGACCCTTACAGTAATACATACAATCCTGGATAGAGGGACCATCCAAACTTTAGGTGGAGTAACAACAATTTCTAACAATCTAGCTTTAGCCTTGATCTACTGCGAATGTATATAAAAAAAATAAAAGCGAATTCTTCTAGTAAGTATACTGGGTCAAATCAAGTAATATAATGACGAATAGAGTATTGATCCTATGGGGATTACTTAACTACTAAACAAGTATTAGATTTTACTATTATTTAGGTAATCGAATATAGAGAAATTACTAATTAATACTAAAAAGCCTAGATTATGATTATCACTAAGAGCAGAGAGGGTGTTTAAAAGAAATATATTGATCAAGTGTGGGAAAAATGAATACCCTAGTTTCTAATCAAATTGCTATCTTGTTACAATAACTATTAGCTTTGTGGATATTCATATAAAATTATTAAAGACCTTAATGCTTTTCTAAGTTTTAAAATCTTTAAAACCACCAATTGATCCATTAGATTTTGCTACACAAATTAATAGTGGAATCAAATTCACAATCATGAATCTTCTAACTATATAATTGACTAATGTCTTAAATCAATTTCTCCTAGTCACTTAGTAAGAAACTAATCCAAAACATTGCATGAATCTCTTAGAATAATTTCTAAATCAAATTAAATATCGCTGCTTCTACAATTGTTATTTAACCTAAATTTAAGAATTCCTTATGAACTATAATTCGCTTTCGAGTTATTAAGATTCCAATAAACCTAGTTCAATCAAGAAACATGATTTATATTAGAAATTACAATATGAATATTCCACAAATCTAATAATTCTATAACAAAATTACAATTATCCTATTAGCAATCTTAGGGTTTCATCATATTCGCATAAGAAAAACTTAGAACGACATGGATTGATTCAAATAATCACAAATCAAAGCAGTTACAAAAAGAGAATTCATCTTTAAAATCATAATCACAGATGGAATTTGCATAAGAAATAAAAGATAAAAATTAACCAATTCAATCACAAGTATATCCTTGTTGCAAAACTTCAACAAAAAGTTTTGATATTTAAGATAATCCTAAGCTTCTCAATCAATAACAAATTTGGACTCAGAATAACTCTCTCACCAATCTAATTTAGGATCCAAAAATCTGATATGGATCTAAAGAATTGATGGAAATTTCATGTGTGTTCATAACAAAACAACCCTATGAGTTTCATAAGCAAATTCAAAGGAATTCCATTCATTACAATGTAGGCCAGCTGTTACATAATCTACGTCAATAGCGTAGAGGTAGTGTAGGACTTACACCGGTTGAAACATTGGCAGTATTGATGTCTGCTTTAATGTTTCTAAATCTGTGGATGAGCAACGCCAATCTAAGGTTGTCGGCATAAAATTTCCAATAGCTGACGTAACTTCAAAATATGAAAAGCTAATGAAGTTCGCTTAAAGGCCAACTGTGTTGAAGCCAACTTTAAAGATTTTGAATCTGTGCTTGTGCAAGGGCGGCTCAAGGCTGGTCGTGTAGGATGAAATTTTGTTGGTGTACAATATAAAAGAAAGAAGGCTGGCTAAATTGTGTTTGAAAGCTGACGGCGTTTTTTGATTGATTGAAGGCTAGTTTGATTCATCTTGAAGGCCAGCGGTGTAGATCTTTTCATGGTCGGTCTTTGTAATGTTTTTGTCCAATTTTGCTCAAAATTCCTTCAACTTTCCTATATTTGTAATTCTAAGTCTTCCATGATCTGAAATAAATAAAACATACTTAAGTACCAATTCCTTTAGATTTATATAAAATCAATAATAGTCTATCATCAATTGTTCAGTGAAAAGTGTATAAAATATGAATTTATCAAACCTACTAAACATTCATAAGCCATAAGGTCAAGGCTCAAGTGTCCACCAAGCTAGTAAATGTTCATTGGAGGAGTTGATTCCTCAGTTCATTAAGCCTCTGAGGCTAGGTAGTAGACAATTGATACTACCCTAAGAAGCCATTCAGCCACACTTCATAAACAGGAGATAAATGAGGGTAGATTTCTAAACTCCTCTCAAAAAGACCTCAAGGATCATTACCTACAAACACAAAAGTAAATCCTAGAGAATAAGCCAAGAGTTGAGAAAGAGAAAGACTCTTAAGATAACTTATCCTACCTTTCTTTTTATTTGTTTTGGAATATGTTTGTTTTCATTTTTTTTTTTCTCAAGAGACCTTTTATTCATGAATTTTTTATGATGATGAATGTTTGGAGAGGAACAGCTAATGTCCTTGGTGGAATTTATGTTTGATTGTTTGATGGTTTGTAAAGACTTTAATTAGGTTATATTAAAAACCTATTTTAATGTTTTGATTAATTTGTGGATGATGATTTTGAAGCATATGAATGATTTTCTTTATGAAATTTCTTTGTTTAAAAGATGAATGATAGAGAAACAATTGCATTCAAGTTGCATATTATGATTTAAAGATTATTCTAAAGTGTTTTTGTAGGAATCTACTTGATAATTTTGACCATGAACCTACCAGCGATTCATAAAAGGAGAATAATTTTCGATCGTAGTTTTAATTGCAGCTCGTGTTGAGCCCTTGATTGTAATTGGTGATTATTTTAATTCTTTATTCTTTATTTTTTTGACCCATGACACAAATAAATCCATGACATTCTTTTTGCAGGATAAGTAAAGGCCAATGTCAAGGCCTTGATATCTTTATTCTTTATATTCATTGTTTTTTTATTATTCATTGTGAATAAGTGCAATTCTTTGTGGCAGAATAAGTTTGATTTTCATGTTGGTTTTTTTTAACTAAACAAAGTTTAGTTACAAAATGCATAAATAACTTAGAATCTTTTGTTCAATTTTAAGCCTTGGTTTTGATCAAGCTAATAGTTGTTACTAATGTTTCACCTTATTCACCATAGTCTTTAAACAGTTTGAATCAAGAAGGCAATTTGTGATATCTAGTCTGGCTTCACCCGCGACCATAATTAGAGAAGTGTTCTCTAAAAATTATAACTTTAAATTTTGCTTTAATAAGTTGTTATTCCCTTGATTGTTTATAATGTTTTAAAACATTAAGGACAATGTTTTGCTTAAGTGTGGGGATGGGAATTAAGCAAGAAGGATCGGGAATAATAATAATAATAAAATAATAATAATAATAATAATAATAATAATAATAATAATAATAATAATAATAATAATAATATAATAGAGTAACTGAGTTTTAAATGATCTTTTTTTCCCAACAAATCATAGGAAAATAATAAAATGGTTAAAATTGACCAAAAATTTAAATAAATTTGAAACAAAAATCACTAAATAACTCAATTGAGCTAATAATGAATGATATCATCCTATAATTAACTTTATTATGTCTAAATCACCCTATAATATCTACATGGAGTAGTTTTACTTATTATTTATTATAGAAATTTAGAGTTGGAATTAGCTTAAGGTCCTTAGTAAGGTTACTCAATTAATTTGTAGAAGCTTAAATAATTTGTATGTTTTTCAATTTAGTCATTTTGAGAGCTTTGTAGTTTTAGATGAAGGTTCAAATGATGGTCATAACTTGATGATTTTTCCTCATGCTTTATCTTAAAAAAAACTAAAACCAAAATTAAAATGAAAATAATCATGCGCTTAAGACTGAAATAAGTAGGGGTTGGTCCCGCAGAACAACAACTTCTGACCCCTCTTTCAATTTTAAATAAGCCATAAAAAAGCGAAAATATAAGGCAAGAGCCCCTCTAGAGGAAAATGTAAAGAAGAAGGTAAAAATCTTCTCCTCCGTAGCTTTGAAGTACATAAATAATTAATAAGAATGAAATGAAAGCACAAATAAGGAAAGAAATTCAAGGGATGAATTGATGTATATGCATTTATTTTTTACTATGATGCTTAAAGAGATAATTAAGGAACTGCATACCTATATGTACAAGGAGATAAAGTTGATGGAGTTCTTCTTACTCTAGTTGATTTTTTGAGTGATTTTTGCTTCAGAATTCTTAATTAAATAATAAAACGTAAAAGTTGATCTACTTAGATAAGTTTAGTGACTTTCGTAGAAGTAACTTTAGCATAATTAGTGAGATTGATTGAATTTACAAGGTGTTGAGTTAAATAGGTGAATTGAGCTTAATTTATCTGGTCAAATTTCCATTCATGATTTATTTTCCTGTTAAAAAATCCTTGCCTCATTGTGTTGAATTGATGTTTGCTTGAGGATAAGCAAAGGCTTAAGTGTGGGGAGAATTTGATAAGTATATTTTACTTTATTCTATTCATAAGAATTTAAGCTGAATTTAATTCATTTTAGATAAATTCCTATGAATTTTGTGCTTTTATTACTTAAATGTTATTTTTTGAACTCCTAGAATCAAGAAAAGAAGAAACAAAGTGTTTTGGATAAGATTTGGAGCAAAACAACAACAAAACTTAAAGACACATTTCTATCAAGGCCTTTGGATATGCTTGGCGAAGGAATAATTTCAGTGAAAGGTCCCTAGTTGTACCCCAAGCCAAGGCCTCAACATGACCCTCGGTTAATGCTGACTTATACTGAGGTGAACGAGCTTTGGTGTCATGCCCCGAGAGGTACCCTAAACGTGACAGTTCATCGTACATAATATTAAAGCCTAGGAATGACTATCTTAGTCATGCAAAGGCTTCATATCATGTACAAGGCGTACATCACAATTAAGGGGACAATTCAGAGTAGCACAATTATATTGATATCAATTAAAGTAACACGGCAAAGAAATTCTTATTATTAACATAAATAAGGTCAATTACAACTCTTAGGGGCATATCCTCGTTAATCTCCCCAAGAACACATAAATGCATCTCCTAAAAATCTCAAAAATATCAACATAACATAAATTACTCATAAAGGAATTACAACAAAGTGAATCCATCCTATATTCTCATTGCTTCCATAAGAGTTTAAGAATCCATCAATGATTTCCTTAATGTCTTGATCTTCGAATGGAGTCACAAGTATACATGTTTCAACAAAGATCTATGGGAGTGTAAGCTTACAATGAGCTTAGTAAGATATTCCCTTTTATTTGCTCCATGATTCAAATAAGTTTATTAATTCACACATATGCTATACATGCTATGCAACAACCACATGACGCAAACAATTATGTATGGATATCCAGAAACCATACACATAATGGATTTACACCTTCTGTATCGAATGTTAGGAATAGTATTTGAAGGTCTTCATGATCTTTTACTGCTAGTCCCTGACTGTACCCTACCCTCAGTAATTGATCGGCATGGCTCATCTTTGGGATGTAACCCTGGTATGCCTTAGTTTCCTAAGAATGAGCATGGCCATGGGCCTTCGTGGTCTTGGACCTTCCCAATTCTTCATGTAGGAGTAGCAGTCTTTCATGTGTGGCTCAATAGATGCAATCCTCAGGAAGGGAAGCCTCATATGCCTCATCACCTAGACAAAGAAATACTCGGAATGAGTATTTCATAAAGGTTTTACTCAAACTTTTTAGTTTTATCTTGTTATTTTCATCTAAATTTGGATTATGTGAAACTCCAACTTAAAATGGCCATAATTAGCTCATTTTAACTCGAAATTTCTAGTATAAGATGTCGTTTTCTACCTACTCAAAAAGATTTATCTATTTTTAAGGTTATTTGAACATTTGAAGTAGTTTGGGTTCAAAAAAGGTCAGTACAGTTCTAACACGAAAATTCTAGTTCAGATTGAAATTTTTTCTAAATTCTATTTCATCTAAAATTCCAAAGCAAACGCATAAATATTTATATAGTAAAAAAAATCCTTTTAATATATACATAGACTCATATTATATGCATGATTCTAGTGATATCATCTCAAAAATAAATTTGTAAACAATCTATATAGAGTTTTGTGAAAGGTTATCTTTTGACTTGTGATTAAATTGCTATTTTGTAAATATGTGACTCAACAACAAGGAAATCATAATTCAATATATTATATTATATATATATAAATATTTAAAGGTCTTATATTTGTTCACAAATTCTTATTTAAAAATCTATTTTATAAAAAATTGGTTTTACCTCTTTATGACATAAAACCTAAGTGTATTTTTTTTTTTTTTAAAGAATTTCCTAAGTTTGACTCTTTAAATAAAATTTTAATTCACATATTTTTTAAATATGAAACTTGATTTAAGAAAATCATGATTTTATATTTATTTTGAGTTTATGAATATTTTATTTATGTACTAAACTTTTTTTAACTAATTATTTTCCAAAACATGAGCTTTTATGTGGTTGTGAAGAAAAATCATTTTAAAATGTTTCAAGTTTTAGCATATAAGAAGAATTAAGTGAATGACTTATTCTAAACATTTATGCTTATAATATTTCTTTCTTAATTTGTAATTTTTCAACACATGGGCCTTTAGAGGGTTATTAGAAGAAAACTAAAATTTTTAGTTGTTCCAAGTGGATGTCTACTTATTATAACTATTATCCATATTTTCTTAACTTCATAAAAAGAGAAGGAATTTTAATTCTTAAAACTTGTTTCCTTAAATTGTACATCGATTTTATTTCTATGTGGATTTTAACTAGTGAGTTGATCTTAGCTTGACCTGAAAATTTTATTTTGTTCTTAATGTTTATTAGAGTATTGGTAATAATCTCATAAATAAGTTTTTAAGAAAAGTTTGCATAACAAGAATTATCGACATTATATGGTTTAATAATAAATTTATTTTAGTATTTTGAAAAGAGTGTGGAATCACATGATTAAGTATTGGAGAAACTTTTCATAACACTAAAAATTTATGATTAACTTATTTAAATTTTTCAAAAGAACGTTGTTGAAACAAAATCTTAAGTTTTAAATGGAAATTTTTACTAAGTGATAAAATTATTCTTATAAAAAGTTTAGTCTTATTTTTTTTTTTATAAAAGAAAAAACTCCTTTTATTTTATTAAGATAACAATAATATGATCATGTATGAATATGGATTTGTAGCTATATAGTATAACAAAAATAATTTACATAAAGGATAATAGACATAGAAATTAAAAAAGCATATAAGTAAAGGTAAAGTATTGGGATGTTTAGCTTGTGTCAAGGCTTCCCGGACTTAGACATGAGCAAGTCCTTTAAGAAAAGCAAATAAGAAAATCATGGGAGTTTTAGGTTTATGTTAAGGTTCTCTAGACTTAGATTATGGTCAAGTCCAAAAAAGAAAAAAGAAAAATTGTTCTAACTTGATCAGGACAAGTCTAAGACTAGAAAGACTAGTTTTAATAAAAGTACATGAAGCAAATAAATAAATAAATTGTAAGAAATATAAGAGCATAAATAAATAAAAGTTATGTTAGTGAGCTTATAGGCTCTAAGAATATATATATATATACATGTATTTAGTTATATATAAAAGTTAGATTAGGATCAATAATAAAAACTAATAATATAACAACAATAATAATACTTGAACATTATTAAACAAAACATGAACATATTGTTGCTTCCATATTACCTATAGGTTTAGAAATACACAATATTGTCATGTTATGTTAACATGAACATGAAGATGGTTTTAGGAATTTTTACCTAATATTATTTGTTGATTGAAGAAGAAATGAAGTATTGGTAGTTGTATATGGATGATAGTTTTACAGAAAGAAGAGAGAGTTGGGAAGAGAATTTTGGAGAGGGATTTTATGGAGAGAATTTGAGAGGATTTTGGTATGTTAATGAAGTGTGTGAAAGAAAGGGAGGAAGATGGGTTATTTATAGATAAATGTGGAGGGAAATTAGATATGATAAAATACATTCAAAAAGAAAATAAAGTAGATAGAAGGGAAAGAAGGAGTGTACATCAAAGAGTGAGAAGAGAGAGAGGAGAGATTAAAAATTAATTTTTGTAATGAAAAGTAAGTAAAGTATAAATGAAGTTTAGTAGAAAATAGTACTAGTAATGTAAATGTAAGAAATAGGTTTGTAGATTGTAAGAAAAAATAGAGATAGGTAAATAGTAGAAATAGTATAATGAATAGTAAATAAGACAAATAAATTACCAGTAGTAAAAAAAATACATATAAAAATGTTATATATGATATTTCTAGATATTGAAAAATTACAAAACTGATATTTTATGAATCTTTACTAAATTCCGAATCTATATTGATTTATGAAATATTTTTACTATCTCACGCCTTGGGACACATTTTTCAAGAACTGATCCCGTTCATGTTCGAAACGATTGGATTTTTAACAAATATGATCTTTTTAGGTTGTATAACATTATTTCGAATTATAATCTAAGGTTATTTTATTTTCACTATTTTAGGGTTTCGCATGTGGATTGCCGGATCTAGATTCACTAAGTTTTGTTATTACTTTAAGTTGACTTTAGGGTTTCGGTTTGACTTCCGGCCTTTTTTTTTTTCAGTCGTAAGATCATAAAATTTTGGGGTTTATGACTGTGTTATATTTTTTATCCGAAATTTGAGTTTTACTTTATTTTTATAATTTATTTAATATTTTACTGTGCTCGAGATTGTTTGATTGAGTCTAGGGTTGCGTAATGACTCATTTAATTTTCGATATTAATTTAGATTTTTGACTATAAAATTAACCAAAGGGATTAAGATTTTAGAATTTCGTCATTGAATATTATTTGGATACTCCATCTCAATTTATGTGTAAGTGATCAGATAGATGAATTGTTTCATGTTCGGATTTCGAGTCGAACAATTACTGAATCTCTATTATGTATTTGAAGGTTCTCTTTTTCTTAAGGTCATGAAATTTTGTATTTGATATTGTTTAGAGTTTGGTTTTAATTTGGGCTAATTTTTAGGGTTTTAGTTTTCGGCATATAACTCTATGATTATTTTCTAAGATTACCAAAAAACTAAGGGGTTTACATATGGACTTCATGATATAGCTTTAATTGCGCCATAAAGTCAAGCCGTAGATTATAGTCGTGATTAAAGTTGAGTTAAAATTTGAGCCTTCGAAGAAAAGGTACATCTTAGCCTACGGCCAAACTTTGAGCCTTGGATTTGAATTGTAAAAAGTGACCCCGTCTAGTCATTAATGAGCTGACTCTACCTGCTTATGTAAGAATAGTGACGAATTATGTTATAAAGAATCTACCATGTAAGCAAATAAAATTTTCATGATTTCTATGCCTTTAGCCTAAAAAAAATGTGCACAGACATTGAAAAAAAGGAGTGTTGTATATAATAAATTACTAATATAGAATAGAGTGATAAATCTTTAGTGAAAGAATTGTTTCTTCTTTTTAAATAATTTTGAAGTTTTCTAGTTAAAATCATTTTGACCCATTATTTGTATTTGCAAGATTATGAGCTTAATTTGCAATATTCATCTTTAATTTTGTATTCTTTCTTTTGAATCTATGCTTAATGTTAAAATCTATAGAGAAATAATCTCCTTAACTTAGGGTTTGTGAATCTAAGACCTGATTCATGTGATTTCAAATGTGCTTTTCAATTAACTATTGACTAGGTATTTGTAATTAGTAGATCAAATTTAATTTTGTAGATCTAATGATAATGCACCTTTTAGATCTACGCGTGATTTCAACTGAATAGATCGAGAGATCATTCTTTTGAATAGATCTAGGCTACTAATGAAGTTGTTCATAATCACCTTAAGAGAGGGATGGTGAAATTTTCTGTCACTTGTTTTCAAATTTCCAAAATGGTTTTTGGTGGGTTTCGAATCCAACAAATATAAATTCATCCTAAAGATTTGTATATAGTAGTGAGTAGGGTTGATCCATAGAGATTGGTCAAATTTACTTCTATTTGAGATTTAGATGGAGAAGAGGAGAAGGGAGGGGGGGGGGGGGGGGGGGGGGGGGGGGTGGGGTGGTTGGCGGGATTGTGAAATTAAAGAAAACTAATTAAACTATAAACAAGCAAATAGATTACAAAGTATAAATCAATATCAAAGAAATCCTAACCAAAGGTATTATCACAACCTAGTTCACAGGATTGATCATTGATACAAAAATTTCTATTCTTTATCTTGGATAAACTGGTTATGGCTATTAAAAAGCTCTAAGAACCTAACTCTCCTTACTTTTTCGATAATCAAAACATGTTCTTTGATTTTTTTTCCTTATTAATTAAACAACCTAAACAGGCTCTTAGGGTTTAGTCTATCAACAACATGAAGAACAAGAGATATCACCAATAAGGGATGATTTCTTCAATGAAGGCCAGTGGTGTTTGCTTTGTTTTGGTCGGTGTATAGTGTCCCTTGATTCCAAATGTGATTAAACTTGTCTAAACTTGTTCTATTTGCATTACATTTCCTTCAAGACCTGAAATAACATAATTAAACACACTTAAGTACTAATTTATCATGATTTCTATAAAATCCATAAGAATTAAGCATGGTTTGTTCAATGAAAATTGAGTATAATTTGACTTTATCAGTTTTTAAACAAATGATTCTTAAAGTTTATGTGGATGTAGATTGTTGATAACTTGTGAAGAGATGCCAGTGGTCTAATCTAGATCTAGAGTTTTTGACCTTAAGAGAGGCTTTAACTTACTTTCGTGAGTATAATGGTGCAAATACACCAGCAACAACTTTCTAAGTTTGTTGAGAAATCAAATGATAAGGACTTAATGAAGCAAACCCTAAGTCTCATCTTGCATTTTACAAACTTATCTTTAATTTTACCCGAAAACATGTATATATGCATTGACCTTAGTTTACCTTCTATTTTTATTATGCTCTGCCAAATTTTCTTTAGCTAGATAATAGATGATGAGGGAGTAAGGAAGGTATTGGTGATCCCCAAGGAGTACGATCTAATATTTTCTATGCTACTTTAGTAAGTGCGCTTGCCTAACGTTGGTGATTACAACCGAAGTAGGACAAAACTTATTAGTCTTTTTATAAATTTTTGAAATACTTCTACTTCATTTTTTTTAACATGATCCACACATTCTCAAGAAATTAATTCGACGAATATTGCTCCTGCGAGAGCTTGGTTTAGAGATCCATGATAAAAAGGGAGTAGAGAACTTAGCAGCTGATCATTTATCATGATTGGGGAATCCATATCTGGATGAGTCGAAAGAGTAAGACATAGATGGCATCTTTCTAAAGAGAGACTATATGTAGTGTGTGTGCTGTTGAGCATCGAATTGCCATGGTTTATTGATATTGTACCTAGCTGCAAGAGTTCTTCCTAGTGATTTGGATTATCATGCTAAGAGGAAGTTTTTCTCTGAAATCAAACATGATTATTTGGAAGAACCATTTCTCTTTTAGGTATGTGCTAATCAAATGATAAGATGGTGTATCTCACATGACGAAGGTTGGAAGATCTTACATGATTGCTACTCAAGCCTTAACCAGGGTCATTATAGTGTTAATTAAACTGCATACAAAGTGTTAGAGCTAGTTTCTATTGGTCCTCCATAATTAGAGGTGCTTACTGCCTTGTTGCTTCTTGTAATAGATGCCAAAGAGCGGGGAATACATCTAGGAGGGATAGGATGCCTCAAAACTACATCATAAGGTATGAGGTATTCGACCTATGTGGCATATATTTTGTTAGGCCACTCCCCACATCTTATGGGAACAAATATCTACTTGTGGCACTCGATTTTGTATCTAAATGGGTGAAAGCTCAAGCCTTCCCCTTTAATGACGCTAGGTTGTTTGTAAGTTCCTAAGAAGTTGTTTTCAAGGTTTAGGACCCCATGAGCTATCATCAGCGAAAGTAGGAGACACTTTTGTAACTATCAATTAGAGATGGTCTTGGGGAGATATGTAGTCACACATAGGATTGCAACACCTGACCATCCTTAGTCGAACGGTCAAGTAGAAGTGTCAAACCGAGAGTTAAAGAGAATCCTTGAAAAGACAATTAATCATCATAGAAGAGATTGGGTAGAGAAACTTGACGATGTCTTATGGTCTTGTAGGTGTACAGAACCGCCCATAAAACACTTGTAGATCCCTATAGATTAGTGTATGGGAAGGCATGCCACCTTCTAGTAGAAATTGGACACAAGGCATAATGGGCAATCAAGCATGTAAACTTTGATTTGGGCTCCTTCAGAGTCATAAGCAAGCTTCAGTTAAATGAACTGGATGTATGGAGGATGATCACCTATGAGAACATAAGACTTTATAAGGAGAAAACAAGAAGGTATCATGATGCACATATTTGCCATCCCAAGAAATTCAAAGAAAGGGACTAAATGCTATTATTCAACTCCCAATTGAAATTCTTCCCAAGCAAGTTAAAATCGACATGGTTTGAGCCTTTTCTAGTCAAGAAAATCTTCCCACATAGGGTAATAAGGTTGGAGCATCTAGAGCAAGGCACTTTTAAGGTGAATGGTCATAGAGTGAAGTTATACATAGGAGATGGACTAGAAAATGAATACTAGGAAGAGTTCAAACTCCAACCATTAGATATCTAGCTATGAAAGCACTGAAGGACGTCGAGCTAATGATGTAAAACAACAAAGCTTCATGGAAGGAAACCCATGTGTTACATAGATAGGTAGTTTTCATTTCTTTTTCTTTTCTATCCTAACTCCGCCTAATGTTTGTAGATAGTAGACTAGCAGTCAAAAGAGGAAATTTTATTTTCAAAATAAGTGTGGGGAAGTGCATCCACAAGTAAGATTTGAGGGGTAAATTCACTTTCTAAGTGTCTAAGGTAAGTAGACTCTATCATGTACTTTCACGATAATCTACACTTAAAGGAATTTTTTGCACTTGAATTTTTCTAGTATACACCACTAGAGTACACAATCCATATACTTTAGTCATGTATAACTTTTCAATATTCTGTGTAGTCATGATCGGTTGTACATGACCCATGTATATAGGTCGTGCACAAGTGTTTTCGGTTTGTAAACTTTCAGTAGAGTCACGAGTGACCATACATGATCTATGTACTTGAGCTCTATACATTCAAATTTCAAAAATCAAGCTTTTGCTCAGTCATGAGTGATCATACATGACTCATGTATCTTTATTGTGTATAAGGGTGTGTGAATTTCCAAACTTTCTGTGGAGTCATGAGCATACATACACAAGTCGTGTACTTGGGTAGTGTATACCGATGAGCTAAAAATTTTAGTTATTGTGGAGTCAAGACCATGATGTACATGAGTCGTATATAATTATCGTGTACACTAACTTTCTTCAAACTCCACATTCTGTATAGTCATGGGTCAGAGTACACTATTCGTGTATATAGGTTATGTACACCTGGGTATACATACCGCATACGATTTTTCTCCTCTCTACACTACTTAATTTTTTCCCTCTCACCTATACAAGATATTCTCCTTTCCTCTCTACTCACCTACTCACAAACACACTCCTTGCACTCTCAATTTACACATTATCGTCATCAACAACAAAAGGTATGTAATCATTTCCTCTCTTTTATAGATTCTTTTTTCCTTCCTAAATCACTTGTACATGCATCATTATAAAAATCATGATAGATTTCCAGCATGATTGTTGAGTATATCTCCATGTGTGTTGTGTTGACTCTTTTACTATTGATAGTGGTTGTGTAAAGCTCATATTGATTTAGCCTAGAAAACACACTTAAACCACACATGCACATGATATAAAAGTCACCCAAGGGTTCATGTAAATTTTGTGTTTTATGTGCAATTTAATCACTCTAAAACATATTGCACTTGTTATTTTAAGAATTTTTTTGCTTGAACACCTTAAATTAAGAATCCAAGGTTTGTTTCATATGAAAATAGGGGTCTTTATGCTTATCATGGGAAATTGAAGAATTTGCCGAAGATTTGCACCCTATTTATGTTTTGATTATCGTTATAACCTTCAACATGAGATTTTTGTCACGCCCCGAAGGGTACCCTAAACGTGACAATCCGCCGTACACAATATTAAAGCCTAAGAATGACCGCTTTAGTCACGCGAAGGCTTCCATACTATGTACAAGACGTCTAACACATGGAGGAGACACATCGGAGTGATACATTTTATGTTGATACAACTTGAGTAACAAAGTAAAGGAAATTCAATTCACTATACTTCAAATACAAATCATTATACTTCAATTACAATTCATCAAAAGATTTCACTACATAAAACTATTACAAGGCAATCATAAAACCTAACTAATAACTTCAAGCATTCTTATTCATTGCCGAAACCCCGAAGTCATTCTCGGCTCCAACCATCTTGGTCCCAACTTAGCACTCTTGAGATAACCTGTTCATTTAAACATCTATTGGGGTATAAGCTATACTAGCTTAGTGAGCAAGAACTTCCAAGATTACATTCACAACACAATATACAATCAAGTGATTAGTCAGACAAGTGATATGCATCAAATATATGGATTCAACAAACATATGACCAGCCGGAAATCATGTGTGGATGGACTTGCACCTCCATCTCGGGTTAGCAGATTAACGAATCCTACGGTACGACGCCGTTTAAGCTCACGGTCAATTAACTATAAATTTGTTTTATGGATCACGATTAACCAACTCAATAATTCGTTTTATGGATCACGATTAACCAACTTTTATATTTGTTTTATGGGTCATGAAAAACCAACAAATGCTAATGCTCCATCCCCATCGTGTTATGAATGAGATCAATTTCATCTTCAATTCCGAATAATCAATTATACCAATTCTTTTAAGTGATCAATCAATATCCGCAGACAGTCAACCCTAATTCATCTATACAAGCAATAGTAATCACTGGGCTTCGATATTCTTATATTCCATTTCTCATATCAACAACAACCATACATAGTTCCCATTCATCTCATCATGCATATCCATTTTATCTTTACCAAATATCTAGTGCAACTATCATTACAATCACATATGGAATCGGAAGTAATACTCACTCGGCCATTGGATCACCAGTCTCTTAGTACAAGTAATCCGGTGGTAAGGAATCGTCGACATCGGGGTCACCTAAAAAGGAAGAAATACCCTAATAAGTATTTCATCACTTAACTAGTCCAAGCTATCTCATACAAACTATCAAATTCGTAATTCTCGTCCTAACGGGAATTCCAACTTAAAACGGCTATAACTTGGTCATTTTAACTCGGAATTTCGCAAATTATATATCGATTTCTATCTAGTTCGAAAGATCTATCTAATTATAGTATTATATTTAAGTTTTGAAAACTTTTAAGCTTCGAAAAAGTCAGATCAGATCAGAACAGGAGCAAATTCCAATTTCGAAAAATAGTTTTGTAAATGTTTGTAATGTTTCTACTTGACAAATCAATTATACATGCAATATGATGATTTCCTATCATGAATGGAATGTTACGAGCTTGATGTATGCATGCTTTTGATAATATTTATTAAAAGAAATTTTAGAAACTTTTTATTTGTAAGACTCCATGGCTATTTACTTTTAAGAAAACTAATTTCCTAACTTTGATCATTTCCATTTGTTTTGGATTTATTTCTCAAGAAACTATAATTATCCTTGCTAAAATTGAGTCTTCATTATATCTATTACTTATGACCTTCATTTCTACGTAAAAATTTCCATTTTACACTTTCTAAACATGTCTTCAAGTAGAGTTGATTCAAAAATCCGAATTTTGTACAAATTAGTTTTTGAGTGATTCCTTTAAGTAAAAATCACTTGATACTTAGAAATTTAAAGCTCAACCATGCCTAGCCACTAAGGACTTCATTTCTTTGATAAAATTCTAATTTGAGTTTGAAAAATATGGGTTTTCATGCCATTACTCCATTATTACGAGTTTCTCAAAATAACAACAACTCAAATTTTTTCCTACTTCATTTCTACTCCTTGTTCTATATATTTTCTTAGCAAATCCCCTCTTAACTTATCAAAATCGTTTCTTGATGATACCTATGACCTAAACTCCTCATTTTTCATATAAAACACAAGTTTTGGAGTTGATAAATGAGTTTTTAAGGCATGGTTTTGAAATCATCCGAATTTACAAATTTTGGATAAACTCAATTTTCATACTTTATTTCTACAATGCATCATGCATATATGTATTACCTACAAGCTATTGTTATGAAGGTTGTGAAATGATCTACCTATATGTATACATATAGTACCAAGAATTCTTTTTGAAAACCTTTACTTTGCAAAACTTTGAATTTTACTAGACTTAAGAAAATAGTTTTTCTTCTTATAAAATCATGTTTGCTTTTAGCAAAATTCAACCTTAATGACCTATATAACCATCACCTTTATTATTTCAACAAAAACCTTCATTTTGGGGTTAGAAAATAGGTGTTTACATAGGTGGTTTGCCTAAGTACGAATTTTATAAAATTTTAAAGAATGAGAACATTGTTTAACCTATTCTTGGAAACCATTTGTTATTCTAAGATTATATTTTGATAAATCTCTCTTATACTTGTCAAAACTTGGTCCTTGTTACATATATTCCCTAGGACTTTCATTTTCCTATAAAAATTATCATTTTGGCATTTGGAAATAGGTGTTTAACTAATGGCTATTTTCAAATCGGAATTTTGAGAAATTCATTTGAGTTTGTTTTCTTTGTAAAACTCATTTAGTCTTTTAAAAACCATTTCCTGATCAAACCTACCCCTTAAGGCTTCTATTTCCTTAATAAAAATCTTGTTTTGAAGTTGAAAAATGGGTTTTCAAAATTGGTCTTTGTTGAGATCCAATTTACAAAATTTATTTTTGGACATATCTTTTAATAAAATCTATCTAAACTTATGAAAATCCATTCCTTACATATCCTATCTTAGGAGCCTTTCATATCTTGAATAAAAACTTCATTTTTGAGTTGGAAAACATGTTTTTAAAATATGCCTTGGCCAAAATCCAAAAATGAGATTTTTATTTTCAAAATAACTTTTGAAAATCACCTTTGATTCTTGTAAAAAGAAGTTTGATGATATACATACATTAAGCCTTCATTATCTCAAGTAAAAAATTTCATTTTGATACTTGAAAAGTGGTTTTTAAATAGGGGTCTTGCCAAAATACGAATTTCACTATTTTTGTTTGAGTTCAAAACCAAGATCTACTCTTAAATCTAAAAGAAACCCATGGTAGTAAACTATAAACTCATAGATCTAAACTTTACTCATCAAAATCTTTCATTTATGTTATCCATCCCCTAAGCTCTTCATTTTAAATGAAAAATACACATTTTGAAGTTGAAAAATAACTTTTCTAAATATGGTTAATTTTTCATCCGAATTTTCAAAAATGATTTTTTGTTGAAAATAAAATAGATCTTGAGTTTTCTAAAACTTTCCTACTATCATCATACTACTACAAGTTGTTTATGAACATAGAACAAAAGTCTAATGTATTTATGAACTCAAAATACTAGATCTAGTTTACTATACTAGTTGTAGATGCATGAACACCATGATGGACATGTGCATGATGAATATATGCATAAATCATAAGCAATAACAAAAATAATAACTCAAATAACAAGATCTAGGCAATAACGAAAATAAAGCTACAAAAAGTTAGATCTACAAAATATAACTACTTTTAATAAGAAAATAATAGTGATTCAAAATAATAATCATGGAGAAGAGGAGTGTTTCATTTTTGGCATCATCATCCTTGGCTTTTAAGCTTATCGAAGATCATTTGATGCATGAAACTCTCATTATACTTTACCTATATCACCTATAAAAAGCTTTAAGAAGAAAGTTTACTTAAAAATCTTCAAGAAATATGTGTGGGAGCTCATGGAAGAAATAGGGGCAGCTTGTGATCTTGTAAGAATAAGAGCAAAATGAAGAAAGAAAGAGAGGAAAAAGAGAGAGAAAAAGATAAGGAATGGTAAAGGGAAAAAGGAGTAAATGAAAGAGTGAGAGAGAGAAGGAGTGCATTTAATTGAAAGAAATAAAAAAAAATAAAACAAGGGTAGAATTTTTGGGAGAGGCTCACGTGAATTTGAGTAAGAGAGAGAGAGAGAGGTTACATTGCCTTGTAACTTGAAATTTGAAAATGTAACTTGCATCATTTAATGTGCTAACTAAAAAGGCTTTAAATCATTAAATAAATAATTAAAATAAAAGAAAAGAGGCTATTAATAGGGGTGTGGTCAGTTGCCATTGTGGGGAAATGGGGTGTGAAATGAGTGAAAGAAAACTTGATTAATGTGTAGAAGTGACAAATGAAGTGTACTTAAAGTATGGGTTGAAAAAGTATTTTTTATTAGGAAAATATATAAAATAAAATTAAGAAAAATATTTTTAAAGGAGTAGCAGAATTTTCATAAATAAAATTAAATAATTAATTGAATTATTTTAGTATTTCAACAAATATGTTACAGGTATGATCAAAATACGCAAATATGGGCTATAAATGATATTTTTATAATCCAAAAAATTCTAAAAATTATTTTATGAAAATAAAAATATTTTTCAAATATTTTCCAATTATCAAATTAATTTATTTTATTTTTAGTATCAAGTCTTAAACAGAATCTGATCCCGTAAAGACTCGAAACGAACTAAATTTTGGAAAAACAAAATTTTCTATAATATATAAATTATTTATCTAAAAATATAAGGGTTTATAAGAATAGTAAAATCATGTAATAAAATAGAAGTGAATAGTGCAAAAGACTAATTAATTACCGATAGTAATGGAAATACAATAAAAGGTTATAACTATAACTTTTATAATCCGAAAAATTATATAACTGATATATTTGGAAATCTTACGAAATTACGAGTCTAACGGTACTAATGATATATTTTTGATATCTCGAGCTCCGGGGCACGCTTTTCGAATCTGTATCCGAACAGATTCGAAATAGGTCAAAAATTTACCAATGTGATATTTTTAAGCAAACTTATATTACTACGAGCTATTCTATACATTTAAACTACACCTCGGCCTCTAGGATTAAGGGTGCTAGATTGCCGAACTTAAACTACTGTATTCCTCTTAGGGTTTCCGGGCGATTTTCCGGTTTAGATCTTTGTCAATTTGGAAACTGATATTTTATGTTTATACAACATATTTAATTTGAGAAATTTATTTTAAATTTGATTTTTATAAGTATGTAATATCTCTCGATGTTTTCGGAATTCTTTGAATTGAGTTTTATTTCCGAAGGTTAATTATTATTTACTTTTTAATAATTTGTTTTTGGGCTTTATATTACCCGATTTTATAAGTCAGAGTTACGTATGAAATTTGTCATACGTAGTGGTTTTGAATTTGAAGACTATTGAGTTCTTATTTTATTTTTAAGGATTTTCATTGTCTCAAGATTAAGAAGTTTCTGAATTCGTTCGTGATTAGGACTAGTCAAAGTTCGGTTTTAATTTGGAGTGATTTTTAGGGTTTATTTTCGAAGTTCATCTTGGAATTATTATTAAAATTTTCCTGGGCTTACAATTTTACGTAAGTAATTTTTTTGACATTTGTGTTACATTCAAATTCTCCATTTCCAATTCTACACTACCCTGTACATAAGTCATGTAGATAGATAGTGTACCCTCAAATTAGCTTTAATTCACTCATGCCTTGTTGCTTTGTTTCCGTTGTTGTACATGCTATTCATGATTAATAAAAGCCCTTAAATTTATTCATATGCATGTAAACTATCCTCTACTCCTTCATGCTCATGTGTGTAATGTATTTTTCTTTGTACTTATTGAAAGGACAAAGCAATCTACAAAGAAAGCTCCACCATCCTATCATGCTTCATCATCTATAGTACCAACAAAGAAAAGGAAGATAATTTAACCTGAATCATCAAGAAAATCCAATTCATTGCCTTCCGAAAATCTTTAAGCCAAGGCTAGAATAGATAGGCTAAAGCTCACAAGTACTTCGATTGGGGAGTGTTGTCTAAGTATGGGATAGAAAGTAAGTTACTTTCCATTGGGCCTTGTGAGAAGCTATTTGCCATTGACACCCCAACTTACAAAAACATTATTTTAGAGGTGTTATCCACCTTAGAGTACAATGAGAAGGGTACCAAAGTTAAAGATGACTATTTTCTAGGTCTACAAGGAAGTCTACATTATGCTTCTTGCGGATTTTTGCTAGTATAAGGGATTATATACAAAGGAAGAGACAAGATCAATTGGGTTCATGTCCTTACTGGTTGGATTACCTAATGATGTTGTACCAAAAAAATACTAGCAGGAAATCTGTGGGCAACTAGTGAAGTATTACCCTTAAAGTCAAAAGCTTCTTCTAGGAGAATGCATATTTTAAGGTGATCTACTGCAGCCTTGCTTATACTATTGGAGCATGTAAGAGCAATAATGGAGTAGTGAACAACTTTGAGTTGAGTCACATCTACAGCATTGAGAACATATGCAAAACTAATGTAGGCATCGAGCTAGCCTAGTTTATCATTTGCCAAGCCATTGACATTAGGACCAAGGGTATTTTCTATAGAGGATACATCATTAGGTTGCTTCAAGGAATTAACATATTCTAAGAGCCCCCTCCAAGCATAGATCCAATGTCCATTAAGAAGGTTTTAGATGGCCTCTTCCGACATAGGGACAACAAAAGATTAGGAGTAGTCTTTCTATCTAATATGCTACTCCCTCTAGGCCCTTTGTAAGCTCCCCAGTTTAGCCTACTAGCCATATAAAGGCGTCTACTTCACATGCATCTTCCTTTGATCAAGTTTGGAAGCAATTTTGAAGAGAATTCAAGGAAGAGAAGAGAAAAAACAAGGAAGAGAGGAATAGGAGCAGGGTAGACTAGAAGAAAAACAAGAAGTTTAGGAAAGCTATATGGAGTTTCCTCTAGACCATTGCTGAGTGTTTCTCAATGCCTCCAGCAAATCATCCCACCTATGAATCCTCACACGAGAGGACTATTTCTTAGGAAAGGAAAAGCTCCGGCTATTGCTGTATTATCAAGTTTAGATAATGAGGTAGCTAAGTTTGGAGATGATGAAGAAGATGCTTCCGAGGAGGATGAAGATTAGTAATCATGTCCTCATTTGTTTGAAGGCCATTGACTTGATTTTTTTTTCCTAATTTTTCTTTTAGAGCTGTCTATTGCCTAGTCTTTACATATTGAGAGCCCTTAGTAGGAAAACTCCTTATTTGCTTTGTTTTGTTGCTTTTGGTGGATGCTTAGGTTGGGTTAACTTCTTTTTGTTTTTAGTTTTTCTTTTAGGTCATGCTAATTTGAAATTCCTATATAAGTTCACAAAATTTTGATGATTTTGCTACCAGTTTTATATCTCCAGCACCGATCGCTCTTGAAAATTTGATTCCAATCTAAAACCAGGGAAGTTCTCGTGTTCCTTTTCTTTTATTTAATTCCTTTCTTTCCTTTCTCCACTTTTGTGATTGAATTAGGAGGCATTGAGGGCAATGTCTCAATTAAGTGTAGGGAAGGGGTAGCTTTAAAGGGAATAATTAGGTCTTGAGTAATACATGTCTTTTATGCACTTGATTGATTGTATTATTTTGTACTGACCTTACTTACAAGTTTGCAATTGTAATCTTGAAAATATACTAAAAAATTTGGTTAGAATTAACATTCATATTAAGGTAAAAGTGACTTAGATATTGCCTTTCTCACCTATGTTGTGGTTATTATACTTTGTGAAAATTGTAGGATAAAATCTACGGGAGGCAAACTTATTTGCTATTTAGTAATGGAATATAGAGTCTATAAGTGGATTGAAGTCCATAGTTGAAATCTAGATGTCATATTTCTAAGCTTGTTGACTTGTATATCTTTTTTTGAAAAAACTTTGTGAGCTTATTTAATCTCTAGTGAAAAGGCATATGAAGTTTGTCATTTGGTGATTCTTGTAGAACAATCTATTTAAAAATTTATGTACTAATTGAATAATAAGGAGTTAAGTTGATATGGGGGCTTTGCTCCCACCAAACAGCAAAGTTTGGCTCTGCTATTGATTATGCGAGCCTCTTATTCATGTGATAAGAAAAAAAAAAAAAAACAAACTAGGTTGAAAAGAAGTGGGCAAAAACTCATCTAAAGGAAAAGGAAAAGGAAAAGGAAAAGATGAAGACTAAAACCTCTCGCTTTGAAGGATGAAAATTTTTTAAGAGATTTAAATAAAAAGAGAAAATCTAAGGGAAAGATGGATGCAATATATTTTCACTCTAGATTATTATGCTTATAGAAGTGGTTGAAGAGCTTATAGACTCGTTAATGGGTGGTGAAGTGTAGTTGGGTCCCTTTTGCTATTGTTTGACTTTGTGACTCTGGAATCAACTGTTAAAAAGTGAGGGTAAAGTTTGACTTACCGTAATTAGCCTTAGAGTTTTGATTCTAGTATGCTAATTACCTTTATATGTTAGGTTTGAGAGGTAGGTACGAAGTGAGTCGCTATGATTTAAAAGAATTAAGAAATGTTATGCGAGCTTTAAACTTATGGAAGATATTGAGTATATTTAATGATAGATTTTCATTATCCTTAGATGTTTGCTTGAGGACAAGCAAACGGTTAAGTGTGAAGAAGTTTAATAAGTATCCTAAGACCCTTAATAATTGTGCTTTATTGATATTATTTTATATGATATCTTGTTGATCTACTAACCAAAAGGATACTTATTGAATGAATTGTTCATTTTAGGGTTAAATGAGGAGTAATTGAGTTTTAAAGGATTGATGATGAAATGAGTGAAGATTTGATGAAGTTTTGAGCTTTTATTGTAAAGTCAGAAGTATAGTAGAAGGAGTACAAGACCAATGTACAATTATTGGAGCATAAGGTAACAAAAAATTAGATTTCCAAGGTACACAACTAAGTACATGAGTAGTGTATGTCGGGTTGTGTATAATTAATAAGCAAAGAATTTTCGCATTGTTTCAGTGTACATGACACATGTATACGGGTCGTGTACGTTTTATAAATTATAAATAGTGCTTTGTTTTGTTATTTTAAGGGATGGACGATTAGTATTTTGTTCCTAAGCCTTAACTGCATGCCTTAGAGAACTTTTCAAGGGAGAATTTGTAACATTCTAACTTATTGGCAATTACAACCCGCCGCGTGTCTCCTCTCATAAGACACGCAAAGGCAATAACAATATAATCCACAATATAAAAACATATAATATAATCTCCATTAAATCTCTTAGAGGATACATCAGAAGGTACAAAACCTGTATAATATATAAATAAAAAATCCTTCAAAAGATCTTGTTTAACATAACAAAATTGGCATAAAGCTAGGCCAACCAAATTCAAGATAATTCTAACTCCAATTATTACCTAATAATCCTTCAGATCCTTAAAAGATATTTAAAACCATAAAAATCCAAAGTCTTTCAAAAAATATAAAATCTTTAACATTATTCCAAATTTGGCAAAAGATCTAAAAATTCTTTTCTCTAAATTGTGTATCTGAATCTATTCCTCAGCATGGTAGTCTGGACCACTATCGCCATCCCCTTAATCTATATACATATCATATGCGGATATATCATATACTATATCATCTTCACCTGTACCTAAAAATGAATGGGATGAGCGGAATGCCGAATACGCCAATCCACAAAACAAATACATATGCACACACAACATATACGTATGTATATATATATATATATTAAATGCAACTTAATCTAATGCAAACAATCAAATTATTATCTTTATTAAGCCAGCAAAACAACACAGTTTAGAACTATTGTACATTAATCCCAAATCTGGAGTAATCAAACCCCATAAGAAATCAACTAACTCTTTGAAAATAGATAATTATATACATATATTGGTGAATGGGTACTCCCCAAACACCCACAGCCATATTGCTAAATCACCTAAATTTACCGGAATCATCTCTAAGTGCAACTCCATCGGGGACAACGCCACACAAAGATCATTAGAGTGCCACACTAGTATCACTGTCTGCTAGGTCTTTACTGGTCTTAGCCACACACACCCAATAGACAAATTAATTAGCCAAATAGATTTAGATTCATTATTCATCTGTTCCTACAACAAAGCATACAAAAAACTGATCCTGTAAATACATACAACAAACAAGGAAAGGTCGTAATTTTTCAATTTCATAAACAAATCTCCAAAACTACAATCTCCCTTAAAAATAACCCACAATTTCCAAACCTCCTGATAACATAATATGAACACAAATAATTAAATACTTCAACATGAAAACAAAATCTAACATGTCTAATTTCTGCAAAACCCTAACCTTTTAAGGAAACTCCAAAGTAGCACCTTCTTCCTTGATCAATTTCCTCAAAATTCTAATAAAACAGATCTCACTCCAAAAGCCCTAATTTTGCAAATCAGTATAAACAGACATGTATCATCAAAATTACATCTTATGATAGATCTAGATTTATGAAGATAAACTTATCGTGATTAGATCCTTAAACCCCTTGCTAATCACCAAAAGATCATATCTTGCACAGTACTAGGGTTTTCTCAAACAAAAGCTCTTTAAAAAAAAAAGAGATCTAAGGAAAATGATCATCAATTCTTGTAATGTTAATGGATCTTGTTTAGATTTGCTTACCCGATCCAAAATCTTTGATCTCCTCTAACTCCAGTGGACATTACCTGACTTGTAGAGAGGATTTTCTAGGTTTAGAAATGATTTTGGAGAAAATGGGTAAGCCTAGTTTATATAGAAAACAAGGAGTAACTATTTAATAATGCATCTTCGTCTTTAATAACGTCTCTTCATCTTTAATAATGACGTCTCTTCATCTTTAGTAATGTCTCTTCATCTTTAGTAACGTATCTTTATCTTTAATGATGTTACTTTGTTTTTAATAATGACGTCTCTTCATCTATAATAAGTCTCTTTATCTTTAATAACGACGTCTCTTCATCTTTAATAATGTCTCTTTATCTTTAAAGACGTCTCTTTATCTTTAATAATAACGTCTCTTCATCTTTATTTACGCATTTGATTTACCAACAAAATAAAAACCAACAAAAATTAAATAAGCATTAGGGTTGATAATAAAACCTTCTTATTTTATATCAAATGACATCTTTGCCCTTCAATATAAAATATTTGTTTATATATTATAGAATTGATGCAAAAACATTTGAAGTCACAAATGATTATTTTTGAGGGTTTTATTAATCATGATATCTCTAAAATCTTCTAGCTTGCTTGTTTCCATTGTTTGTTCCATGGAAGAGTAGATTTTGTATGCCCTAGGTTTTGTGAAACCCTAAACCATGTATTGAATTTCTTTTGATTAATGAAAGGTTGATGTCTTGAGTTTATTCATATGATATTCTTGTTCTTGCGATAATTTCTAGCTAAGATTATTGCATATTTGATTCTTGTTAGTTAGAAAGACATTTGATCATCCATGAATTAAAAAAAAATTGCATGTTTCTCCTAAACATAGGAAGACTTCATATTTTTGCAATAAATATCCAATCTTAGTTAGGGTTCATGAATTTCATGCAATTTTAAATTGGTGTTAGTGAATGAAGGCATTCTCACTATCTTTTGTAGGATTAGGAATTAATTAACTTGAAGAGAGTAATTGGTTTAATCAAGAAACCCTATAGTTTAAGACTTAACTAATCATTAATTGACTCCTATCATAAGAAATAAGGTTTAGGGTGGATCAAAACTAAGGGAATCGTTTGTAAATTGATTTTAAAATCAAGAAAAGCACTCATATCTCTAGTTAAGGTCCATTAGCTGTTAGTTTAATCATAATTAGTAAATTAGAATTAGTATACTCATCTTCATAAGTTAGGCTAGCTAGTAGTAAAAGGGAAAATACTGGTACTTGCCTATAGATCCTTGAGGATGACACTCGCAATTAATTCTATACTGCAAAGTAGGTATGCTTGCCTTTACTAGATTGTAGGATTACAACAGGTTTTATTTATTTATTATTCTTGATACGATTGGAACAGTAGACATCAAACATTACATAAAAGAAGGGAATGAGGATCCCGAAGAAGTCCTTGATGAAGAATAGGACCCTAGTGTAAAGGAGGATGAGGATGTCGATATCGATGGTGATATGGATGTAATGGGTAAAGAAGAGGAAAACTCCCAATGTCTGAAGTTATAAATGGGGAACACCAAAATGAAGATAGAGATGATAGTGATGATGCGCATGCCATGCATTTTGATTAAAGAATATATTCGGATAGTGTCATCACCTTTAGGAGCTCAAGCCCTGAGCCAAGCTTTAGGGTAGAGCTATGGGACAATGAAGAAGACGAAAAGATCAAAGAAGAGGTAGAGAAGAAAAGGATGAGCAGACACTGATTAGTGATGATGACTAAAATGAGTCAAGAAGGCCATTATAGTAATTAAGATATTAGGGATGATGACTAAAGTGGGTCAATAAAGCCAATATAAGAACTAGTGGTGTATTAGTATAGGTGACTTTTCTAAAAGTTGTAATCATAGAAAGACTTGTGTACACTCAAATGAATCTAGTCCATAGGTGTTAATCTCTTGTTTTGTAAATTTAACATTTATGTACTAGAAAACTTGTAATGGCTTATATTGAATGAATGAAATGAACTCCTTTTTTGTTATATTTAGCATAATAATTGCCCATTTTTCAAATCAATAAGCAAATATAATTAAGTAAATAATAATCTTAAAAATAATATGTTTTAATAGAGCTAATAGGAGAGGTAGAAGAATTGTCCTCCTTGGTAGGTATCGTAATGAGACAAAAGCTAAAGGCTATTCTAAGGTCGAAAACAACCATCGACTAGAACCATAAATTTACGTTGCGCTTAGTCCACCTATGCCTCAAGAAGCATCTAGGCAACCACCAAGGAAGGTGCCTCAACAAGTGCTTAAGGAGGCTCTTAAGCTAGAACAACCAAACTGAGCGGAGTAGCTACTTGAGGCTATGCTTCAACAACAAGCCCTAATCTACAACACTTGGGTCCTAAAGGGCCATAAAAATAGAGCAAATTCCTCCACTGCCGTCACCACCACTTGCACCAATTCAATTACTACTGGCTACTATGAAAGAAGTCGTTAGAGGCGCAAGTCCCCAAAGGATAATGCTACTAAACTTTATCAAGTCAAATCGATTTTTTGAAAGGATAATTGGAAAACCAGAGGAAGCTGAGGACTGGTTGGTGAAAGTTGAGAGGTCCTTTGTTGTCTATGAGGTACCAGAAGCACATAAAGTAGCTTGTGGGACATATTTGTTGAGGTTTTGCACCGGTACTTAGTGAGATGCTAGAGAGAAGAACTTGACTCAACCTATCCTTTGGAACATGTTTCGAGAAGATTTTTTGATAGAATACTTTTCAAATAGCTTAAGGATAAAAATGAGTGTAAAGTTGTTCAATTTAAAGAAAGGGAGTCAAATAATTGATCATTATGAATGTGAATTTAGTCAAATGCTACAATATATACTAGAATGTTATAGAGATAGTGAACATCTAAAGATGTAGAAGTTTCTGAAAGGATTACAGGGTGTTCTACAAAGAAAGTTGATGGGGTTTGAAATTAAGAGTTATCATGCACTAGTTGACAAGGCGAGAGTAATTGAGGAGGCAAGAAAAAGAGTTACACATCTAATTCCACAGAGGAATAAAGTACGTGATTTAGTACCCTTATGAAGAGGCCTAGTTCAACTACGAGTAGGAATAACAAAGGGAAAAGTCTTGCTTAGACATTTGGTTCACAAGTGAGTCAGCCTACTTTGCACCCTCATCAACCTAAGTCAATGATGCCCCCATATCGAAAATGTAAAGCACATCATTATCCATAGGAATTCCCAAAACTGAAGGACCAGTGCTTCTCATGTGGCACTGGGGACCACAAATTGAGCACATGTCTTAAGAGGGCTGCATTCACATCCTTTATCTGTAACCAGATAGGACACCTTGCTTCAACATGCGCACACAAGATCACAAGAAAAGGACCTTTGTACAATTTTCAAAAGAATACACTACAAGGTTTTGGTAACAGAGCTATTAGAAGTGACAGCCAAGGGTTAAACTGCCCACTTGCTGTTGCTAAAGTCTTTGTAATGGAAGGAAACCCAATATAAGGCTTTGAGGAAGAGCATGGGTACGACCATCAATATGTTGCATTAGCAGCTTTAGACTAAGGTTATGGAGAAGAAACTTATGTAGTGACAAGTATGGCTTTACTTATTTTGAAAATTTAATCATATGTCCACTCTTAACATCATACATCAACGAATGAGAATATGACTACCTATTAAACATGACATAAAATTAAAAAAAATTTCAAGGATGCCTAAGATAACTGAATAAAACCTTCTCAGGGACAATCTTAATAGCAATGCAAGCTAATTTTTTGCCTTCTTTCACATGAGAGCTACCCACCCATTTATAAGTCCTGACTTAGCACAATGAGTTGGTGTAAGTATACAAAAATCCTACAAACCTTTAAGGATAAGCATGCTAACTAGAGGTAAGTTCGTCATAAGTACCATAGTTAAAGAGTGTCTAGTGACAATTGGTAGAACTATTATGTTAGCTGACTTAATCTTATTGCCCATGAGTGGATGTGAGGTAATTTTAGGTATGGATTTATTGTCTTAGAATTGTGCCAAAGTTGGCTATAAAAGGAAGGAAGTCCACTTTATGAAACCGAAAGAGTTAGAAATGATTTTTGTTGGAAAAGCTCGAAAGCAATAGAAAAGTAGATTGTGTATGATGGAAGTAGACAAATCTTGGGATGTATGTTGGGTTTATGCAATAGAAACAGAAAATGATAAACCTAAACTAGAAGAAATACTTGTGGCTTGTGAGTTTCCGGAGGTCTTTCCAGATGAGTTGCCAAGTTTACCACCTAGCTAGTAGAGAAATTGACTTCACCATTGACTTGAAACCTAGCACCAAACCGATCTCAAGAGCACCTTATTAGATGGCACTAGTTGAACTTAGGGAACTAAAGGATCAACTACAAGAATTGTTGGACAAGGGATTTATATGGACAAGTGTGTCTCCTTGAGGAGCCCCTATATTCTTTATCAAGAAGAAGGATGAGTCCATGAGGTTATGTATTGACTATCAAGAGTTAACTAAAGTCATCATCAAGAATCAATACGCTTTACCTAGAATCAATGATTTATTTGACCAACTACAAGGAGCTTGTATTTTCTCTTGAATCGACCTCTGATTAGGATACCACCAATTAAGGAAAAAACCAAAAGACATACATAAAACAGCATTTCGTACGAGATATAGGCACTATGAATTCGAAGTGATGCCTTTTTGATTGACAACTCCTGCTACTTTTATGGACTTGAGGAATGACTTATTCAAGCCATTTTTAGATAAGCTTGCGATGGTGTTTATAGATGACATCTTAACCTATCCTAAGAATGAAGAAGAGCATAACAAGCATTTGTGAATAGTCTTAAGAATGTTGAAGCAACACAAGTTGTACACTAAACTGTCCAAGTGCGAGTTTTGGATGAAACAAGTGATGTTTCTAAGGCACATAATCTCAAGAGAAGGTGTGCTAGTGGACCTTGAAAATTAAGGGCGGTCATTGAATGGAAACAACCAACTACAATGATGGAGATTCAAAGTTTCCTTTGTTTAGCTGAATATTATAATGATTTGTGAAAGATTTCTCTAAAATTTCTCGAACAATGACAAGGCTGACACAAAAAGGTGTGAAGTTTCATCGGAGTGAAGAATGTGAGAAAAGTTTCCCAAGAGTTAAAGTAGATGTTAGTAATGGCATTGATATTATCAACATTTATTATTTTTTTTTTTTTGTGAAATAAATTTTGGCAATTTGAAAAATATACTTAAATGTTTTCTTTCAAATTCTTTATCTTCAATGAAAGGGTTTTCCAAGTATTGGAGATAAGATTTTTGTAAAATATTTTGCATGACAAAGAATTATTGACATTTGTAATTTTTAGAAAAACTCATTTTGATAATATTTCGTAAGTGTTGACAATAAGATTTTTGAAATCATTTTATAAATTTTCTCATTTTTGATAGTTTATTATGACAACATCACTTATGGCCATGCATGTACATGAGTAAAGACATAGCAATATGCTTAAAGATAAAATTATTAGCATAGACGTATAAAAACATAAAAATTTGAGATAAATAATAAAACTTAAGCAAATATCAAAGATATAGGTATGAGAGTCTTAGCTTGTCATCAAGACTCCTCAGGACTTAAAAAAATTCCAGTCACCATAAAATATAAGAAAAGTATAAAGAAATAAAACATGGAAGTCATAGATTTTATCAAGGCTTCCTAAGACTTGTAATAATTCCAGTCTCATAAATAAAATAAAAGCATGAGAGTCTTAGATTTATGTCAAGGCTTCCCAGGACTTAAAAATGGACAAGTTCCTTTAGATAGCAAAATAATTAAGAGCAAAACAAATAAAATAGAAGCCTTAGAATTTTTGGATAAGGCATTCTCACGAATTAGATTATGGATAAGTCCCCATTTTATTTTTGACTTGATTAAGGACAAGTTTGAGACTTAGTTTAGGGACAAGTCTCAAAATATATAATAAGAGCATGAAATAAATAAATTGCAAAAGATAAAAATAAGTGCAAAGAAACAAATATTAGATTAGTGAGCTTCTATATTTAAATAAATATAGATATGTACATAATCACATTTATATGTATAGATAGTTAGATTAGATTTCACAAATAAAACAACATAAACACAATATCAATATGATCATAATATAGATGAGATGTGTGATTCATTTTTGGCATTATCATCCCTAGCTTTTATGCATCATGAGGAGATTTTATCCATGGATAATGCATGAAACAATACCTACACTAACTATAGATGTATGGGGGATGTGTTTACCTTAAAAAGAAAATTAATGTAAATATAGAGATTAAATGACTATTATTGAACTCAACAATGACTTGAGACTAGAACAATGAGTAGTAATGAATCTATACATGGATTTAAACCCTAAATTCAAGATTCCTAGATAGTATTAAACACTACTAATAAGATTTTATAGTAGGTATCAAAAACCTAAGATATATAGATAATTTAGCTTATATATCAAATGCGATATTGAGTAGTTAACCAATTATGCTTATAGATGGGAAACGATAACCTAAAGATAAAGCGTTAGGATTATAAATACATAATAAAAACATAAACAGATGTATAGCTGAAGATCTAGACTCCAAATAAGTATTTGCAGCACACCATTGTTCTAGTAAGGGTTTTCTTAAACTATTGGAGCCTAAAATAAAAATTAACCTAATAAGCTTAAGAAACCTTAATCGCGGGAGATAAAATTCTAAAAACAACTAATCGTGTAAAAAACTTAAATTTGTATCGTTTGATAACCAAAACATTTTGTAGAATCTTATAAAAATATTTTTGGCAAAAACTCTCAAATATTAGCTAATTCGTACCCGATTAACGTAATAAACTACCCAAACATATAGATAAATATTATCTAAATATAAGCATATATGCATACACTTGCAGGATCGGTTTCAAGATGTACAAATGTACGGTATGGATTTCCTTGAGAATTGAGAACCGAAATTTGCTTGAAATTTCTCCAAATAATGCATAAAAGGTCAACAAAATTCAAAACACAAACAAATCAAACATTGCCAACTCAACCCCTCATTAATGACAGTAAAACAACTGATAAAACAGTATGCAAGTGTAGAGAAATCGGATGTAAATTGTCGAAGGAAATGCTCCAACCGTCTTCTTCTTTTTCTCTTATATATATATACATCTTTAAGCTTCATAGTGGATAAACAAAAAAACACCAACCACTTCGAAATTTTCCAGATCAAAATTGATACTGCAATAAACCACACTTATCAACATTCTAAAGATTTTAAATTTCAAACACGAGTGGATTACTTAACCGGTCAGCAAAATCACTGGGTACAAAGTAATATATTATGGAAAGTCCAGGTCGTATCTAAAGGGAGCTAATGGCTAATTACTAGAATTAAACTTTTACCCTAATCTAAGCAATTGGTTTTTCAGATGTGTATTTAATCTATGTTGATCTAAATTAAAAACTAGATTTCAAATGATTTATCAAGAACTAAAACCATATGTTCCAGCAACGATAACGAGGGATTTAGGTTTAGGAGATGCAGATGATATATGAATGATGTATTTCTATTCTCATGTGAAATGAATCATGCTTTAAATTGATATATAACATTGATTACTTGGGATTTGATCAAATTCATCTAAGAATTGCTCACCTCTTGATGTAACAAAATCTTTCATAGCATAAACTATCCTATTAAGGTAATTTATCTATGATTTCAAGTTAATAGCATTTTGCTCTCACCAAAATTACTATTCTAGATAAGAATACAAAACAAGCACCGTTAAGTGACCCAAATTTGTAACCCTAACCGTAAAAAGATTAGTGAATTCTCAAGTTCTATCATAGATTTACATAGTTCTATGACAAATCATATTCAAAAACCTAAGTTGTGCTTGTGCGGATCATTGAATCCCTTTCGGGTATCTTTAATCCTTTCTATCTAATCTATGTTGATCAGGCATAAACTAAATAGATTACAAACAAAGATAATCAAATTCCCAATTAATCAACACCAATATCAATTCAACTCATGTATCAAATCATCGAATCCATTCATACATATTCATAATTGACAATGAAAACTTGCATCTCAATATACAATCAAGCATAAACATATAGAGATTGAAAACACCTTAAAAATGGTTCCTTTTCAAAAACGGGAATTTCCAAATCCAAAATCCCACAATTGTGGGCAATGCTTAATTGTAGCTAAACCCTAATCCACTCTAAGTTACTAGAACATTAGGGTCTTAGTGCCTTAAAAGAGAAACAAACAAGAACATTTTTTTTCTAATCTTTCTAAATATTTTTCGTGTATCTGTTGTATGTTTTACTCTCTCAAAAACACTGTTAAATAGAGCAAAATTGCGTGAAGAATACAGACTGACATAGATGTACGCCAGAAGTTACAAATTGTACGCTGCCCGCGTAAATGTGGATCTGGCTGGCGTTCATTATATGAAAAATGCCTCTTCAATGTACGCTCGACGAACACTGGCTGCGTTGGCTGAGATCTTGCCTGCGTAGATCATCATTCAAAATTTCCCGAGAGGAGCATGGTTTGAAACAAGCATAATGGAATTTGTTATTGATGTATGCTGGCTGCGTGGAGTCCTAGAATGTCGGCGTTCTTTGTAATCAAAACCCTACACTGGCTGCGTTCGAGCCTGCGTTAAGGATTTGTAATCTGTGGACAAAGCTCCACGCTGACTGCATTGATGCAGAACTTGCCGGCGTTAATCCTTATTCCAATTGCTTGCTCCAAATCTCTTCCACCCTGGCTGCGTAGAAGACTGCGTTAAGAAATTGGCTTCTGTAGTCGTTCTACATAGCCTCTACGCCGGCGGCGTTGGATGCCTTTAAGCTGGCGTACTTTCATTTGCCCTTTGCTTGTTGATCTTCAACCAATTGCTTTGGAATTTGCTCATTACTTCTTTGTTGACCTGATTTCACAAAGTTTACACTTATAAATACAAATTCCACTTGATTTCTATCAAATCTGTATCAATTTTATCCACAAAATGTATGTAAAATATGAGTTCATCAAATTCCCCCACACTTGAATTGTTGCTTATCCTCAAGCAAACTTGATAAGAATCTGTCATAAATTGTACCAATTTTACTTCTTAATTCAAGCATCTTCTTAACTTGGGACTTGCAATTATAATGGCCTACTGCTCAAATCAACTTGTGAGCTTGTGATTGGATTACTAAAATCAAGATTCAAAAGTTAATCTGGAAAAATCAAACTTTAATCTTCATTTTTAACAATAAAATTATCTAATCCAAAAGTAAGCACAATTCCACTAAGGAAAAATACCCATTTAAACTTCAATGGTTTTTTAGCATACATATAATCAAAGTAACAAAGAATGAAAGCATATAGTATCTACTCAATCCTTAGATTATCTCCCCTTTTATTACAAGTCTTATTTTTATTGAACTTTTGCATCCTTTTTGCCTTTCTTTTCATACAAGCACTTAATATTTTTTTCTTTTTATTTGGAGGTTTTTGTCTCCATCTTTTATTTTTGAACTTTCGTCCATTTCTTCCCTTATCGTTATAGTGAGTTCATTGAGTTGGCACATCCCGGGCTCATCACCCAAGTGACTAGGTTTTAAGACACCCCTAAGAACTCTTCCTCACTCTAACATTCAAGTTTGGATACTCATAACTCATTTTGAGTTAGCGGAGTAGTGGCTATGCTTGTTTCTTTTGCAATTCAATACTAAGACTTTTTTTATAGGGAATCACTAAGAAATGAATTTCTTTTACTTCTTTCACTAATTGGTAAATGACTTCTCAATAGAAAAATCCAGTGATTATATAATAGCTAACTATTCCTAGAAGTAAACCTAGTTATTTTTCACAAAAGGACTTGACTGACTCTCAAACTTCAAATTTCAGGGCTAAAAACAAAGTAAGTTTGCTTCTTAGAGATTCAACTGCTCAATATTGACTAAGTAATTCATTTACAAAAGTTAATGAGTAAGGCCTTTGGCAAGTCATTTTCTATTCAATTTAGATGCTATCCACCATATTTTGAAACAAATCTAAAGATTCTTATTTCCTTTCAAAAAATTTTAACCTTAAATGTGCTAGATCAAGAACAATTAGTGTAGGTACAAACATCATGAATACAACTCATATTTCACCAGCCATCACCATATTTAGTTTCAATACTATCCTTCCCCCACACTTAAGATATATAGTGACCTCACTATGCGAAATAAAACAAACAGAGAAAGGAACAAGTGAAACTAATGACTTCCCTAAAAAAGCATGCACGATCAATCTAATCAACCAAAATGATAGAGTGTAGCCGCAAGATGCTGCCCTGTGATAACTACAAAACAAATAAAAAAGATAAAGGAAAATAAGAAGTTAAGTTCTAAGAGTTAGGTTAGTTAGTCAGAGTCTACCCACAGGGACTTGGGTGCTCAAATTATATACAGATCATAGCAAATATAAACAAAACAAATCAAAATCCATAAGAGCTAGCAGGGACTCTAGCTCTTTGCCTCCATGCTGGAGCTGCTATCCTCATCTGGGGATGTCTCATAATGCAACTGCGATCCCTTCTCAGGATTGACACAACAAAACATGTCCTTGATCGCTTGAAACATCTGCTTTCGAAACCCTTATTCTTCTTTCTTTCTTCTTCTTCAGAGTAGTCAAATCTGATCATGCCCGCTCCAATCTATCTAGGGTAGTAACCACCCTATCCCAATCCGATCCAGAAGGTGGAGCTGATGAAGAAGGCGGTAGCTCAATAGGAATATCTCCAGGGAAGATATCCTGATAATCCCGCTCCTCAACCATAGGTGGTGGCACACCTCTCGGGACTTTAACCAAACCAAATCCCCTGAAAGGAGCATGTAATTCTTTTGCTCGGATCTCCACATCCCCTTCAGGTTCTTGGAAAATTTGCATTCCTTCAGCAACTTGGTTATATATCCTCCACAACACAAGAACTTAGTTCTTGTGTCATCAGCTTGTCTAAAGATGAAATTCACCACTTCCATTCCAAGATCAATCCGGTGATTGGCAATGATGCTGAAGAGGTAAAACATGTCAAACGAAGTTACTTTACTGTGACTTGTCTTCTTACAGCTCACTGTGTGGGCAATGATGTGGTGGAGGATCTTGTATTCCACTCTATAAAAAGTGGATGCTACTAACTTTGAAGCCACAAAAGGGTCTGTCAAAGGAGCTATCAATTGCAACCAATACGCCTCCTGAGTCATTTCATTTGCTCCTTTAGGCCAAGAATTGGTTAGCTCCAAATTATCTTCCTCATTTTCATACAAACCCAAGACTCTTCCCATGGATTTGAATCTGATCTCATGCACTTCTCCAAATGCTTGGAATACAAACTTTGTTCGTTCCCCTTCAGATTCCACCTTCAAAGTGGAAAGAACCTCAAGAGTGAGATTCTTATATGCGGGTTCTCTCCATTCAAACAGCCTCAACCAAGCCGATCCCGGATCAACTCAACAACCTGGTTTCTAATCCCAAACTCATCCAACAACTCCCAATCCATGTATTGAGAATTGATGAAATCCATCTTCATTAACCTCCTTTTGTTATCTTTAGCGTATTGCTGACTTGAGAGAACATTCCTAGCTTGTGCACTTGATGATGATTCAGTGGTGCGTGGTCTTTTTTGTCTGGGGGCCATACCTGCAAATGAACAGACTAGGGAAGCTTAAACAGACCAAGATTATAGCATCAATCAATTATGAAAGCAAAACCATGAAGCCCTGTGCTAGTGTCTTGAAACAATAAAAAACTAATCCTTAAACATTTGCTTAGATCATGTTGTATCTTAAAAATCGAACCCCAAGCTCAACAAATCACATTAGCATTTCAACAGATTAGCAACTCAACCAACACTTGCAAGTGGAATGGTTCAAGGCAGGCCGTGTGGAAAGAAACGTTGGTCGCAAATTAATGCACAATTCACTGTTTAGCAAAGTAACAAAGCGTAAAACAATTCCACACTACCTACTAAAGTAATCGGAGCATTCAACAGAGGAGACCACAGATGAACAAAGATGGACACACACGGATACATTGCCTAAATCAAGTACTGAATTGCAATTGATCATCATGAACACTTGAATCACTTGAACATCGCATTTGCACTAAAAAGGCCTAAATTCCTTTTGTCAAAATTAGAAACACATCAATATAAACCCTAGCTCATGGATTATCAACAAAGCATGCGAATTGTGTTATTCGAATGAAATTCAGTCCATCACAACCATCAAAATGCCCTACATGATACTCCCAAAAGCACCCAATCAATTCAAGTTTTTCCAACCACACCTTCTCATGCTTCGTACAGCTCATCACAACTCAGTCCTTATACACAATAACAATTCTTCCAACTAGATCCTAACTACAACATATATGGAGATCAGAATAGCAAGAAAAAAATGGATAAAAATCTTACTTGATAGTTGTAAAATAATCCAAGCTAGGAAAAATGGAAGACACACCGAGAAGAGTTGAGTTGGGAAAAACAAAGAAAAATGAGAGTAAATGAAAGAGTGAGCAGAACATGCAGACAGAACCTGTTAATTTTTGAGTTGTAGGTCCTACGCCGGCAATATTGTCGACTACGTCGGTGGTGTTAAAGCCGGTGTTGTCAATTCAACTTTCAATTTCCGAGACATAATGGCAGGCAGTGTGTGTGTTTACACAACCAGCGTACAGGTCTACGCTGGGACTACACAGGCTGCATAGAAATGTTTCCAATTTTTTTTTTTTTTGAAAACACATAAGAGAATAATCCATTATCCTGTGTAGTTCGTAACTAAGTAATTTAAAATTACTTACCTCACCCTTTTCTCAAATGGATTTATCTAAAGCTCCAAGAATGATTTGCCATGATCTGAAAACTAAAAATTAACAAAATAAACACTAAGTTAGACATGGGTTGCCTCCCAAGTAGCGCTTAGTTTAACGTCGCTTAGCCCGATAGTGCTTGATCAAACATCAGCTTGGATCCTGAAGATCCACATCCTTTTTACTTGCCTCCACAAACTTTCGCTCCCAAAAATGTTTCAATTGATGGCCATTGACTTGAAACGGCTTTTCCCCATCTCTCTTGATCTCAACCACTCCATAAGGATACACTTTGATGATGTGAAATGGTCCAGACCACCTAGATTGTAGTTTACCAGGGAATAACCTTAACCGAGAGTTATAAAGTAAAACTTTTTGTCCTTCCTTAAACTCACGATATAGGATTTGCTGATCATGCCACTTCTTAGTTTTCTCCTTATAGATATGAGCATTCTCAAAAGCATCATTTCGAAACTCATCCAACTCATTCAATTGGAGTAACCTATGTTCACCAGCAGCTTGTCTGTCAAAGTTCAAAAACTTTATCGCCCAATAAGCTTTGTGTTCCAACTCTACAGGGAGATGACAAGCCTTTCCATACAGCATGCGATATGGGGACATCCCAATAGGATTCTTATAAGCAGTGCGGTAAGCCCAAAGTGCATCATCAAGCTTTAGCGACCAATCCTTCCTTGATGAATTAACTGTCTTTTCAAGGATTCGCTTAAGCTCTCTATTAGATAGCTCCACCTGACCACTTGTTTGAGGATGATAAGGTGTAGCAACCTTATGTCTCACACCATACTTTGCAAGTAAACTATCAAATTGTTTATTGCAAAAGTGAGTTCCTCCATCACTGATAATCGCTCGTGGTGTCCCAAATCTAGTGAAAATATTTCTTTTTAAGAATTTCAGTACTCCTCGTGCATCATTAGTCGGAAGCGCAACAGCTTCAACCCACTTAGATACATAGTCAACTGCCACAAGGATATACTTGTTGTTGAAGGATGATGGGAATGGTCCCATAAAGTCAATCCCCCAAACATCGAAAATTTCAATCACTAGTATCCCATGCTGTGGCATCTCATGCCTCTTGGAAATATTCCCTGTTCTCTGACATTGATCACAACTCTGCACATATGCTCTGCAATCCTTGAATAGAGTGGGCCAAAAATCCACATTGAAGAACTTTTGCAGCAGTTCTTTCAGCACCAAAATGACCACCAGTTTCTCGATTATGGCAATGATAAAGTATATCAGCAATTTCAGATGCAGGTACACATCGTCTAATCACTTGGTCTGAACAACTTTTAAAGAGAAATGGCTCATCCCAGAAATAATATTTCATATCTGATAAAAATTTTCGTTTCTGGTGATGAGTAATTTTGTAAGGCAAAATTCCAGCTACCAAGTAATTAACAATATCTGCATACCAAGGTAGATCTTTAATTGAAACTTCATAGAGATATTCATCAGGGAATGACTCATTAATAGGCAACTCATCTTTCTCATTAACAATTCTGGAAAGATGATCAGCAACAACATTCTCCACTCCCTTCTTATCTCTAATTTCAATATCAAATTCTTGTAACAGCAAAATCCACCTTATAAGCCTAGGCTTTGCATCTGATTTTGCTAATAAATACTTAAGTGCAGAGTGATCAGTATAGACAATTACCTTAGAACCGATGAGATATGATCTGAATTTGTCACAAGCAAATACCACGGCCAGCAATTCTTTCTTCTGTGGTAGCATAATTTCGTTGGCTTCATTCATCATTTTGCTAGCATAGTAAATTACTCGAAAGACTCGGTTCCTTCTTTGACTAAGTACTGCACTACTGCAAATCTGGTGCTACAATCACTGGTGTAGTGGTCAATTTCTCCTTCAAAAGCTCAAAAGCTTTAACAGCATCATCAAAGGAAAAAGAAGTATCTTTTCTATAAAGAACAAAGAGGTCGAGAATTTTTGAAAAATCTTTAATAAACCTCCTGTAGAAACCTGCATGACCAAGGAAACTTCGTATTCCTTTCACATTTACCGGTGGTGGTAACTTTGAGATCACCTCAACTTTAGCTTTGTCTACCTCTATCCTCTTTTTGAGGAAATTTATGACCCAGCACAATTCCTTCTTTCACCATGAAATGACACTTTCCCAATTTAAAACCAGATGAGTGTCTTTGCATCGCTTGAGCACAAATGACAAATTCTCCAAACAAGTTTCAAATGAAGCTCCATAAACAGAAAAGTCATCCATGAAAACTTCAATAAATTTTTCAATCATATCTGAGAATAATGCCATCATACACCTTTGAAATGTTGCTGGTGCATTTACATAAACCAAAGGGCATACGTCTGAATGCAAACGTACCGTAAGGACAGGTGAATGTGTCTTTTCTTGATCTTCGGAGCTATTGGGATTTGATTATAGCCCGAATACCATCCAAGAAACATAAATTCATGCCCAGCTAGCCTCTCTAGCATTTGGTCTATGAAGGGAAGAGGAAAATGATCTTTACGGGTGGCATCATTCAACTTTCGATAATCGATGCACACCCTCCATCCAGTCACAGTCCGGGTAGGTATTAACTCGTTCTTTTCATTATTCACAACTGTCACCCCCCTTTTTAGGTACCACTTGAGTAGGACTCACCCACTTACTGTCAGAGATTGGATATATGATACCAGCATCAAGCAACTTTAATACCTCCTTCTTTACAACTTCTTTCAAAGTAGGGTTGAGTCTTCTCTGTGGTTGGACTGTCGGCTTACATTCAGCTTCCATGAGGATCCGATGAGTACAGACAGACGGATGGATTCCATGAATATCTGCAATTGTCCACCCAATCGCTTCCTTATGTCTTTAAGCACTTCAATCAACTTGTGTTCTTGTTCAGATGATAACTCCACAGAAATAATAACTGGGAGTGTATTATTATCACCTAAAAACACATACTTAAGGTGACTAGGAAGCTGTTTCAACTCAAGTTGAGGTGGTTCTTGTATGGATGGACTTTCTTTGTACTAGCCTCTAAAGGCTCAAACTGAGGTGATTTTATCCAAACTCCAGCAACTTCATCCATCAAGTGATTATATACTTCCTCATTAGGGCTGTCACACTCATCCATACTCAGTAGTAAGTCATCTTCCTCAGGAGTGAAATCAAGCTCATCATCACTCCATTCATGTGAAAACACATGCTTGGGAAACTCACCTATCTCAGAATTATCCATGCTGTATTCCTGAGCCAACTGATCAATAGTATCAAGATGAAAGCAAGTATCATTACCAGCTAAATGTCTGAGAGATCGAAACACATCAAATGTGACTTGCTCATCCATAGCCCGTAGTGTCAATTTTCCTTGTGCTACATCAATTAAAGCTTGGCCAGTAGCCAAGAAAGGTCTTCCCAAAATTAGAGGAATCTCCCGGTCTTCAGCCATATCAAGAACAATGAAATCGGCTGGAAATAGAAATCTATCCACCTTGACCAAAACATCCTCCACTATTCCTCTTGGATGCTTAATGCTTCTGTCAGCAGTTGTAAAGACACCGTAGTTGGTTTGCAATCTCCTAGACCCAATTTCTTAAAGATTGAGAATGGCATGAGATTTATGCTTGCTCCTAGATCGCAAAGTGCCTTATCAAAGTATGATTCACCAATGATACAAGGAATAGTGAACTACCCGGATCCTTTAACTTTGGAGGCATCTTGTTCTGAAGAATAACTGAACACTCATGAGTGAGCATAACTGTCTCATGTTCAGCTAGGCGTCTTTTCTTTGTAAGAATATCCTTCATGAACTTTGCATAAGATGGCATGGATTCAAGTGCATCCATGAAAGGAATATTAATGTGCACTTCTTGAACTTCTAAAAACTTCTCAAATTGATGATCCAGTTGCTGCTGCTTCAATCTTCCAGGAAAAGGAATGGGTGGAACATACGGCTTCATTTCTGGCTTTCGTGGCACACTATCTTCCTCTTCTCTCTTCCTTTTTCATTACTTGATGAGGGTATATAGTATAGGTGTCAGATACCTTCTCATCATTTTCCTCATGCCTTCCAGTGCTTTGGTCATCAATCATCTTTCCTTTTTTCCTCATCAGTCTTTTTCCCATCTTGATTTCTTCCTTCATTACTCTTAGTAATTTCTTTTCCACTTCGGAGAGTGATTACCTTCACATCTTCTTTGGATTTTTGTCAGTGGTACTTGGAAGAGTACCTTGAGGTCGGTGCCTAGATGCTTCAGACAACTGAGCTAACTGAGTTTGCAAATCCAAATAATGGAAGCTTGATTTGATTGTTGTTTCAACACTTCTTGCAAAAGCTCAACTGTCTTATCCTTCTCCTTTTGTGGTTGGGAATGTTGTTGAGGCATCATTTGTGGTGGCGGTAATGCTCTAGGTGCATTTTGATTGCTCCATCGAAAGTTTGGATGATCCCTCAATCCAGGATTATAAGTGTTGGAGTATGGATTGTAATTCCTAGCATTCCTGTCATATTGATTAACATAGTTAGCTTGCACATTACCAGAATATGAAGCGGAAGAATCTTCCACAGGGTACTCCAAATAGCTCATGTGAGGATCATCATAAGAGATCATGTTCATGTGTGGCTTATGACTTGGTCCAGCTCCTGACATAGGTTGCATGTGTTTCATCTGTGCGTAAGTGAATCCACTTGTTGTTGTAATTTAGAAACCGTCTCTGATTCATAAATGGCACTAACGGTTTTGGTTTGTTCCGTTCATTATGCCAGTGAAACGTAGTACGAGCCAACCCATTAATCAGATCATAGGCCTCAGGAGCTTTTATACATCAAACTGCCACCTGCTGTTGCATCAATCATTGTCTTCAAGGAATCTCCAAGAGATGTGTAGAAAATTCTCATTTGATCATGAAGAGAGATTCCATGATGAGGACAACGTCTGAGAAGCTCCTTAAATCTTCCCATACTTCATATAGGCTTCACCTTCATATTGCCGAAAGGAAAAGATTTCATTCCTCAATTGGATCGTTTTGTTGGGAGGAAAAAATTGTTCCAGAAACTGTTGTGCCAACTGATCCCAATTAGTAAGAGAATGTGGAGGTAATGAATTTAGCCAACTTCTTGCCTTATCCCTTAATGAAAAGGGAATAATCGAAGGCGAATTGCATCAGTGGAGACCCCATTACTCTTGATTGTAGAACAGATCTGCAAGAAATTCTTCAGATGATCATGGGGGTTATCAAAACTGCTTCCTCCAAATTGATCTCCTTGCACCATTTGTATCAGTGATGGCTTTAATTCAAAATTATTGGCTTGAATAGCAGGCCACTCAATAGATGGTGCAACTCCATCAACTGTGGGCATGAATAGTTCCCACATTGGTCTGTGAACCTCATTTCCTGGAGCTGGAGGGTTATTGTTATTGCCCATAACAGGAACAGGCAATTGTTGCTGCCCAATAGGAGGATTTTCATTCTGTCGCTCATTGACAGGTGGGGGATAATTTCTTGCTGGTTTCTTTCCATTGCTCTCGTATTATCTGCTCGTCTTTCTCTTAGTCGGGTGATAAGTCCGATCAATCTCAGGGTCGTAGGGTAAATCTTGGACCTGTTCACCTGACATACAAGAACACACGAATCAAGGTAAACTATTTTTTTTTTTTTTTTTTATAGCTTAGTCTAAGGGTGTAAATCCTATTCTAATATCAGCAACCGAAGCTCCCCGGCAACGATGCCAAATTGATACTACAATAAACCACACTTCTCAACATTCTAAAGATTTTAAATTTCAAACACGAATACATTACTTAACCGGTCAGCAAAATCACCGGGTACAAAGCAGTGTATTCTGGAAAGTCCAAGTCGTATCCACAGGGAGCTAATGGCTAATTACTAGAATTAAACTTTTACCCTAATCTAAGCAATTGATTTTTCATATGTGTAATTAAGCTATGTTGATCTAAATTAAAAACTATATTTCAAATGATTTATCAAGAACTAAAACCATATGTTCCAGCAATGATAACGAGGGATTTAAGTTTAAGAGATGCAGATAATATATGAATGATGTATTTCTATTCTCATGTGAAATGAATCATGCTTTAAATTGATATATAACATTGATTACTTGGGATTTGATCAAATTCATCTAAGAATTGCTCACCTCTCGATGTAACAAAATCTTTCATAGCATAAACTATCCTATTAAGTAATTTATCTATGATTTCAGGTTAATAGCATTTTGCTCTCACCAAAATTACTATATTAGTTAAGAATACAAAACAAGCACCGTTAAGTGACCTAAATTTGTAACCCTAACCGCATAAAGATTAGTGAATTCTCAAGTTCTATCACAGATTTACATATCTCTATGACAAATCATATTCAAAAACCTAAGTTTTGCTTGTGCGGATCATTGAATCCTTCTCAGGTATCTTTAATCCTTTCTATCTAATCTATGTTGATCAGGCATAAACTAAACAGATTACAAACAAAGATAATCAAATTCCCAAATAATCAACACCAATATCAATTCAATTCATGCATCAAATCATCGAATCCATTCATACATATTCATAATTGACAATGAAAACATGCATCTCAATATACAATCAAGCATAAACATAATAGAGATTGAAAACACCTTAAAAATGGTTCCTTTTCAGAAACGGGAATTTCCAAATCCAAAATCCCACAATTGTAGGCAATGCTTGATTGTAGCTAAACCCTAATCCACTCTAAGTTGCTAGAACATTAGGGTCTTAGTGCCCTAAAAGAGAAACAAACAAGAACATTTTTTTTCTAATCTTTCTGAATATTTTTTGTATCTGTTGTTTTTTGCTCTCTCAAAAACACTTTAAATAGAGCAAAATTGCGTGAAGAATACAGACTGACATAGATGTACGCCGGAAGTTACAAAATGTACACCGCCTGCGTAAATGTGGATTTGGCCGGCATTCGTTGTATGAAAATGCCTCTTCAACATACGCTCAACGAACACTGGCTGCATTGGCTGAGATCTTGCCTGCGTAGATCATCATTCAAAATTTCCCGAGAGGATCATGGTTTGAAACACGAGTGTAATGGAATTTGTTATTGATGTACGCTGGTATGTACGCTGGCTGCGTGGAGTCCCAGAATGTCGGCGTTCTTTATAATCAAAACCCTACACTGGCTACGTTCGAGCCTGCGTTAAGGATTTGTAATCTGTGGACAAAGTACACAAGCTCCACGCTGGCTGCGTTGATGCAGAATTTGCCGGCGTTAATCCTTATTCCAATTGCTTGCTCCAAATCTCTTCCACTCCGGCTGCGTAGAAGACTGCGTTAAGAAATTGGCTTCTGTGGCGTTCTACACAGCCTCTACGCCGGCGGCGTTGGATGCCTTTGAGCCGGTGTACTTTCATTTGCCCTTTGCTTGTTGATCTTCAACCAATTGCTTTGGAATTTGCTCATTACTTCTTTGTTGACCTGATTTCACAAAATTTACACTTATAAATACAAATTCCACTTGATTTCTATCAAATCTGTATCAATTTTATCCACAAAATGTATGTAAAATATGAGTTCATCAAAAACAACTCCTAAATAGCAGCCAAAACGACCTAAAAACAGAAATCAATTCTTTCAAAACATCTTAGTTTTAATCAAGGAAAAAAAATAGCACGAAAAAACGCTTTAACTGGTGACGAGGTAAGTTGTTGTACTTTGGTTTGTTTGTTTGTTTTTTTTTTAAAAAGGATTAAAACTGACTTCTTATGATCATAGGATCATAACCAACCCAAAAACAAGCTTCAAATTTCATTGGATAGGCTCAAGTATGGTAATTTTCGAAAACCCTAATTACGCCATGTTGATATGAAAACCACGAATTATGTTGTTATTTTGATGTTTTGAGTTGATATTGATGTAGTAAAATATTGTAGGAACTCATAAGAATCAATTAATGAGCTTTGGAATGTCAGATTGCGGCAAAAAATGGCCGAGCTCATTGGGGAAGATAACAAAGATAGCTTTACCAAGGAAATAAATACTTTCTTATCATTTATAGTAAAGCAAACATTAAGATTAAACTCTTTTTAACTTCATAACAAAATTAAAAACCAAACTAGTTTTCAAAGTTAAGATGAATTCAACCCATAAAGTTGTAAACCTACCTAGGAAAATGATGGTTTTCAAGTTTCTAAAGAAGAAACTTATTTTCAAAGAATATAAATAAGATAAGATTTTAAACAAAGGATTTTATCAATAAAGAGGATTCTTTTCAAGGGAAATAAAAGAACAAGTTTTAGAAAACAAAAACTTATATTTTAAATAATATATATAAGAAGGCAAGACTCATTTTCTAAAACCATTCTAAAAACAAATTTATAAAAAGGTTTTCAACAACTTAATACACTTTTGATAACTTTGATTTTTTATCACTAGAAGTAAAATTTATGAAAGACTAAGGTTCAAGGAAAATTTACTTTTTTTGGAAAAAAGGAATGAAGGAAATAAAATAAGAATATGCTCATTTATAATAAAAATATAAGTTTCTTCAAAATACTTGAAAGGAAATTTATCAAGTTAAGTTTTAACACTTTAAAAAAAATTGTTTTATGAAATAAATTGTTGAGACACTACCATTAGAAATTTTGCATATAAAGTGAGCTTATCTATATACTCAAAGAATTTATCAATCATATATATATATATATATATATACGTATTTACTAAAGGATTTTTGAATGAAGTTGAGTTAGGAAATGGTTTTGCAAAATCTAGAAATATTCATTTTAAATCTGTACCTAATGTTTTCGAAACCCAAATGACCTCATATGATAAAGATAACCTTAGAAATGGATAGATCTTTTCAAATAGGTAGAAAACGGTATATTATATGCGATATTTTGAGTTAAAATGAGCAAGTTATGGCCATTTTAAATTAGAATTTCATTCCATATGAATTTGATGAATATAGTGAAATAGAATTAGAAAGTTTAAGTAAAATTTCTACAAAATTCTCATCCGGGTATTTCTTTTGTCTAGATGAAGGATACGAGATTACTCTTCCTAAGGATTACTATGACTAAGAAGATCACGAAATGGATGAGTGAGTTATTTCTCTTAATTTCGTTACCTTGCTTATGCTTGTAAAGTAGTGGCATTAGCATACTAAGAAAAGATAAAAATGGATATGTATGGGAATTCGGGGATATGTATATATGTGATTCTATGTTTGTGCGTGAAATGAGAATTAAGAATATCGCAACTTCAAACTATCTGTTTAAGTGTTTTTGTTTACTTACTTGTATGACTACTTATTATTTGCTAAATTGATTGATCACCTCCTAATAAACCTTAATAAGGTTTGGCCTAAGAAAAATAAAACACTCACGCATAGCATCCATTGAGTCACATTTCTTTCGGAAGGCTGCTACTCTTACGCGTAGAGTTGGATTGGCTGTTATCGTGCTGTGACACGAGCCATGTTCCTTCCTAGAGAATCCAAATTGCCTGGGGAATGCGACTCTAGGTTCGGAGTTGAGCCAACCGAACACTTTGGGTAGGGACCTAGGGACTAGCAGTAGAAGATCGAGGATCTTCATCATCGATTCCTTAATCTTCGATACGGAGGGATAAATCTGTTCTATATATGGTTTCCGTATAACTATATATATTTGTATAATCACGTGATTATTGAATTATACGCATAGCATATGTGTGAAAATTTATATGAACTTGTTTGAAAACATGATGCGAATGAAAAAGAATATCTCACTAAGGTAGCTGTAGCTTATACCCCTATAGATTTTGTTGAAACAGGTATATCTGTGGCTTAAATCAAAGATCATGACATTAAGGAAGTTATAGAAGGATTTTTGAACATTTGTGAAGACAATGGGGATATAAGATGAAGTTATTTTGTAAGGTTCCTTATATGTAATGTATACTATGTTAGTGTTATAGAAATTCTAAGAAGTGTATTTATTTTTATTTGAAGACAATAGAGGGATATGCCCCTAAGAATTGTAATTTAACATGTTTATGTTTTATGATAAGTATTCTCCTTGCCTTGTTACTTAATTATTATTAATATAAATTGCGCTACTCCGATGCGTTCCCTTGGTTGTGATGTACGCCTTGTACATGATATCGAAGCTTTTGCGTGACTGAGTAGTCATTCCTAGGCTTTAGTATTATGTATGGTGGACTGCCACGTTTAGGGTACCCCTAGGGACGTGACAGGAATGATAAACGTGAACAGAGTTTTCAAAAATTGAAAAAGAGATTAGTATCAGCACCAATATTGGTTTTGACTAATGACAAGGATCCATACACTATTTACAATGATGCATCCAAGAATGGTTTAGGATGTGTATTAATGCAAAATGGGAAAGTAATAGCTTATGCTTCTAGACAGTTGAAGTCTCATGAGATGAATTAGCCTACTCATGACCTGGAATTAGTAGTTATTGTTTTTGCACTCAAGATTTGGTGTCATTATCTATATGGATAGAAATGTGAAATATATACAGATCACAAAAGTCTGAAGTATATATTTACCTAGAAGGAATTGAACATGAGACAACGTAGATGGCTGGAATTAATTAAATATTACGACTTAACCATCAATTACCATCCTAGTAAGGTAAATGCTGTAGCTAATGCACTAAGCCGTAAGAATTATGGAGAAGTAGCCTCAATATTGACGGAGCAGAAAGAACTCATTAGAGAATTTGAGAACCTAAATTTGGAGTTTTCAATACAAGGTTTGGACGCAGAACTTAGAAGTTTAACTTTAGAGCCTACCTTGCTCCAACGAATCAAGGAAGCTGAGAAGGAAGATAAGGAATTCCAAGAAATTATACAAAGGATATCACAGGGGAAATATAAGGATTTTCATGTGGATGATGAAGGTATATTAAGAATGAATAAATGATTGTGTGTGCCACATGATGAAAGCTTGAGGAAGGAATTAATGCATGAAGCACATTATTCCAGTTATACCATACATCCAAGAGAAACGAAGACATACTAAGAGCTGAAGAGTGCATATTGGTGGAATGCGATGAAAAATGATATTGCCTAATTTGTTGTTAGATGTGATGTATGCCAAAAAGTAAAAACAGAACATAAATAACTAGGTAGATTGTTGAAACCATTGCCAATGTCCAAATGGAAATGGGATCAAATTTCCGTGGATTTTATATGCTCATTACCTAAGACGAGTGTGGGTCATGATGCTGTTTGGGTCATTGTAGATAGACTCACTAAGTCAGCCCATTTCTTATCAATCAATATGACCTATCCCTTAGAAAAGTTAGCACGACTGTATTTAAAAGAAATTGTGAGATTACATAGTGTACCTGTTAGTGTAGTATCAGATTGAGATTCATGGTTTGTTTCCAGATTCTAATTGTCACATCCCAAGGGGTACCCTAAACGTAACAGTTCACCACACTTAATATTAAAGCTTAAGTATGACAACCTTAGCCATTCCCAAAAGCTTTGATATTAAGTATAAGGCATGCTCTCACAAATTTAGAGGACCATCTATGGAATTATGAAGCTTAAGAAGATATCATAACAAATTAAGAAAAGATGATTCATAATATTCATTTATTCATATCAATAATCTTACAAAACTTAGGGGCATTCCCCAGTCACAATTATTACAAGAATATTTCTACATCTTATCTAAACTGAATTTCATCTAGGAAATTTCTTAACCCAAAAGGGAAAAATACCTGACTGCAAGGTCCTCATGGCCTCAACACAAATAGAGGAACTGCAAAAGATATCTATAAGGGTATAAGCTAATAGGCTTAGTGAGAACTATTTTCATAAATGACTTCTTATAATGAAACTCAAACAAGTTATTTAAGCAAACATATGAAATGCAACATACACATGGGTAAACAAAGCATATAGTTTTCCGGGAACTATATGTTGAATGGATTTATGCCCTCCATTCGGGATTTGGTGATACGTAACCTCAAAACAAGTGGTTTTAGTTAAAAAGATTTATACTTTCGATCAATATCGTCAGCATATGAAGTCTACTTGAATTGAGCCTTGCTTTCGGATCTTCCGCCAAGCATTCCCTTTATGTTGCCAAGCAATTGCTTTCGGTCACTCCGCCGAGTGTTGCTTTCGACTTGAACTATAATCCTTCTCACCCAAGGATAATAACCCAATGGAATGTGACTCATTTCATGGTATGCATGAATCCATTTATTTATGATATCATAGCATCATTATTATCAGATTTAAGGTGATCATAAAATCTCATACAAATCAAGTGTTATATTAAAGCAAACATTAAATCAATTCCAGCCTCGATATTCTTAGGATTCTTTCAAAGAATTATTTTACATACATATCCATTTGTCTTTTCTTAATTCTAATGCAACTAAATTACAATCACAAACAAGTAAAGTATTTTAAGGAAATAAACTGACGATGCCATGACGACAATTCTTCTATACGGATGAGTAGCTCACACAATCCTCTTAATCGAAATAGTTCTCGAGGTAAAGACAAAACAATGTCACGAGAACGTCAAAGTTCGTATAAATGAGAATTCCAATTTAAAATGGCCATAACTTGGTCATTTTAACTTAGAATTGTGCATATAATATACCGATTTCAACCTACTCGAAAATATCTATCCATTTCTAAAACTATTTTAACCAATATAATCCATTTAGGCCCGAAAAAAGTGGTGATCAGATTCACCACAAATCTTCTATCTCAAAAATAATTTTGTTTCAAACTTTAATTTATTCAAGACTTGTTTGATAAATACTTAGTTTATCTATATAGTTGAAAAATTCTCTTTTTATAGCTACATAGCTCATATTTATTCATGCTCAAGTGTTTGTTGTCCAACCATGTTTCTTGTGTAAAACAATGTCAATTAGGAGTTTAGAAATCTATAGTTTACAAGAAATTCATTTTGTAAATATTTTAAAATGAATACTTCGACTCTTTTGTTTTCAAAGAATTTCTTTATATTTGACTTATTATTTTTCCTAGATGACTTTTAGAAAAGCAATTTTCTTCTTTTCTAAATTCTCTATATGAGTGCTATTTTTCCTATTTATTTTCTACACCATTTTTCTTTGACCATTTGTTTGAAAAGATCTTAATTTGAAAATTCCCATTCCTTTCTCATAAGGTTTCCTTTATATTATATTTTCATAGAAATCATTTTTGTATCAAAAATTATTTTTTTCTTTTTGAAAAACAAAGTGATAGAGAAATGGTTTAAAAGTTTTTCACAACAAAAGTAGTTTATAAAATTGTAGTGAGTTCCTCTTATAACTTGGAAAGGAATGACTTTATTTTTGTTAAACCATAGATTTTATATTTCATATAAACTTATTCCTAAGTGATAAAATCTCCTTTTTATCAATTATTTTTAGAACTTGAAAAATTTGGACAAAAATCTTAATGGTATGATTTATGAGAAATAATAGCAAGCAAAAATAACATAAATAATAAATAAAGTCAAGTATTGGGAGTCTTAGCTTTTTTAAGGCTCCCAGGACTAAGAAGTAAACTAGTCACAAAAGAAAATAAAGTGAAAGAAAAAAAATTTGTTTTGACTTGATGAGGACAAGTCTAAGACTAGAGACTAGTCTTAAAATAGCAAGAAATAAATGAATTTCAATGAAAGAAATAAATAAATTACTTTGCATGGAAATAAATAAATTGCAAGTGAGCTTATATACTCTAAAGAATATGTATATATATAAATACATAATAATAATTAGATATAATAACAATAATATGAACAAAATAATAACATAAACATAAATAGATTTCAATGAACAAGAACAATACATGAACATAGTGTAGCTTCCATAACATTTAGTTTTTGGAAACTCACACCATGGTCATGTAAAGTTACATGACATGAGAAGAAGAAATTATAAAGAAAAGTTTACCTAAAGAAGGTTTTTGGAGTGTTATGTGGTTATGAGTTTTGTGTAGGTAGGAAGTGGTTTTGGGATTATTTTGAGAGAGTTTTGGGAGGATATTTGGAGAGAGTTTTGATATGAGAATTTGAAAGAGTTTTTGTAGAGAATTTTGTGAGTAGTAATTGTATGAAAGAAGTGAAAGAGGATGGGGTATTTATAGGAAATAGGGAGTGAATTTTTGTGTGATTTAAATAAAAGAAAATTGAAACAAAAATTGAGAGGGGGAGAGAGGGTGTTTTATTTTTTATTTTTGTTAAACAAATATAATATTAAGTAAGGTAGATGTAAAATAAAGTTATGAGAAAAGTAAAAAGTAAATGTTATTGATTATGGTGTTTGTAAGAGTAAGTATAAAAAAAGGAGAGATAAAAGAATAGTGTAGAATAGTAATAAATAGTGTAATGTAAAGTAGATATGACTAATAAAGTACTGGTAGTAAGAAAATACACGTATAATTGCGATATATGTTATTTTTACTTACCGAAAAATTATAAAACTGATATTTTTGAAATCCTTATATTTTAATGAGTCTAAAGGTATATTCGGAATATTTTTATCATTCCAAGCCCCGAGACATGTTTTTCAAGAATTGTGTCCAATTAGGTCAAAACGATACGCGGTTTTACTAATTTGATCTTTTTAAGCTTCCTTAGGTAATTACGCACTATTCTACATACTAAACTCTTACTTACTTTCTCCAGGTTACTTATTCGGGATTGTCGGACTTAAGCTATTACGTTTAACTAGGGTCTTGTTGACTTTAGGGTTCCAGTTAACTTCTAGATTAGAGTTTTAAGCTAAACCGATTCCAAAATTTTGGGGGTTTACACTAGCAAGGATTGCAAAAAACATGGGGAACCAAACTGAAATTTAGTATAGCTTATCATCCTTAAACTGATGGACAAACAGAAAGGACCATTCGGACATTGGAGGATATGTTAAGATCATGTATTCTAGAGTTCAAAGGAAATTGGGATCAATATTTATCATTAGTGGAATTTGCATACAATAACAGTTACCATTCAAGTATAGCAATGCCACCTTATGAAGCCTTATATGGTAGAAAGTGCCAATCACCACTATTCTAAGATAACTTGGAAAGAGTATTGGTTGGACCTGAATTGTTTGAGGAAACAATTGACAAGATCTCAGTAATAAAGCGAAGAATAAAAGAAGCTCAAGATAGATAGAAGAGCTTGACAGACTTGAAAAGAAGAGAATTAGAATTTAATCAAGAAGAACATGTCTATTTAAAGATAAGTCCAATCAAAATTCATAGTGGATAAACAAAAGGAAAGTTGAGTCCTAGATATATCGAACCATTTGAGATATTGGAACGAGTTGGAAACCTGGCATACCGTCTTGCATTGCCACCCAACTTATCTAGTATAGATAATGTTTTTCATGTATCGGTACTAAGAAAATATGTACCAGATCCAGATAAGATAGTTGAGCTGGAACCAATTGACTTGAAGGAGAATTTCACTTACGAAAAGCATCCTCTAAGAATACTAGATAGAAAAGTGCAAGTTCTCAGAAATAAAGAAATCTGCTATGTCAAAGTATTATGGGATCTCCGAACTAAAGAGATGACATGGGAGCTAGAAGAGGAGATCAAGAAAAACTATCCACATCTGTTTGAGAATTCAGGTACACATACAAGCTTTGAGGACAAAGCTTATTTTAAGGGGGAGAGAATGTAAAACTTGGAAATTTTTCACACTAGTACACGGCTCTAAAATAGAAAGTATGAATTAGTTAGTAAACCTAGAATCCAATAAAAACCTAAGAATAGATCAATAACTTGAATTTGGCTGGGTTAGGATCTAAAAACCTAATAAAGAACTTCTTTGACCCTAATTGATACCAAAAACGAGATCTCATATCTTGAACTAATAATTCAAGATATGATTAAAGGAAACCTAAATTTTCAAACCCCGAAACTTGTCATACAAATGGAACAGATAGAAAAATATAAATATAGAGATTAAATGACTACTATCGAACTTAATAATGACTTGAGACAAGAACAATTAGTAGTAATGAACCTATAATGGATTTAAACCCTAAATTCAAGATTCCTAGATAGTATTAAACACTACTAATAAGATTTTATAGTAGGTATCAAAAACCTAAGATATATAGATAATTTAGCTTATATATCAAATGCGATATTAAGTAGTTAACCAATTATGCTTATAGATAGGAAACGATAACCTAAAGATAAACCGTTAGGATTATAAATATACAATAAAAACATAAACAGATATATAACTAAAGATCTAAACTCCAAATAAGTATTTGAATCACACGATTGTTCTAATTAGGCTTTTCTCAAGCTATTGGAGCCTAAAACAAAAATTGACCTAATAGGCTTAGGAAACCTTAATCGCGGGAGATAAAATTCTAAAAATAACTAATCGCATAAACTTAAAAACTTACATTTGTATCTGATCACGCTTTTTCTATATATGCTTTTTAAAACTCTTTTTAGTTATATTCAATTTCCTTTAAATGAGCAGATCTTTAACCGACAGTGTATCGGGTGCGTGTGCAGTAATAAAATTTTGGTGAATACCGAGTCGAATCCACAAGGAGTGAGAACTAGCTATCAACTACATCAGTTCAATTCATAGCTAAGCAAATCAAAAGATGTTTCTCTTTTTGTATTTTCTTTTAATAAAACTAAAGTACTAAAACTCTTGGATTTCCAACACCTTTAAATTGATTAAGTTATGAGCTAACAGATTTGAATAATCAATCAATGTATGCTACTGATTAGAAATACAATTACCAATCCAAATTGTCAATGGGTTTAGTATTTTAATCAAATAAGCACCAGATAATAATCCCTTCTTCCAAAGTGAACTATTATCCTAGATTTACCAATCAATGTTCCCTATTCCTAGGAAAATAATAAATTGACAAATCTATGTAATTTACCAAACCCTAATAGAATTTAAATTCCATATCCCTATGTGATTTCAAATCCTAATTAGATATTCACAATATCAATTAGAAGAGAATTTTCCAATTGCAATCCTGATCCATCATGAATTCCATATGTAATATAAAATACATGATTTGTGAAAAACCATCAACAATCCGAATATGAACAAAGATTTAATCAACAACAGAAATCATCAATCATATGAATCAGATCAACAACTCAAAACCAATTTAAGATCAAAGGAATCAAGCATCAAATATCATCCAACATTTGAATATGAGAAAAAGAACAAAATCACCTATCAAAGAAATCTTTTTCTTGAAATCCAAATCCAAACAATGTTTTCCACTTGAATCCCGGTGTAGAATCCTTATTCAATCAATAAGATAATTTAACTAGTGTTCAAACCCTAATTCTAGATCTAGGAGCAAAAAGGAATAGAATGATTTTTGTGCCTAGGGTTTCTTCTTGTTTTTCAAATGACGACATGATGAATTTATATAAAGGGTTACAAGGGAGTTACACTGGCATTAAAGGTCGGCGGCCTTTAATTAAATTTGACCGGCCTTTAATGAGAAAATTAATTTCCGAGAGCAATTTTGAATATACACCGGCTTCAACACCGGCGACGTAACTGTTCCAGTTGCCGGCATACAATGAAAAGTCACAAATCGCTTGATTTTCCCTTGTGAAAGCTGGCGGTGTAAAGGCCGGCTTTAATAATTTGCATTATGTTCACGTGCAACACTAGCTCAAAGCCGGTGGCGTAGACAAGGATTTTACCGGCGTATGTATAAAAATTTGCAGTGCTAATAAAGATTTCTTCTAAGCTGGCAGCATTTGTTAATTCTCTTGAGGGCCGCCTCTTTGTCATTAAACGCCGGCGGCATTCTTTGCAAACTTGCTGGTGTACAATCTGTTTTTGTCTAAATTTGCACAATACTTCTCCAATTTGCTTGTGTTTGTCATATAAGTCCTCCATGACCTAAATTAATAATTTAAAAACCCTTAAGTACCAATTCCATTAGAATTTTATAAAATCTATAACATATAACATGAATTGATCAATGAAAATTTGAGTGGAATATGACTTTATCAGTATCGTTTGATAACCAAAACATTTTGTAGAATCTTATAAAAATATTTTTGGACAAAAACTCTCAAATATTAGCTAATTCGTACCCAATTAACGTAATAAACTACCCGAACATATAGATAAATATTATCTAAATATTAGTATATATGCATACACTTGTAGGATCGGTTTCAAGATGTACAAATGTACGGTTTGGATTTCCTTGAGAATTGAGAATTGAAATTTGCTTGAAATTTGTCCAAATATCGCACAAAAGGTCAATAAAATTCAACACACAAACAAATCAAACATTGCCAACTCAACCCCTCATTAATGACAGTAAAACAGCTGATAAAATAGTGTACAAGTGTGGAGAAATCGGACGTAAATTGTCGAAGGAAATGCTCCAACCGTCTTCTTCTTTTTCTTTTATATATATATACATCTTTAAGCTTCATAATGGATAAACAAACAAACACCAATCACTCCGAAATTTTCCAGATCAAAACAACTCCTAAATAGCAGCCAAAACGACCTAAAAACAGAAATCAAATTATTTAAAACATCCCAGTTCGAATCAAGGAAAAAAATAGCACAAAAAAACGCTTTAACTGGTGACAAGGTAAGTTGTTGTACTTCGGTTTTTTTTTTTTTTTTTTTTTAAAGCAAGGATTAGAACTGACTCTTGATGATCATAGGATTACAACCAACCCAAGAACAAGCTTCAAATTTCATCGGATAGGCTCGAGTAAGGTAATTTTCGAATAGGCTAGTTACACCATGTTGATCCAAAAACCACAAATTATGTTATTGTTTTGATGTTTTGAGTTGATATTGATGTAGTAAAACATTGTAGGAACTCATAGGAATCAATTAATTAGCCTTGGAACGTCAGATTTCGGCCAAAAATGGTCGAGCTCATGGGGAAGACGATGAATAGTACTTTCCCTGATGAGCACGGGAGGAACACAGGCGTGTTCCACCCTATGTACCTCAGCTTTCTTTTTAATTTTTTTTAAAAACTGAAATAATTAAATTAAATAATGTAATAATTAATATTATAAATATTTTTAGTACTTTTGTTATTTTTATTCATTATTTATTTTATGTATTATTAAGAGTATTCTTACTTATTAGTAATAGAATATTGAAATTATTGAATATTGAGTTTAAAATTAAAAATTTTTCTATATTAATAAATAAATAGTATTTAAGTAATATATAATGAAATTATTGACATAAGTGTAATGAATTAGTAATATTAACTTTATCAAGAAAGGATTATTAGTGATATTAATCACTATTATTAATTTAATTTAAGTCCATTAAGCTTTACAACTTTAGTTGTTAATATTACTAATACCATTAGAAATATTTGAATTAATAATATTTATGGAATTATTTTTTTTGCTATTATTATATGTAATATTTATAATTAAAAACTCGAAAGCTAAGTTTAAAGCTCTTTTAGTAATATTACTACTAATTTTAATTTTAATGAGTAAGGATTTGTGAATTATTATTAATTTAAATTATATGATGAAGATTACAAGTATTATTATTATGAAAAACATTATTACTATTATTATCATTAAACTTGTTTATTATTATTGTCATTTTCGTAATTATTATTACTATTATTATTGTTATTACCGTAATTGTTATATTATTATTATTATTCGGCCAAAAAGAAAATATTATTGATATTTCAAAAATAATTCTTAAATTTAGCAAATCTTTATGTTATTAAATTTATTATTATTATGGATGTATTTAATTAGTTATATAAGAAAAGTTATAAGTTTAGTAATTACCAAGTATTTATTTAAATAGATACTTATAAATAAATGGATAACAATGGAAATTTAAATAGTCTAAATTTGTGAATATAGGGATATCTTTACATTACGAGAAAATTATATCAAACAAATCGAAAGAAAATGGATAGTTCTAAATAATAATAAATAAATGCGAGTTACTGCACTAAGTCAAATAAGGAACAATACAAACATAACATTAATAACTATAAAAATGAGTAACTAAATGTCAAATTCTCGAATACCCGATTGATATATTTAAGTGTCAATCAAAATCAAGGCAAACAACTTAAAAATATATATAAACTAATACCTGATTACCATAAGATCTCCAAAGAACTAATGTAGAAATAGAATGAGAACCCAGTAGCAAGATAGGACACTTAGACCCTCATAGGAGTTTAATCCTATATTTTATGTGCCATTGATGAATATATTAATCATATCAATAGGTGACTTGGGTACTTGTGAGCACTTTCTTGAAGATTACTACGGTTAACCAACATGAGCAATTGAGTAACTCAGTCTTATTATATTATATGTGCTTGTAATTTAGCAAACTTTAAATAAAAGATAATAACTTGAGTGAACTGTATGGGTTCATGGGAACTGTTTGTTGTATGAGATATTGATTGCCAAGTCACTCTAATAATAATGACAACAGAATTATGTATCACTATGTTGTTTGTGTAACATGATTGAATGTCTGTGCATTGGTTGGTCGCCTTCAATTTAATTAAAAACTACTGGTATCATAATAGAAATTGTACATGCATTGCATATTTTGCATAAAGAAGCATTTGAGCAAGTGGTAGCCTACTATGTGTTAGTATTTCGGATCTCTAGTAATGCTTGGTTTATCTAGGCAAGATAGCTATTAGTTAATCGCAAGATTACCTTTGTTCTGTTGATATGGTAAATGAAGGACGCTGCTTATGGCATTGCTTGGAAACGACTAACACTTAGTGGAGTTTCTAAAGCTAAAATAGGAAATGAATGTTAAGACACAATAAATTCGAAGAGAAAATTAAATTGAGTATTATTGTTTCCTGAAAGCTTAAGTCTCTCCTGGGTAGATAAGCCATAGATTATGATCCTTCAACCCCGATGAGAGGGCATAAATCTTCATCCTGTTTGGATTCCGGGTTATCTAGGCTTGTATATGTGCATATGTTTGATTAATGCATTTCATATGATTGTTAATAACTTGTGTGTTATGTAATAAGTTCTGGTTATTCACTGAGCTCGTGATTTAGATCACTCTCCAATAGTTCTTTCAGGTTCACATTACGACCTTAATTCATTACTACCAGGAGCATGGTCTTGGTAAGAATTTAGAAGCTGGAAGCTTAAGGAATAGTATAGGATAAGATGATATTTTTATTTTAGTTGCAAGTATCTTGCATTAGAAACTTTAGTTATGTATTTGGAGGATTTTATGGAAATGATATGGCCTGTAATAGTATTTTTATTCTCAACTTGGGATGACAGTTATTTATTAATTTATGTCTTATATATACTTGTCCTTCTTATCAAAGCAACTAAAAGATCCTGTTTATAGAAAATATGTTATTCTCAGAAGGTAAACTAGTAATAGTATTCAAGTGTATTTTATTTACTACTACTAGGGTACCCTCGGGGCGTGACAAAAATCAAAGAAGTATGTTTGTGATGAAATAAGAGAGGGGCTAGCAAGAGGGGGAGGGAAAATGATGCCACAAGAAGAGGAAAAAGAGAGAGGAAATGATATAAATTTGATGAAAGTTTTAAAGGATAAGAGTGTGTAAATGTAGTGGGTATTTATAGATGTAAAATTAGTGATTTTTGTTTGAAAAATAAATTAAAAAGAAAAAGAAAAGGGAGGGTGTACCTGCTACCATTTCCTTGCAAGGGGGGAGAGAGAGAGAAGGAAAAAAAATTAATTTTAGTAGAAAAGTATAAGAGAAGTTACGTAAAAAGTGTAGTAAAAGTTTAATACGAAAAGATAATTGAAAGAGATGTAAAAGATAGGTGTAAGAAAAAGTAGAGAAATGTGAATAGCAATAAATAGCAACAAATAGTAAATGAATAGTAAACAATATAAATAAATTAACATTAGGAATAAAAATACACATAAATAAGTTGTATCTGATGTTTTTATGAGCCGTAAAAATTGTATATGATATTTTTATGAAATCTTATTACATTACGAGTCTAGATTGTTTATCAGAATATTTTCCTTGTTTTGCATGTCAGTATTCCGTTTTTAGAAAGTAATTTCGTTTGGGATCGAAACAAACGAGTTTCTCGCAAATATGATATTTCTAGGTTATATGATATTTTTTTTCCTTGTTATAATCTAGGGTTAACTCATTTTATTGTTTTAGGGTGTCTAGCGCAATCTTGCTAGATCTAGATCTTCAAGAACTTATTGTTGACCTGGTTAGCTTTTAGGGTTTTGATTGAAGTCCGGCTTTAAGATATACTCGTAAGGTAATAGCATTTGGGGGTTCATACGTTTGTTTCATAATTGGAGTTTACTCTATTTTTATAATTTATTTAGTACTTTAGGATTCTTGGGATTGTCTAATTAAATCTAGGGCTTATAGTATTAAATGTTAACTCAATTTGAGTTTTGATATTAGTTTTAAATTTTGATTCTAAGATTCACTTATAAAGTTACCAAAGAATCTAGGGTTTTACAATTTTATTATTAATTATTATCCAATGAAGTTATCTCGGTTTGTGTGCTAAGAAGCTATTTAGTTTAACTAATAAGATTTTAACTTGATGAATTAATATCATATTATAAGAATATATTTTAGATTATATTATCATTAAATATTATTTCTGTATACAACCTTGATTTACGTGTTAGATTTCTAATAGATGAATAAGAGTTTCGAGTTGAATGATTATTGGATTTTTCTTTTGTTTTCAAAAGTACTTGTTTTCTTAAGTTTTGGTAATTAGGGTTTTCTTTTCCCATCACACTTATTAGACTTTTTAGGCTATTAAGTTTTTGTTTGATCTCATCTCAGGTTTCTTAGAGTTTCATTTTAACTTGGCTCGATTTTAAGTTATAGTTTTGATACTAGCTCTAAGGCTCTCATCTAAGAGTATAAAAAAAAATCTAGGGGCTTATAGATATGAACATGATAACAATTGCAATTGGCAACCTCCTGAACCACCATGGTTGAAATTCAACCGTGATGCTAGTTTGCTACCTTTGATGGAAACAACAAATCTACTATTGGAGGCATCTCTCATGATCATAATGGGGAGGTTATTTGCAGCTTTTCATAAAGAATGACCTCCTCTCTAGAAGCTAACCTCATTAGTTGAGATACCCCAAACATTTACCAAAGTTAGAAATTAGAATTAGATAGTTCAAATAGTTCAAGTAAAGCAAACAATGAGTTATGATTAGATAACTTGACATAATTAAAATTTGTAAATAAATCAAATTGAAAATTGAGATTTAAAATATTCTTTTAAATGTTCCATCCATCTCAACGAGTTTTTCATTATGAATCAAAATTTTCAATTACTTCAAAATTTTCATTGAGACCCCTTTTTCATCAATTTCAATTCCTATATTTTAAAGCAAATATTTTGATTATTTTTCAAACTCCTAAACCCTTGAATCTTAGTTAAATTTCGTTATCTTAAATCCTTACATTTTTTGAAATCAAATGCATTTTTAAAACTATCAGTTTTAAACTTGAACTCAAACTAAATATTTAGTTTTTACAAATTGAATTAAAAAAATTAGATTGTCCATTCAAATTGATTATTTTTATGTTATAAATTTTGAAATTATTTTATGAGTACTTTCAATACTCAAGAAAATCATCTGAAAAGTTTAAACCGAACCCTTTTACCCATAAATATCCTTAATTATTTTTGTCCTTATCCTATTTATTCTTTTCCTTTTCTCTTGGTTGCCTATTTCTTCCCCCTTTTTTTTTCCTCTCTTCTTCTTTTCTTTTCTTCTTCTTCCTTTATGTTTCTTTCCTTCTTTTTCCTCTAAACCCCAAAGCTTTGAATCTCAAAACCAACAATATTAAAGAAGAAAATGAATATGAGAAACAAGATTAAAGATAAAGATCATGCATGAAATAGTCTCAAGAGCTAAGAAAAAGTAGTAGTGATAGAGTTTTAGATGTTTAAGCTTTTTCTAAAAATAAGTAAGTTGGTTGGTTTCTCTGATTTATTTGTTGTTTATGCATGATATTGATGAATTGATGTTAGATACAAGTTGGATTTGAGATAAAAGTTGTAAACAAGGGAGATATGAGCATAGAAGCTAAAACTTAGGTTGTGTTTATGCATGAATATATTAAATGATGATGAAATGATTTGATGTAATAATATGTGTATAAAATGTATTTAGTTGTTGTTTTAAGTTGTATATGCTGTTAGGAGATGTTTTCTTAGATAGTATGAAATATGGGAATAAGTCGATAAAACTGGAGTAAAAAGCATAGGAAAAGATGCAACTTGGATTTCCTATTCATCACGGGCATAATGTAGCCTGTGATCTTCTTAAATCATGAATTTTCAAGTGCCATGGCCTAGATCATGACTATTTCATAGGGGTGATCTCCTCGGATTATTTTTTTTTTCAACATGATACTATTTTGTATTTTAATCATAACTTTTTCATTTAGACTCAAATTAAGGTGATTCAAAATGCTACAAAAAGCATAAAAAGAGATCTATAACTTTTATGTTTTAAGGTTTTTGAAATTATAAAAGCATTAATGCCTAAATTTTAGTCGTTTCTAGATGCTATATATCCAAACAAAGTTAGAAACTTGTGTTTACTAGTTAAATATACATAGTTAAGTATAAAATGAACTTATTTAATAAACCTAAGTTCAACTTGACTAAATAGACTTGACTGAGTTAAAATAAATTAGATTGATTAACTTTAATCAATTTGGCTAAGATTAAGTCAACATAGGATTAAGTTGACATGAATCTTAGATGTACAATGAATTATTAACATATCTAAGCTCAAATTGACTTGATGAACTTTACTAAGCTAAAATAGACTAGATTGGCTAAGTCTAATCGATATTACTAAGTTCAATTAAAATAGACTTAAAACTTGTAAATGGCTTAGAGGTAGTATATTGTAATATAATGAGTTGGGCCATGTTTCAAATATATGTTTGATTGGGAAATGATTATTTTTGTATATGAATGTTTGATAATGTTTTCGTAATAAATGACCATAAATGAAGAGAAAAAGGATAATTTGATAGACAATGGAGAACTGTCCATATCTTAGTGAGACGATCTTTGCAGCCATGGTGGAGTTCCTAATTAGTATCTAATCAAATAGGTTTTTAAAATAAGATTGATGTAAATGAATAGTTAATTTAAATAGTTATACGAGTTCATTTCTTTAATAGATATGGATGTCTAATTTATTCTCTAAAATAGCCATTGGCCTATGTTTTGTTTCTGATTGGATTTTAAATATGAAAGGTACATAGTAACTTGCATATTGTATGCAAGGATAGGCACCTAAGTGAATTAAAACTTAGAGACAACTTAATAATTATGAGTGTTGTTTGTACATGTATCATTGAATTCGATTCGGGAGTAGCAGCCTCGCCCTAAGGGATATGGTAGTTTAGGCTTAGACTACCCCCATCTTGATGCAATGACATTTATAAGTGGCTCAGTGGGTAATGATGGGGCAAATGGTATCAGCATAACATTTGCTTAAGCTTGGAGAGAAGTACCATGATTTAGTTCACATTTATGGAACGATTGAACTAAATTATGTATGGACTGATTTGTAAGTAAAGATGTGTAACGCTTGTGAACCCTAGATAAGATTATTTTCTCTTTCTCGGACAGATGTAGGAGATATAGGTATTCAAGCTGCCCATATCAATCCCATGAGTAGTTGCTATTACTCAGGACCCTTAGGGGATTGTTCTGAAGTGTGAGTGCTCGAGTATTAATTTGTTTAATTTAATTTAAAGATAATAAATCGTGTTGCTATATTGCATTTAGTTAAGTTCAAGTGTCACATCGTATGTGCTTGTGTTACTGTGTACTAGGCTTCGACTCATTCTTATTGTTGTTGTTGTTTTCTTTCTTGGTATTGTTGATGTTGATGATGATTTATGATTCAGGTTATGGGCGATCTTGGGGTTTGAAAGGAAAAGTGAGTGAATCAGGATTGTGGATTTTACTTTGTTTTGTTTTATTTTGTTTTGTTTAGAGAGTTGGATTTATCTTTTATGAAGTTGTGTTTTCTTTTAAGAGCTTGGTGGAGCCTAAGTTTTGTAATTTAAGCTTTTAAGATTTTTTTTTTAATGATTATGATGTATTCTTTGATATAGAATACACGATGGTACGGTTTTTTTTTGAAAGCCAATCTACTCATGAGAGTAGTTATTTAAATATTTTAATAAAAGTTTAATTTTAAGTTTTAAATCTAGTAGTTTTGATATTCTAATTAAATAATTTCTAAAAATTGTGTAGCAAATGTTTATGATAAACAAATCATATAAGGAAGCCTGAGCATATAACATACAAATGTTATACATGGTGGTAATTGCCTTGGATGAACTTTTAGGGTATTACATTAGGATTATAGAGTCCTATTAATTAGTTACAATAGGGGTATAAAACATTTGATTATTGGATTTAATTCTTATCTTGTAGTTCAACTTTTAGAAAACAACTCATATAACTCTTTTCCTTCCTCTACTATCTTAAATTTGTGCAAGGATAAACTAAAGCAATTCAAGAATTCAAAGATTCAATTTCTCCTTAGGAGGTGAATGTGATTGTGAATAGTTAAGGGTAAGTGCAAGGTAGTTCGATTTGGTTGGTTTGCCACTTGAGCGAAACCAAACCATATATTATGGTTTAGTTTTTCTTTCAAATTTGAACCTAACCATATAGTTAAATTTGTAATTAAAAAAATGTTTAATATAATTTAGTTTGAGTCTCAAAGCATTTTTTATTCTTAAGAAAAATAAAAATATACATTATATTGAGATTTTTCTTATTAGAATGCAAATATAAATAACAATATTTAAATTAATTATTCACCTAAATAAATGTGTAGACCTTACAATGGGAGAGAGGTTTCTTCCATAATCTATATTATTAAAGAAAAACCATCCCCTTTGGTGCCTTTAGTGTAAATATTTTTAGTGTGAATGTTTTTAATATAACGTTTTTAGCATATGGGCATAAAATATTTTTGGTATCCCTAAAATCACGAAAATTTAATAAGATTTGAATAATTAAACAAGGGTTAAATAGACATAGTCTTTTTCATTTTTAGCATATGGATGTAAAATATTTTTGGTATCTTGAAATCAAGAAATTATGAAATTAAATAGGGTTTGAAAAGAATTAAATAGGGGTTGAATAGACATAATCTTTTCTGCCTAAAATATTTTTGTCTTCTTGAAATCATAAAATTAAAAAGGGTTTGAATAGAATAAAATAGGGATTAAATATATGTAGTCTTTTCCACATAAAATATTTTGGTATCCATATAATCAGAAATTAAATAGGATTTGAATAGAATTAAATAGGGGTTAAATAGGCATAGTATTTCCCTTTTTTAGCATATGGGCAAAAAAATTTTGGTATCCCCGAAATCATGAAATTAAATAGAGGTTGAATAGACATAGTCTTTCTTTTTTAGCCTAAGCATACATCTTTATATACTAATCTAAACCTCTGAGACCATATTTATGCATGGTAGTTACCCTGCATGGTAGTTACCCAGCTTTTAGAAGTTAATTGTAGAAAATATAATTGTAATTATGATTTGTAATTAATTTCTAATTTCTAAGACTAATTAAGGTTGTCCTCTTCCAACCTGTCAAAACAATATATCCATTTAATTTATATGTATTGGGTTTTTTATTTGCATATACATCACGACTGTTGGGAATTTAGGGATCAATATGTAGCGATAACATATTTTTGTTTTCAAATAAAACGAACCCTAAATTCTCAATTGGGATCCATGCGATTCAATCAAATTAAAATGGATAGAATTACCTTTTTGATGCTTTAAAATATTGGAAATTTGGATCTAAGATGTTGTAAATGCGAACACCTCTGCTGTATCCACAAGAATAAATTTCTAATCAAATCTTTGTGTGTACTAACATAGGAACAATTCTTAATATTGGGAATCTCTCTCAGTAGGGTTTCTCACTTTTGAGTTATAGAGTTTCTCTATAATTCTAATGTGACGACAAGTGTCTTGAAAACCCTAGGGGAGATCACTATGTTTATTTATAAGAAACTGTGCCATAATCAATTGCCCTAATTTTATTAGGGATTTCAAATTTATTAGAATTCCAAAAGACACACATAAGTTATTAGGAATTCCAAATGACACATTTCTTAAAACATGATTGTAATTAATAATTATTTAATAGATAATTAAATGGTATCCATATGGCCTAGGGCACATCACTAGCAATCTCCCACTTGCACTAGGCCTAGATAATTTCCTATGGGCTTATTAAAATAACTCATGATCTGATTGATCCATTCTTTGTGTGTGACCATGTAGGTTCACTTAATGTTGGCAGTTCCCTAAAACACCTTTTTAGACCCATAAGATATAATTGGTCTCTAGCAAGACATTATGTCTACCAAAATTAAGTGAAGATCGATGATCCGACTTTACCTATTAACAGTCAGTTACTTAGTCCTTTTCTTATATAATATCTTATAATTAAACATAAGGTGTTGATCAATACACTCTTATATTGTTTAATCACATATTTCTTGATTGCAAAGTATGACCAACTTAAACGAATGATATTGATAACTCCTTATCAATTTACTCGAGCATGACCATGCATTTCTCAGTCTTACTCATCAAGAGGCCCAAAAGATATCTCTCTCAAATTAATGAGAGGAACAAATCCCATCTTAATCACTCAACTTCCACTACATGATTTATATTATTACCAATCTCAACCTTTATAATTATCCGGTTAAAGATAACATTTAATTGAGTTAAAACAATATTCCTCATGTTGGAATTCATGGTGATTTCATGTCTAAGGACTAAAACAACACTGCAAATGAGAAATACTTATCGCATTGATCTATATAGCATTCTCATATTTGGTCATTCCAATACAATGTACTCTTACATGTATTCATGTGCTGAATTGATATCTCATATCCATGATCAGTAAAACATGAACATCATCCAGCTAACATACTAGCCTTAATTCATTATTATTCCATATAATGAACGACTAGGGGTAATTTAGAATAAAGTTATTTCTCACCTTATGGTTTTACTATTAAAGTCACATACTTTAATGACATAAGGAATAACCAATTTATTCAAGGAATAATACTTTATCAAAGCAAAAAGGCCAATAACAACTTTGATAAAAAAAAATGACTCATATTATAAAGATAATAAACATTCAAATGACATAGAATCCATATGGCCTAGTTAAACTTAGTTTAACCACTAATGCTCTAGTATGACTATCATGCTTAGACTGTGAAGAGGCTTAATCAATGGATCAGCTACATTGTCATCTGTATGTACTTGCATATCTTAACATCTCCTCTATCGATGATCTCTCGAATGAGATGATAACATCTGAGTATGTGTTTGGATCGCTGGTGTGATCTTAGTTCTTTAGCTTATGCAATGGCCCCATTTTTTTCACAATATAGGTCCATTGGATTGAAATGCTAACAACAACTCCCAAAGAAGTAATGAACTTCTTGATCCAAACTACTTCCTTAGCTGCATCCTATGCTGCTATATACTCTGCCTCTGTTATAGAATTCGCAATAGTATCCTATTTGGAACTCTTCCAGCTTACAACAGCTCCATTCAAACAAAATACATAACCTGATTGCGATCAGAAATCATTTGAATCAGACTGGAAACTGGAATCTATGTAACCATATACCATAAGATCAGTTTCTTGTCCTCCATATGTCAAAAAACATCCTTAGTCCTTCTCAAGTACTTTAGAATGTTTTTTACTACTATCCAATGACTTTACCTAGATCTAACTGATACCTACTAGTGATGCTTAATGCATAAGCGACATCGGGTCGAGTGCATAACATGGCATACATGATGGAACCAATAGCAAAGCATATGGAATCCTACTCATGCATTTTTGTTTCTCCTTCGAAGCATGACATTGAGTCTTACTCAATTTAATTCCATGTGACATTGGAAGAAATCCTCTCTTAGAATTTTTCATAATAAATCTTTAGCACTTTGTCAATGTATGCACTCTGACTTAGGCTAATGGTCTTGCTAGATCTATCTCTATAGATCTTGATGCCTAAAATATAAGCAGCTTCACCTAAGTCTTTCAGTGAGAAACAATTTTCTAACCATGTTTTGACATTTTGTAATGTAGGAATATCGTTTCCAATGAGCAGTATGTGTCTACATAAAGCACCAAGAAAGCTGTTGCGCTCCCACTAACTTTCTTGTAATCACAAGGTTCATCTTCATATTGAAAGAAATCAAAACATTTGATTGCTTCATCAAAATGAAGATTCCAACTCGAGATGCTTGCTTCAGTCCATAAATGGATCTTTGAAGCTTGCAAACCTTATGTGAATTCCCCGGACCATCAAAACCCTCAGGTTGTGTCATGTACACATCCTCAATAAGGTTTCCATTCAAAAAGGCTATTTTGACATCCATTTGCCATATCTCATAGTCATAATATGCAGCTATAGCAAGAAGAATTATAACATACTTAAACATGACTATAGGTGAAAAGGTTTCATCATAGTCTATACCATGAGTTTGTTTAAAACCTTTTGCAACTAGTCGTGCTTTATAGGTATGCACGTTGCCATCCTTATAGTTTTCTTCTTGAAAACCCATTTACACCCAATAGTTTTAACACCATCATGTGGATCAATCAAAGTCCAAACTTTATTATCATACATGGATTGCATTTATGATTTCATGGCTGCTAACCATTTCTCAGAGTCAGGCCCTTTATTTTTTCTTGGTAAGATTGGGCTCATCTTGATCTATGAGCATTACATCACGATTGTCAGTGATGAGAAATCCATATCTCTCAGGCTCATGACAAATCCTACCAGACCTACATGAGCCTTCAGCTAGTGGTTCAGGCTTAGCAACTATTTGTAAGTTGATTGAACATCCATCATGGGTGCTGTATCAATTTATGGTTCTCGAACTTCTTCAGTTGTATTTTACTCCCACTGTTTCCTTTAGAGACAAATTCTCTTTCTAGAAAGTGACCATTACGAGCAATAAACACTTTATTCTCAAATTGGTTGTAGAAGTAATATCCTTTTGTTTTTTTGGATATCCCACAAACAAGCATTTATCAGATTTGGGTGCTAACTTGTTAGACACTAATTTGACATATGCATCACAACCCCATATCTTTAGAAAAGATAAAGGATATTTCCCATTCCATAACTCATATGGTGTCTTTTCAACTGATTTTGATGGAGCCTTGTTCAATATAAACGCAGTAGTTTCTAGGGCATACCCCTAGAAGGATAATGGAAGATTATCTGACTCATCATTGATCAAACCATATCTAATAAGGTTCGATTTCTCCATTCAAAACACCAATCCATTGTGGTGTTCCTGGAGGAGTTAGCTGTGAGATTGTCTTATAATCTCTAAGATAGTTAGAAAAATCTTAGCTTAAATATTCACCACTCGATCTCATCAAAGTGTTTAAATATTTTTACCAAGTTGATTTTGTACTTCATTTTTGAATATTTTGAACTTTTCAAAAGATTCAGATTTATGCTTCATTAGGTACACATATCCATACCTACTAAAATCATCAGTAAAAGTAATGAAGTACAAATAACCTCCTCTAGCAGGTGAACTCAATGGTCCACATACATCTGTATGTATGAGGCCCAAAAAGTCAGTAGCTCTCTCACTTTATCCAGTAAAAGGAGCCTTCGTCATCTTACTCATTAGACAAGATTTGCATGATTCATATGATTCAAAATCAAATGAATCTAAAAACCCATCTTGATGAAGCTTTGATATGCGTTTCTCATTAATGTGTCCCAAATGACAATGCTAGAAGAAAGTCGGATTCAAATTGTTAGATTTGAATCTTTTGGTATTTATATTATAAATGGACTTATTATCAGATTCATCAAAGTTTAGAACATAGAGACCATTCATTAAATGAGCAAATCCATAAAAGATGTCTCCATGATGGATAGAGATTGTATTATTCTCAATACAACAAATCTAAAATCATCCTTGTCTAAACATGAAATTGAAATAATATTGCTGTTCATAGTAGGCACATAGTAACAGTTACTTAAAATTAAAATAAGTCTAGAAGGCAAAGTTAATTCAAAATATCCTACAGCTAATGTAGCAACTTTTGCTTCTTTAGCCACACGTAGGTCCACTTCGCCTTTTACCAATTTTCTACTTCGCTTGAGACCCTACACATTTACACAAATGTGAGAGCCACATCCGATATCTAATACCAATGATGTAGAAGTAGATAAATTGACCTGTATAACATAAATACCTAAAGAAGTAGTCTCACTACCCTTCTTCATTTTTCAGATCCTCCAAGTATAGCTTGAAATTCCTCTTCCAATGACCTGGTTCATTGCAGAAGAAGCAAGCCCCTTCCTTTGGTGGTTTAACCTTAGGCTGGGTTTTGGGCTTTTTAGCTTTGGCTTGACCTTTTGCTTTGCTCTTTCCTTGCCATTAGCTTTCCGCTTTTTGTCCTATCCCTTTTGAACTATTTATTTAAGGTGTATGATCATACCATACGCCTCCATGTCTTCCATTTGCTTCTGAAGCTCAGGATCCATAGTGGCAAGTATGATGGAAGTCACATCCAAAGAGTCTTCTTTATGCTTATTATATGCATTCTTTTCAACTCTTGGAGCATTAGCAGTATGTTCATTAGGGATTGGTTCATCAATAACATATAACATCCTTTCATGGTGAAGAACAATTCTTAAGTTTTGGTGCCAATTAAGGAAATTTATGATATTCAGTTTTTTTTTTTCAAGAATTGATTGCAAGGTTGCATTGTTTGTTGCCATAATCTATATATAGAGGTATGCAAAGTTAATTATCCTTATATAAGCCATTTTGCATGCTTCCACTATTTTATCAAATTAATAACCCTCAAATATTAATTTGGAAACCATTTTAATAACAAAGTTTGTTAATGGAATAAGATCCATATTTCACCAAATACTGAGTTAGCTGTGGCATGGCGTTCAAAATTTAGTTATTTAGGTAGGAAACCCTTTCCAATTACATCATATGGTACTCTTATTATAGGATTGACATCACATGTCCCAACCTGCTAATCTCATTCAATGCCATAGGCCTAAAACCGTTTTGATAGCCTATTTAAGTCTAACCATTATGACATGTAAATAGCACTATTATTCACCCTATTGACTAGGATAGACTATTGCACCCTGCTTTGGCAGAACTTACAATTGGACGATCTAAGCCTTGACAAGTGTCGAACCATGGAAGGCATTTTATGACTTAATATTATGTGAAGGATCTTAAAAGGAGATATGTCATATTTCTTTCATATTTGATTGAAATTAAGCATGCTAGGTTGTAAACATAGTATCACATACATTTACACATACCATCATATATGATATAACATGCTTATAAGAAAATAAAATTGTGTTATAGCATGGGCCTTAATCTATATTGATCTTCATAAGTCAATATGAAGATCAATGGTCCAAACCTAAGGTGAAGATCCATCAGCATGGATCTGAGCTGTAAAGTCCTTGTATCTTCATGATGGTCCTCATTCTTCCATCTCCATGGGTTAAGAAAAGTCTTCATGACATCTTCATGTCTTCATTACAATAATGAAAAATACAAAGAGATTCCTACTACTACTTAGCAGAAAAATAAATTACAATAAAATAAAAACAACACAGGCCGTATTTATAAAATTACAACCCATTAAAAGAAAATGAATAAAACCTGCCAATCACATAGGTCTTAGGGCCATGCACCATATATATAAAATAAGCACACATAATAAACATACATAAAACTTATAAACACTTCAAAAGCGCGTTTATGTTAAGTATCATTAATTAATGCTTATAGAGTTAAACATGCACTTTAAAATTGAAACTGCCTTTTCAAAACCCCTTAAAATTGTTTTTGAAACTACCATGAAATTCTTTCTTAAAACTCAAAAACTGTTCACAATTGAACAATTTGTTTTAAAATAACCTAGATCTATTCAACAATTGAACCATATCATATATGTAAAAGACCCCAAGAATCTACTGTATGATATATATATATATATATATCTTTATATTTATTAACTCAAATCAAAAGAACAAAACAGATCCAATCTGCTTGCACGTATGAAAATTTTGCTACTGTTTTGGATGGATCCAATCCATTCACAAAGCGTTCGTTTACAATTATGAACAGTTTTTTGAACAAAACATCAGACGCACCAACATCAGACATCGATCCAATCCGTACACAATTTCGAATAGTTTGCAAATTGCAATACAAAATATATTAGATCTGTACAAATAGATCTGCATATGTTTGGATTTAAAACAGCTTGATATCAAATAGGTAAAAACTATTCTGCAATTTTCATAAAATTGGATGTGTGGAATACAAACACTATTTCACAAATCATGTGCGATGAATTTTAAAGCATCAAAAGGTAATTCTATCCGTTTCAATTTGATTGAATCACATGAATCCACAATTGAGAATTTAGGGTTTGTTTTATTTGAAAATGAAAATCTATTTCCACTGTCTATTGATCCCTAAATTCCTAATAGTGGTACAGAGCTATTGTGTTTTTATTAGATTGAAATCAGTTTATGATTTGCATGTGATGCTATGAAATTTGAATTTCTGAAATTCAATTTTATACATGTTAATTGTGAAATTAATTTGAGTTTGCAAAAAACTAAATCAATACAAATGTGGATTTGTAATTTATTGCAGTACCTTACATTAAGTTATTGAATAAATCTATTGTAATTTGATTAAAGAAATTTTAGGGTTTTTCCTAATACATGCTATTACAAACAATATAATAATTGGATCTGTTTGTGTACGTTTGATACTGGATGAGTATTGGATGCAGATTACAGTAGGTTTAATCCTCACAAAATTGATATGTAGATAAGGGCACAAATTTTTGATGCACGTGATTTAATTTAAAAAAAAAATTCTTGAACAGTCATGAATTGGGTGTTTTGAAATAGGGTCTGTTTGCACGTCAGATAATGCGGATTAGACATTTGTTTGTGCAGTCATGTTTGGATGTCCACACGCTCCTCTTTTTTTTCACTGCAGTTACAAATGTACTCGTTGGATGTCTGAAAGAGCAGCAGACATGTAATTTATTTTCAAGTTTTCAAACATCATTTTTTTTAAATTAGATGGGATCTGGTAAATAATTTTCCAAATATTATCCAATTTTGCATATTGGATCTGCTCATCTCGAACGTCTGTTTATTTAAATTTAAAAAAATGTGTATATTCTTGGGGTCTTTTAATATATATGATATGGTCCAATTGTTGAATAGATCTGAGTTGTTTAAAACAAATTGTTCAATTGTTGAATAGTTTTTGAGTTTTAAGAAAGAATTTCATGGAAGTTTCGAAAATTTTAAAGAGTTTTGAAAAAGGAATTTTAATTTTTCAAAAGGATTTCCATTGCCCAGATTTTTTATTTCGTCTAGGAATTTTTAAGAAAGAATTTCATGGACCGCCACAAAGGATGCTGTTCCCTTGACCCTTGCAAAGTGCATGTCTTAACTCCATTATCACTAATTAATGATACTTAACATAAAATGCACTTTTGAAGTGTTTATAAGTTTTATGTATGTTTATTATGTGTGCTTATTTTACCTGTATGGTGCATAGCATGGCCCTAAGACCCATGTGATTGGTAGGTTTTATTCCTTTGTTTTTATGGGTTGTGATTTCATAAATACAACCTATGTCGTTTTGTTTTATTGTAATTTATTTTCTACAATTAGTTGTATGACTTTTTGTATATTTTATTATTGTAATGAAGACATAGAGATGTTATGAAGACCCTTCCTTATCCATGATGATGGAGAAGCAAGGATCATAAAAAGATACAAGAATATTTACAACTTAAGACCATAAAGATGGTTTTCACCTTAGGATTGGACCATTGATTTTCATATTGGCTTACAAAAATCAATATAGTATAAGGGACCATGCTATGACACTTTTTCTTTATTCTGTGAGCTTGATATATCATGAGATGATGTATTATATGTATGTGATACCATATTTACCACCATGTATGCTTGTATATTCATTATACATGATGATAAAATAGAATATCAATAACTAAAATCCCTCAATAAATTTTAAGTTAAATGCCACCCATGATTAAACACCTGTCAAGACTTTGATCACCATAATGTAGGTTTTGCCAAAGCAAGGTGCATTAGGTTATCTTAGAAAGGCAGGATGGGTAATGGTGCTACTCATGTGTTTAATATGGTTTAACTTAATTAGGCTATCAAAAAGTTTTTGGGCCTAAGGCATTAGAAGGGATTTAAACATGTCGGGACATGTGATGTCAAAAATCCCATAAAGGATCTAAGAGTTACATGTGATGTAATTGGTAAAGAGTTACCTACCTAAATAACTTAACTTTAAGCATCATGCCAAAGCAAACTCAGAGTTAGGTGAAATATGGATCTTAGCCCACTAGAATGCAATAATTAAATGCAACAACATTAATAATGAGGGTTATTGATTTAGTGGGAGTTTTTATTTATTAAAATAAAATTTACATAAGTAATTAGATCAATGGCTACATACAACACCTCAAATTTATCATTACGATTAGTCCTTGAGAAGGATAAGCTTATTGGAACCAATTATCTCGAATGGTTTAGAAACTTGAGGATTGTTCTCAAGCAAGAAAAGGAGCAATATGCCCTAAATAAGCCTATCCCTTAAGAGCCTCCAGGCAATGCTTCAAGAGCTCAAAAGGATGCTTATAAGAAACATTTAATGATTCTCTTGATGTGGGATGCCTAATGCTTGCTACCATGGGTCTAGAACTTTAGAAGGGTTTGGAAAACATGGAGGCTTATGAGATGATTGTCCATCTCAAGGAAATGTTTAACAGCAAGCCAGACAGGAAAGGTATGAGACTACCTAAGCCCTACACTCTTGCAAGCTGGTTGAAGGATGATCATCGAGTGCCCATGTCCTAAAGGTGAAGGGTTATATTGATCATCTTGAAAGGCTTAGATTTCTATAAGCCAAGAGTTATCTACTGATCTGATCCTAAATTCATTACTAGATAGTTATGACCAGTTTGTCATGAACTATATTATGAATAACATGGACAAATCAATTTCTGAACTGCATTTGATGCTTAAAACTGTTGAGGCAAATATCAAAAGGAAGAAGCCTAGCAATGTTTGATATTTCAGAAAGGGAAGAGCATAAAGAAGAAAGGTAAGGGAAGTGCTAAGGCTATGAAAAGTTCAAAGCTTAAGCCCAAGCCTAAACCAAAGGCAATGCCTCCTAAGGAAGGAGTTTGTTTCCACTATAGTGAGCTAGGTCATTGGAAGAGGAACTGCAAACTCTACTTGGAAGATCTGAAGAAAAGAAAGAGTAGTCAGACTACTACTTGAGGTATCTATGTTATAGAGATTTAAAGAAGGGTAAAGTCAACCTACGAATTGGAAATGGAGCAAAAGTTGGGGCCCTGACTATAGGAACTTATGAATTGATTTTGCCCAATGGGCTTTTGTTAGTGTTAAACAATTACTCTTATGTTCTTGCTTTCAGTAGGAATATTATTTCTATTTCATGTTTAGATAATGAAGGTTTCACATTTATTATTGAGAATAATAAATGTTCCATTTATAATAAAGACATGCATTATGCAAATGTTGATTTACATGATGGTCTTTATGTTCTAAATCTGAAACCAGATAATGGATCAATCTATAACATAAATGCTAAGAGACTTAAATCCAATGATTTAAATATGACCTACCTTTGGCATTGTCATCTTGTTCATATAAATGAGAAACACATATCAAAACTCCATAAATATGGAATTTTAGATTCATTTGATTTTAAATCATTTGAAATATGCAAGTCTTATTTATTAGGCAAGATGACCAAAGATCCTTTCACTAGGGATAGTGAAAGGGCAATTGATTTATTAGGCTTAATACATACCGATATGTGGTCTATTAACTTTGCTGCTAGAGGAGGTTATCAGTACTTCATTAGATTTATTGATGATTTCAGTAGATATGGATGTGTCTTTTTTATAAGACATAAATCATAATCACTTGAAATGTTCAAAGTTTTTCAGAATGAAGTACAAAACCAGCTTGGAAAAATAGTTAAAGTACTCAATCGGATCGAGGTGGTGAATATGTAATCTAAGAATTTAAGGACCATCTTAAAAATTGTGGAATAATTTCACAATTAACTCCAATCGAAACACCACAATGGAATGGTGTATCTAAAAGGAGGAATAGAACCTTATTAGATATGGTTCAATCTATGATGAGTCGAATAGATCTTCCACCATCCTTTTAGGGCTATGCCTTAGAGACAGCTGCATTCACGTTAAATCGTGTTCCTTCTAAGGCGGTTGAAAAGACACCATATGAGATATGGATTAAATTAGGACCTAAGTCAGATAAATGTCTTTTTATGGGGTATCCAAAAGGAACCAAAGGATACTACTTTTATAATACCTTTAAGAACAAAGTGTTTGTTTCTCGGAATGGAATCTTCTTAGAAAAAGAGTTTATCTCTGAAAGAACTAGTGGGAGTAAAGTACATCTCAGAGTAGTCCAAGATCCACAAAACAGTCTTGCACCCAATGGAAAGTCAACAAGATATGCAATTAGTTGTTGACCCTCTACAGGTAACACAAGGCCCATATAGGTCTGATAGAGTGTGACATCAACCTGAGAGATATAGATTTCTCATTAAAGATAGTCGTGATGTGCAGCTTATGGATCAAAATGAGCTCACTACCTATCAAGAGGCCATGCTGGGTCAAGATTCCGAGAAATGGCTACAAGCCATGAAATTTGAAATGCAATCCATGTATGACAATCAAGTATGGACTTTGATTGATCCACCTAAAGGTATAAAGACTATTAGGGCAAATGGGTTTCCAAGAAGAAAACTGACATGGATGGCAAAGTGCATTCCTATAAAGCATGACTAGTTGCAAAAAGGTTTTAAACAAACTCATGGTATAGACTATGATGAAACCTTTTCACTTGTAGTCATGCTTAAGTCTATTAGAATTCTTCTTGTTAGCCGCGTATTATGACTACGAGATATGGAAAATGGATGTCAAAAACAGCCTTTTTGAATGGAAACCTCATCGAGGATGTATACATGACACAACTTGAGGGTTTTGACAGTCTAGGAATTCACATAAGGTTTGCAAGCTTCAAAGATCCATTTATGGATTGAAGTAAGCATCTCGGAATTAGAATCTTCATTTTTATGAAGCGATCAAACAGTTTGATTTCGTCAAAAACAAGATGAACCTTATGTTGACAAGAAAATTAGTGGGAGTGCAGTATTCTTTCTAGTGCTATATATAGATGACATATTATCATTAGGAACAACATTCCTACCTTGCAAAATGTCAAGTCTTGGATAGGAAAAATGTTTTTCAACGAGAGACTTATGTGATGTCTATATCGTAGGACTTAAGATCTATAGGAATAGATCTAGAAAGCTCATTGCCCTAAGTCAGAGTGCGTTATAGACAAAGTACTGAATAAGTTCAGTATGCAAGATTTCAAAAGGGGATTCTTGCCCATGTCACATGGTATAAATCTAAGCAAGACTCAATGTCCAATGACAAATGATGAGCGAGATCACATGAGTAAGATTCCTTATGCTTCGGCTATTGGATCAATCATGTATGCCATGTTGTACACTCGACCAGATGTGTCATATGCATTAAGCATAACCAGCAGATACCAATTAGATCCAATGAACCTCATTGGACAACAATCAAGAATATTCTTAAGTACTGAAGTAAAGATGCATTCTGATATATGGAGGATTGGAAGACGAGCAAATTGTAAATAGTTACATAGGATGCTAGTTTCCAATCTGACAAGGATGATTTTAGATCACAATCTAGATATATTTTTCCTTTCAATGGAGGTATAGTAAGCTTGAAAAGTTCAAAGCAGAATATTGTAGTAGATTCTATAAGAAAAGCTAAGTGTATGATAGCATCGATGCTATGAAGATATGCAAAGTTTCAACTGATGATAATATTGTTGATCCACTTACCAAGCCTCTTGCACATGCATAGTATGATCATCATATCAGGTTAATGGGTATTAGATACCTGTATGATTTGGCCTAATGCAAGTGGGAGATTGTTAGTGATTGTGCCATAGGCTAATTACTGGATATTATCATACAAAGACATTTCTATTATATTGTTTGCATGTTTACTTTATAATAGGATCCATGAATAATTTAATTATTCTAAATGTCCCTAGATGCTCATTATTGTGGGAACAATAATGAACTAAATCTAGTATGAGGTTTAACTGATAATCATGGGATGTTTATTTGTATGGAGATACAAATCAAACTCATAGGTACATGTTGGAGAACTATGTACTGGACTGACTCGCTTTAAGATCACTACATGGATTAGTATCATAATAATTCTCAAAATAAAATGTCATCGTATCCTCAGACCTAAAATCACCATGATTCTAACATGAGGAATATTATGTTTCAACTCAATCAAACATTATCTTTAATCGGATAATTATAAAGGTTGAGATTAGGCATAATGTAAATCATATAGAAGAAGTTGAGTGATTAAGATGGGATTTGTCTCTCTCGTTATGAGAGAGATATTTGGGCCCTTCGATGAGTGAGATTGAGAAATGAATAGTGGTACTCAAATGAATTGATAGTGTGATCAATTTCATTTGTTTTTATCAGTTTACTTAGAAATGAGAAATGATAAGACTGAACGATATAAGGATGACATTATCCATGCCTTATGTTCAATCTAGATATCATGTGACAAAAGGATAATGACATAAGTTATAGATTAGATAAAAATCGAATCACCGATCTTCACTTAATTTCGGTAAACATAATGTCTTGCTAAAGGCCGCTTATGTTTTGTTGACTGAAATTGTTTTAGGTCAACTGTCAACATTAAGTAAACCTACAGGGTCACATATAAAAGAACGAGTCAAAAGGATCATGGCCTAAATTTAAGTCTTGTGGGAATAATAATTTATTATTATTAAGAATAATAATAAATTAAGGATCATAGACTAAATTTAATGTCTTGTAGGAATAATAATTTATTATTATTAAAAATAATAATAAATTATTACATGTGCAAGAATTATATTTTAAAAAATATTATCCTAATTAGATTAAGGGGCACTAATGTCATTACTCATGTGAGAGTGACATTAACATTAGTATAAAAGGCATATAAAGAGATCTCTTTAGGGTTAACGACTTGTCTATTGACATTAGACCGCCAGAGAAAATCTGCAAACCCTAAAGAGTGAAGCACGAAGAGTCGTGTGTGAAAATCCCAAAATCATCTAGAAATGTTCTAGATCACGCTAGCACGTGAAGGATCCTTTTGAAGAGTGCTCTTTCGTGTGGATACCGTAAGGGTATTGTGATTTCGCGGTACCTACAGATCCGATCTGCCAATTGATTTCAAGTTTCAAGCTTTTAGAGGTATGAAATCAAATTATTTGTTTTATTTTAATCTAATCAATACACATGGATACTAGGTTAGGTTTTTTTTTGTGAATTCGTTGCGAAAGATTTGATCTTTATAATTTTAAAACCCTATGGAAACCCAATAATGGTATCAATCTGCTTGTAATTAAAAAAGGGTTGAATAGTGATAGTCTTTTCCTTTTTTAGCATATGAGTATAAAATATTTATGGTATCCTTAAAATCATGAAATTAAATAGGTTTGAATAGAATTAAATATGATGAATAGACATAGTCTTTTTCGGATAAAATATTTTTGGTATTCGTGAAATCATGAAATTAAATTGTTGAATAGAATTAAATAGGGGTTGAATAGACATAGTCTTTCCTTTTTTAGCATATCAGCATAAAATATTTTTGGTATTTTTGAAATCGTAAAATTAAATAGGGTTTCAATAGAATTAAATAGGAGTTGAATAGACATAGTCTTTTCCTTTTTTAGCCTCTTTATATACCAATATAATCTCTGATACCATATTTATATGACAGTTACCCAATATAGAGCAGCTATCTATGGAAAATATAATTGTAATTATGATTTGTAATTAATTTCCTTATTTTTAGAACTAATTAATGTTGTCCTCTTTCAACCCGTCAAAACAATATATCTATTTAATTTATATATATTGAGTTGTTTTATTTACACAGATATCGTGGGTGTGTCGTCTGCTAGTACATATTAAAATAGAAAAGTTTAAATACAAATAATTATAATTTTTAATAAAATAATTAAAAAATATATGTTTAAATTTTTAATTAGAATATGTGAAACGATTTGGTTTGATACTATTAAGGCTCTAAACCAAATTGTGAACCTTTTATAGTTTACCAAATCGAATTGCAAAGTCTACCATTAAAGAAAATTGAAATTTCAGTTTAGTTCGTGGTTTGATCTTTTCTTTCATATTTTATTTTATTATTATTTTTTTTTTTTGGGACACTTGCTATCGACGACCTTACTAAGGCAGGTCTGGTTCAATACCTGAGTGGAAACTTCGAAAAGACCAATTTTGCTCGATCTTGTGGCTCTTCTAGATTTTACAGGGTTGTTTACAGTTTTTCATATGTTCACAAAGATTGCACTTTTTAGCCAGACTATGGCTGATTTTACGCTTATTTTTCTCTGTTTGAACTTTGTATTAAAGCTATAGTTTTGTTTTAATTATAACTTCTTTATTCAACAGAGGAAAAAAAAAAAAAAAAAAAAACCGTTATCAAACATCCACCACTCTTTAATCTCCATTCTCTTTCGGGTTAAATTTTAGACCACTATGGTGTTGTATACATATACATATCCTACACTTTATTTTAACCATATAAATTATCCATTGGTGTATATATAATATAAATTAGAAACAAAAACTTAATTCCAAGCATAAACAATGAGATGAAGAACAAGTTTAAACTCAATATGTCAATACGTCACTCAAATATATTTGATTTAATAAAATATCATCTCCACCTCGTTTATTTGGAAAAAAAATAAAAAATCAAATCAAAATCCAGGGATTAGGGTTAAATTGCCTTCCCCACATAATGGCGTATATAGCCTTGATTCAGAAGGAAAAAAAAAAAAAAAAAAAAAAAAAAAAATAGGGAAGATCATCTCTCTCCCTCCGCATTAAACAGCCTAACGCCATAAATGCTTTCGCACCCTCTCAATACCCTTTGCAATAACTCCTCCCTGCCACAACCTTCTCCATCTTCCTCACCCTCTCCAAAGCTTCTTTCTCTCTCATCCCCATCAATTCCAAGTACTTCCTCATTCCCTTTTTTTTGTCCATTAGATTATACAACGCCTTCAAGATATGTGACCCAACTGTCAAAAAGCTCCTATACATATTAATCTTGGACCTACAAACGTCCACGCAAAACCTCAGGTTTATATAACCAGTTTCTCCATATTTCTCATATATATATATATTACAATATTAATCACACATATATATGTATATGTATATACGCCAATGACCTTTATAGTCTAATTACATCACCAGTGACAGTACCAGTATCGAATGCCCTCTCTTCGTTGTAATAAAAAAAAAAAAAAATTACAATACATATGTTTATCTACCATATGGTATCTTGTGCTTTTATTTCTTACCCACCACAGTATAGGAAAATTTAGTTTTCCAAGTACTTGCAATAATATAAATAGGTTTAGAGAATATTTATTTCCTATGGATGGATGCCACGTCAGGTCATCTTAATTTCTCTTCTTTTTATGAAAAATAAGATGTATCGATATTAATGGTGGCCTAGTAATTCAATGAATCATTTTCTTCGGATACAAGAAAACCATGCAAACACTTTATTTGTAATGTTATCTGGATATTATTGTGGAAGGGATTTTGTTTTTATGAAAAAAATTATCATGATTTATCTTATTACTGCAAAAATCATGAAAAAACAGATATTTTTTTTTTTTATACCACTCAATATTGGTAGTAGGTTTTAAAAAGAATCCAAAATATCAGGCTTGGATATCATTTAACCCTACTGTTATGAATTAAGGTGGAGAATAGAGTCGTTTATAAATAGATTATGGATATTCCATACAAATTCTTCATTAAAACACGCATTGTGTAAATGTGTACAACTACTCTACCTTCCTTGTCCTTGAGTGATATTTTCATTAATATATTCTTTGAGAAAAATTTCCAATGAATAAGAAAAATGATGCACAAATTAAATGTTTTTCAATTTTTAATTAGATGTGACTGAATGATTATGAATATCATATAATTCCAAATAAGAAAACTCAATCGTAAAAAAAGTTAAAATTTTTTCCCCTTAATCATAATATTTTTTTCGTTAAAATTTTGATAATCACTTTAAAAAAGGGAAAAAAGGAAAAATGAAAAGCTTAAATTTAAGTTTAAAAAAAGATCCTATTTTGTTACCGTTCTAAATATTTTTTTCTCAATTCTTCTTTAAAAATTTGTAAGGATACACATAAATGGAAAGGAAATTTCAAGTGTCCTACAAACAGATGAACATGTCTTTATCAACATAATTGTTGTATGGAAAATGACAATGTGATATTAAAAAAAAAAAAAGGATACAAATCACATTATTCGTTAAAATTAAAAATTCATCAAGCTTTTTTGTTTTTTCAATTTTTACTTGCACCATTTTTAATATCCACTATGCGTGTGAATAATTATTGCTATATGATATAGTGATAATTTTTTTTTATTTTATAAAAGTAATTAAAAAAATTGAATTAATGGTTTACTTAACAGATTTGTTTTAAATTTTCAGTGTGTGGACTTTTAGAGTGTCAAAGAGAAACTATTCCTTAAATTCTTGTGTTTTCTATTTTCATGATGAGTTGGATTGACACGTACAAGAAGAAATGAGGAAGACTTCGGTATTTTTTCCTTTTATTTATTTATTTACTTCCTTTTTATTATTTTTTCCTTAAGAACTCAAAACCGTAGTGTCATTTAATGTTGTTTTGCCTGATGTAATAAAGATACCAGCTTGCGTTCAGAGGAAACGGACAATGTATTAAAACAGTCCTCTCTTCTTCTTCATGCGTTCACACTTCAAAACTACCAACAATCCTCACTCAATTCTCTCTCTCTCTCCCCCCCCCCCCCCCCCCCCCCCCCCCTCTCACAAAACCATCAAAAAGCACCTCAAGTCTCTCTCTCTCTCTCTCACGCACATACATGCACTCACACACAAGTTTAAAGGTTTTCTAGGGTTTGTGTTTTGACTGCTTTGAGAGGCATGTCTTGTGGAAGAAAGAATCAGGTAAAAATATATCATTGTTCTATCAAAGTTTCTTCGTTCTTTTTGCATTTGCCCTTTTGGGTTTGGCTCTTTTTCTTCAACAATCTTCTTAGTTCAACCCATTTCTCTCATCAATCCCTGCATTCATGATTTGCTTTTCATGACCTTGCCATACGTATGTATTACCATATTTATCTTAGCAAGTTTCACTTCTTATCATGCCATTTTCATATGTTTTTTCACTTTTTACACACTTCTTTATGATCTCTTTCCTAGATTATAAGGTGCATATGTGATCATGCTTATTTCTCCATGGTGTAGTGTCCCTTGCTGAAACCTAGTCAACATAGATTCTAGTATTGCGCAGATAGATCACAACAATCACTGGGGACTTATTTGACCCCTAGGGTATTTTTGTTGTGGTTTTCATAAATGAAAAGTTTGAACAAAAGTTCTCTTTTTATTACTCCTTGCTGTCGTACTCATATTTTGTAGATGTTTGGTATTTGGACAGTGACATACAGTTCATTTACCATAAAGTTCTCTTTCTTTTTTTTTATTTTTATTTTTATTTATTTTTGTTTTTCATATAAATAAATATTCCGGGATTCGGTCTCTATATAAAAAATGAGAACCATCAGATTATATGCACGACCGATATACATAAGCAGGGGGTCCCACATGATTCGAATGGCTTTCTTACTACTCAATTAATCATTTTGTAGTAGGGTATTACACTTGAATAATCTTTTTGTCTCCCTTTTTGTAGATTTATTAAAGCAGATTCACACTTCAAAAGGACTTGGAGAGAAGGAGGTGAGGGGGAAAAAACAGAAGAAGAAAAAGAAAGAGAGAATGTTTCAACCAGATATATTTGATAATCACCATCTCCTTGATATCACCAGCAAAACCTCTGAAAATGAACTATTAAGTGTGGGTAAGATGAGAGAAGATGACTTGGAGACTAAATCCGGGACGGAAACTCTAGAACCACCGTCCGGGGATGATCAAGATCCAGGCGGCCAACGTGCAAAAAGAAAGCGGTATCACCGTCATACCCAGCATCAAATTCAAGAGCTAGAATCGTAAGAAAAGTTTACCTTATTCTTTTTTTTTTTTTTTTTTTTTTTTAAATCAAAGGAAAGAATATATATATATATATATATGATTCCATTAGGTAATATATCTTTGTACTTTAAATTTGGTATTAAACTTAATAATTCGATAAAATTCATTTTGATTTGATTTTCTACTACTTAATTTTTGCTTCTCAGTTTTTTCAAGGAGTGCCCTCATCCAGATGACAAGCAAAGGAAGGAACTAAGTAGACAGCTAGGGCTAGAACCACTACAAGTGAAATTCTGGTTCCAAAATAAACGAACCCAAATGAAGGTACTGCTCGTTTTATCTACTTATGAGCCGTTTCGGACCACTTAGCAATGACTTTACCACTAAGTGGGATAATATAGACTTCGATTTATATAAGGATTGAGATTAAAATTTGATTGATGCAAGTAAAATCACATAAAATATATTCGTCATATATTGAACTGTAACATAGGATGCTTGACTTAATGTTTTTACACTTGCTTGTCTTTCCAATGAACTGCTTTCTCGGTAATCATGATGATGAGAATCATGTAGGCACAACACGAACGCAATGAGAATGCAATCCTAAAATCTGAAAATGAGAAGCTCCGAGCCGAGAACATGCGGTATAAGGAGGCACTGAGCAACGCAGCATGTCCTAACTGTGGTAGCCCAGCCGCCCTAGGGGAAATGTCATTTGATGAGCAGCATCTGAGGATTGAAAATGCTCGGTTGAAAGAGGAGGTGTGTTATTGTCTCTTTTCATTTTCTTTGGCACTGGCCTTAAAAAAGGGCGAGATACTAAATAATAAATTTTTCATGTTTTTATATATTTATTTTTTCGTAAAGTGTATAATCAATACTGACAAATGTAAAATCTCAAACCTCCTATGCTAATTGGAATCTTTTTCTTTTCTCTTTTTTTCTTTTTCAAGCAGCAAATTTATTCGGAAATCAATCCAGGAGATACATCAATAACGAAATATAAAAAAATCTTGTTATAACTCTAACTAGAACCTTTTTCCCTTTTTTTTTATTTTTAAATCCTTTGAACATATCAATTTTCAAGCTGTCATTTCTTTTATTCCATAAAATAGGATTTCATTGGATGTATATTTCTACCATTTTTCATGAATTTTCTCTATTAATAAATTGTGAAATAAGAAAAATATGACTTGATGGCTCTCTAACAGGTCTCATTTCATCTCTCACTGGATATTGAGATTATGAGGAAATGATGTCTATGAAAAAACCATATGATTTTAGGATGTTTTTAAGAACTTGTTAATGTGCCAAATTGAGGGTAAAAATCTTATTAAAATTTTAATATTTTTCCATAAAAATATAATTAATATTGAAGGATGTAAAAATTTCATTTTAGGTTTCTAACAAGCATTTGAAGCATCTCTTAACCATTCTTTATATATATATAAACAGATCTATTACTTCTTTGATATTAGTGATAAGAGAGTTAGAAAAAGGAAAAAAGAATGAAAAAAAAAAAAAAATCAGATTCACTAAATATAAACTTATACGGTAGAGAATAGTGGTATCCATTGATTTAAAGCTCCAAAATATGTGACCTATGTAGACAAGAACTTAAGCTAACAAAGCATAAGTGTATATTAGAATGGATTGAGGTTTGAAAAAGTTTTAAACTGTGTCAATATTCTTATGCATCACAGATTGAAAGAATATCAGGAATTGCATCAAAATATGTTGGGAAGCCTTTGTCTACTTACACTCATCTTCCTCATCATCTATCCTCAAGCCGTTCACAGGACTTTGGTTTTGGGGCACACAACGGCTATGTGGGTGAAATGTATGGAGGAGTGGACCTTCTTAGATCAATCACAGTTCCTACAGAGGCAGATAAGCCCTTGATCGTCGAGCTTGCAGTTGCAGCCATGGAGGAACTATTTAGAATGGCACAAGAAGGAGAGCCTTTATGGGTCCTCAACAATCATTCGACCGAGATTCTGGATGAGGATGAATATTTTAGGACTTTTCCTAGAGGGATTGGGCCAAAACCTTTAGGTACAAGGTCTGAAGCTTCAAGGGAAGGTGCTATTGTTATCATGAATCATGTGAACCTAGTTGAGATTCTCATGGATGTGGTAAACTAACATAAAAAATTGCAATTAAATAAAGCGAATTGCATTTTTATTTGTTTTATCAATTTTTTCTTTATTTGAGTTTTGGTAGTTCTTCCAATAACATTTGCAATGTTTCAGAATCAATGGTCAACCTTATTTAGCGGTATTGTCTCAAGAGCATTGACAATCGATGTCCTCTCAACCGGTGTTGCTGGGAACTATAATGGCGCCTTACAAGTGGTACTCAATCATTTCAATATATAGTTAGGCCTTGTGTGATTTACTTATCTTCTTTGTGTCGCCATAAATATTCCCACCAGGCACATGCTACCTAGGGGAATGAAAGGGCAATGGGGAACGATGACCTAGATGTTAGTAGAATGTATTCTATTGAATGTGGTTTCTGACATACTTATTTCATCCTGTTGAAATTGATGAAATGCAGATGACAGCTGAATTCCAGGTCCCCTCACCCCTCGTGCCGACTCGCGAAAGTTACTTCTTAAGGTATTGCAAGCAACATTCTGAAGGTACCTGGGCAATCGTTGATGTTTCTTTGGACAACCTGCGAACAAGTCCAGTTTCCAAGTGCCGAAGAAGGCCATCAGGCTGTTTGATTCAAGAACTGCCTAATGGATACTCAAAGGTAGCCAACCATATTCAATAGACAAACTTTGCAAATTAATTTGATCAATGACTGACCTTCTATTTCCCTTCAACTTTCAAGGTCATATGTTTGAACATGTAGAAGTCGATGACAGATCAGTTCATGGCATATATAGGCCCCTTGTCAATTCTGGCCTTGCCTTTGGGGCGAAACGTTGGGTAGGTACACTGGAAAGGCAATGTGAACGCCTAGCAAGTTCAATGGCCAACAATATGCCCGCAGGAGATTTATGTACGTACCACACATGACAGCCTAATTTCTTCCCATCTAGTAACTAACTAATTGGGTTTATGATACTTTGCAGTGATTACAACACCAGAAGGGAGAAAAAGCATGTTAAAGTTGGCAGAGCGGATGGTAATAAGCTTTTGCAGTGGTGTTGGTGCATCTACTGCACATGCTTGGACAACACTATCGGCTACAGGCTGTGACAATGTAAGAGTCATGACAAGGAAGAGTCTAGATGATCCTGGCAGGCCTCCTGGTATTGTGCTAAGTGCTGCTACTTCCTTTTGGATTCCAGTCCCTCCAAAAAGGGTGTTTGATTTCCTCAGAGATGAGAATTCCCGAAACGAGGTAAAACAATATACATCTCATTTGGTGTGAAATGCTTGGTATGCAACTAGAATTACACATGGTCATTTTAACACAATGAGGATGCTGGGAGATCTTTGCAAGTTTCATTGTGGAGACTGCATATTACCTACTTCACTGATCTTTGCAGAAACTAGACTCCACAAATTTTTTTCCCTTCTTGGAGATAGAGGAAATAACAAATTCAATATCTTAAGGACAAGAAATTTGCATTCCGAAGCCACAATAAGTAACTAACATCTTACTATCTCTTGGTCAGATTCCATCCATAAATCCATATGATCTTAACAATATAGAAAAACAAGAGTACATGGAATTCACTACGTGAATGCACTTACAGACGAGAAGATGATGCCATCACCAGAGTAGGAAAATGGGAAATTATTAAGAGCATAGGATGAGTTAACCAAATACTGAAACAGTTCTAAGTACATAATTAAAATGTTAAATTCACATAGTTCCAATGTAAGTACATCCTTTTGGGGTTAATTGAAAACACATAGGTCCCTAAATACTCGCAAGATCTCTCTTAGCATACTAGGTTAACATTAAGAGGACAACATTCATGTAAGTCATGGTAGGCTAACGTTTTCTGTGTTTTTGCCTTGCAGTGGGATATCCTTTCAAATGGAGGCCAAGTTCAAGAAGTGACTCATATAGCTAATGGCCGTGATCCAGGGAATTGTGTCTCCTTGCTGCGTGTAAACGTAAGTTCCCATCATATATCTCCATTTAGTTCTATGCAAGAGAAAAATGATGTTTCTTCTTCAGACTAACATGTTGCAATTACTATACTTATTGTAGAATGCTAATTCCAGCCAGAGCAACATGCTTATACTGCAAGAAAGCTGCACAGACCCTACAGGCTCATATGTCATTTATGCACCCGTAGATATTGCCTCGATGAATTTGGTTCTGAATGGTGGAGACCCAGATTATGTTGCTCTTCTTCCATCTGGTTTCGCTATACTTCCTGATGGACCAGGGCTAAGTGGAGGGGGAATCCTCGATGTTGGTTCAGGTGGCTCCTTATTGACAGTAGCATTTCAGATCCTAGTTGACACAGTTCCATCTGCAAAACTCTCTCTTGGCTCGGTGGCAACTGTAAACAACCTAATCAAATGCACTGTTGAAAGGATTAAAGCTGCAGTGGCCTGTGATAAACCATGACCCAAATGAGGTAAGGAGCATTTACGCAAGAGTCCAGGCTATAAGATTTCAGTCAAGGGCCTTTTCTCAACGTCAAACAGATGCTCATGTTGTTTGGTCTTCTTTTCAGTAGTTTAGAGAACTAGCAAACTCTAAATATTAAAGGCAGGTGGTTAGGTGATTTTTAGCCTTTTGAATATGTTTTACATCCTTGCATGATGCATCTTAGTCAGTTTGTAGTAGAGTATCTCGTTTTTCTAGCAGTTTAAACAAATTTTGCCTTGTGATCATGGTCCTTAGTGAGCATACCATACTTTTCTTATCTATGCTGCATATTTTGCAGACTGATGATTCAAAATGGGGGAAGGCAGCAAGGTTATCTTCTAAATACAAGAAGTCAAGAACGCACCTTGCATTGATCTTGCCTCTTGGCATCTTGTTGAAGCAAAGACGCTGATCCAATATCATCTTTATCTATGTGCATAGGTTCGGGTATTGACTTCACCTAACAATAGAAACTGAACTCCACAAGCCGTAGTAGACTAGTAGCAATTTTGTTTCTGTTAAATTTCAGTATTGTAAGGTCTAATCTAGTTTCCATTTTCTATCTCTTTGTAGACTGAAAATTTGTCTTGAAAGGGAATCCATGTTTTATTTTTATTACATGAAGGATCTTCCTTTTCACTGCTTGATTATGCAGATTAGGACTGACAACGATTCCATGTATTGCTAACATTTCTCTGACTTGTTATCCTTTTGAGAAATTGAACTTAAAGTGATCCATAGGCACTAAATTGACAGAGCACAATAGATAAACAAAATAGATCTCGTTCTCTTCTTGGTAGAATTGATCAGTACTGGAAAACTAGTTTCCTTTATTTATTTTGTTTTAGCAGTGATCCTACAGAGGGGGGGAGGAGGTCTCCTCCAATTCATTCGTAATATAAGTATCAGCACATAGATTCTTGAGAAATGATCCAAATTAGCCTATGGATTCATTTCTGATCCAGTCGAGTAGGCTGAGTCCAGAAGGCTAATTAATGCAGATAAGTTTATCCACAACAATCTCATATAAAATTTAAACTTAAGATGTGGTGTGGGTTTTCTATGTTTTTGTCTCTGCACTACCCTTTATGAAGGGTATTGAACTCGGGACCTGTTGCTTCAATACCATGACTGAATTCGATTTTACATCTGACCATTCTAAAAGTTAAAATCATAGTGCCATGCTTTTACATTTGATTTTTTAATGCTCCTTAACACTTACGGCCAAGAGAGTGATCCAATCCCATCAAGTGGAAGAACAGGATCATATTAGCGGTACAAACAGTCCATTACGTCTTGTTGTAGTACTATGGGAAATTTAGAGACACGTCCGTTTTATTTAAAAGCGCTTATACACATACAAAAGTCAACAATGAAAAGACGAACATGTACAAGGCCCTCGTTCGTCATGGAAATGAATATACAGTCATCTAATTTAAAATGTTAAACTTTACAAGGCCCTCGTCCATACTTAAGCTTTACTTTTCCTCATATATGAGTTTAGACATTGAGTAAGGCCTAACACAATAATCAAATAATAAGCGAATGGCAACAATAATTGAATTTATGAACTCTTGATTTGGAACGAAGTATATTACCAATTGGGGTCAATATGGACTTCATATAAAATTAGACATCACCATGTCAAATTTTTGAATTTTATATATTTTCCTTAATTTTTTTTCTCCTCATATGGCCATTTTAGCATCAAAATACTACGTAAACAAGCAAAATGACAATAAATCTAAAATTTTCATTTTTGAATATTATACCATATTCGGCATGCAGAAATGAACATAAAATGGAATCACGATTATGGATTTCATTTCATTTTTCATGTTCGGATGCACTTTTAAAAATCAGAATTGCAATTCCTTGAATTTAACGATTCCAGTTTTGAAAAGGTATTTTGATTCCACTTTCTCAAAAACCTAATTGTGTTTTCATTCTGACTTCATTAATTTTATGTAGTTTAATTATCCTTTTCCTATCATATATTTATAATTTATATATTGCTGGGATATTTTTAACAAATATACTTTATGGCAATTTCGTTCTATTCTATTTCATTTCCAACACATATCCAAACATAGGAATGAATTTATCATTCTAGTACTCATCCCATTCTATTCATTCTATTCCAAATGATTCTCGCGTATCAAATGTGACATTATTATTTATAGTCATTACAAGGTGCAATAGACTTATAATAAGGTGTTCTTTATCATATTTTGGTTCTAAACCAACACTTGAGCTATTATTTTAGCTTGGAATCACCAAGGTTGACGAAGCAGAAACTTTTTGACCCACAACATAAATGCAGAGATTGCCATGTACCAACCATGCCTCAAATCCTTCTGCTCCCTAGAAACATTTCTTACTAACTCATACATCACTTGATTAAGATTAGAGTAAAATTTTAAGTAATTCCGGGGCCTTATCTCTGAATAAAGTACAATATCTAGCTGTGAACTCTTCTAAGCAATGATTAAGTGAAACCTTATTGATCATACGCGGCAAGCTCATGCCCAAAAGGTCCCGAAACATGATAACTATTTGCTTTTCATTCAACGGGCTCCAAATAAATAATTAAACTCTTACTTTTTGTTATTAAGTGCCTCATGGAAATGTTTAGAGGAATTTCCTTTGACCAACAATGTTAACAAGGCACAAAGCGTGTGCCCATTAATGTAACCCAAAGAAGCAGCACAAGATCAAGTGGTTTCTTGGACGACAGCATGAGTCTTGGTGTGCTTCCTTTGAAACATGGAGTAGAGTTTTATTGCTGCACCGTATTTAGGATCATAAATCAATTAAACAAGAGTCAGTGGTTGTTGAACCAAGTTAATATAGGGATCAAGTAGCCACCAGTGGGGGCCCTGAAGTTGTTGTAGTATCATGGTTTATTTATTACGGCGTTTTAAATTCAGAAGCCCTACTTAAAACTATTTTCATAAAGATTTTGTATTCTGACAAGCACTCGGATACTCAAGTAATATGTTGCACGCTGTACGCTGATGCTCACTGTTGTAAAAATTCAGCTCCTTCTGCTTTTCTGTTCACATTAGACTGAATACATGCTATCCATCTCTTTGGTGTAATCTTCTTAATTTGAAACCCTATTTATACTTTAATAGATGAAAAAATCTTCACATAATGCTTAAAGGGGTATTATTATGACAACACACACGCAAATTTAGTAAAACTAGATGCTGTTCTTAGCTGTTGCAGAATGATTTTCTTGGTTCTTAGCAATAAAAATCACCACTCATTCGCTTTAGTAAATGAATAACATTATAATAAAATTGTTGTTATTGAGGAATAAAATTCCAGTATAATAGGATTTTTATTTGTTAACTTTTTTTTATTTAAATGATTTTATTTAGGGAGGAAAAAAAATTAATTCCAGCATTGAGTTGTATTTCATATGTTTGACTAATGAATGATTATTTAATATTTTTTGTAAAATCACTTTTATGATCAACTAGACACCATAAAAACTCTTCATAAGAAATAAGACAGTAATGAAATTACTAGTACAATAAAGTGATTAGGCGGTTGATGTTATACTATGTTTTCTATCTTTAGCTATACAATACATAAATAAATATATCCGCAATTGTATTCTAGGCATGAAACAATAACCGTGAAAGCAGCAAAACCACGCTTTAGTTGCTTGAATTTTCAAGTTAAAAACTGTTGGCACAAATTATGCAGCACCATGATTAAAAGCCAAAAAGATTGCTAGACATTTTTCTCCAATGCTGAGAATTATTTAAGGTATTCAAACACAAAAGAGGAACAAGTTATTTGGGTGAACCATGAGCGATTATGAATCTATGATACTAAAGAAAGCAAATTGATCGGTTACTCTTATGTCAAGAATAGTGACAGCCATTACGAATTTTTCCCAAATTTAGATTTCAATCTTATTACATAATAAATATAATAGCTCTATGATAAAAAAAAAACTATATATATATATATATGTATATAATAACTCATACCATCTTCATAAGCTTAAATTTTAAAATTAGTGATTGTGGCGCTAACTTGAATATAGTATCAGAGTCAAAGATCATAAGTTTGAATCTTTATAAAGTTATTACAATTACATTTAATTAGATCGTCTACTTAATAAGTCTTAATCAAAGTCTCAACTCATAAGTATGAAGAGTATTACATAATAAATATAATAATTCTGCCAAGCTTAACAAATCTATTGCCCATTAAGCCATTTGGTTCTACAAGCACTTGCATAATTTTCCCAAAGAAAAAGCAACTTGTAAATAGAGTAAGAAATCACACTAATAAGCCACTTCTAACTACCAAAGCCTTCCAGTACTTAAATATTTGAAAAGATTGAACTTTATAGCATTGAGAAGTAAGGAGAAGTTTTGTCCCCAATAATTACCAACCACCTACACAGGAGAGTACTCCATCCTTCATGATGACGGTACTCATAGAATACAAAGTTTCTTTGCCTATTTGCAAGCAGTTTAATGTTTTATTTAAATTAAACATATCTAGCTCGTAGAGAATTTTCTCTTTTGTTGCTGATGAGATAGTTTTACTACTAGTAACCGTCACTAAACTTAAAGGAAAAATGTTCAATAGATAATTCAAATCACGTTTATATATTGGTGGTGGTGGATCATTGTCAATCATGCTTTAATACGTAAATGAGATATTGAATAATTTCTAAAATAACTATCATCCATGATTTATATATATTTCTATATATCAAATAATTATTAATATTTACTTATAACGTGTATTACAAATTGGACATTTAGATGCATTTGATTATAGAAGTTAATAAAAAAGGTGCAAGCACGTTAATGATTTTTTGAAAACCCAGAAATGCACTGACTTTTATGTGAACAGACTACATTATTAATCAAGTCTTATTAATTTACGCAATCAAATTTAACAATGCTGCATTTTCTTTATCAAACTTTCATGGTTCTAATCAGGATCAGTACAAAAAGACTGAAAAAGGATGGAGAACATAAACAGCCAAGGACAAATCGTCTATGCAAGAAATTAACTGCTGACTACACAACTCAGAAGGAGAAAAAAAGCTGAAAAAATCATCTATGGTTAACTGTTACTTTAAAATGCTAAAAAAGCAATACTACAACAAATATAGCATCAAAATAGATGTAATAATCAATCAAACAAAAAGAGGTACCAACGTAAGAATGTGAAAAGTAACAATAAATATTGGTACTAGACTTGTTATATCATATAACAATGCATTCACCAAAGGTGCCATGGGATTGGTAAATGACAGTAACAAGACTAAGGTAATAAAAGAAAGTAGCTTCCATATCAGGTGTTAACCTTTTCTCTTTCTTTTGTCTCAATCTCTCTCTACTTGCAGACAGGACTGACATTGCTAAGGGTGGTGTCGGGTGGTCAGGAGATATCAGCTCATGAAGGAAGGTGGTGGAAGTGTAGACTGCCACGGTATACGTTCTGCCATAAAAATAAAATACATTAACAACGTGCAACTACAGCTTTAAAAACTCATTCAATACAATGACATTAAACATTGGAAAATAGATGGTTGAAGATACCAGTGGTGTCTTTAATTGCTTAAAATACATGTCTGATAATCCCCACATGAAGTAAAAAATAATTTAGCGGAGGGTAAAATGATGCTTCATGAGAATAATGATTTAGATATTGTTGGATATGTGCAAAATTCGCATAATATGTCAGACCGCGTGGAAAGAGGTGGAGGGATTGATTGGTTAATTAAAAGACTTCATTTGGAAAGACGACGCTTTGGAGTAATGGAAAGGGGACCGGTTCTTATTTGGGTTGGCCTGTCCATCTCCAATTTTTTTAGATGGACTTACACACTAAAGAGAAAGACTAATGGCCTTTAATCCTATAGCAAGCTTATCAAGATAATCTTAAAATAAGTAAATTCTGTCAAACCCATCAATTACTTTAGTAATCTCATGAATACCATAATCTCTATAAGTTTTTAATTATCTTTTTCTAATATAAGATCAATAATGAAATTAAAAAATAAAAAAAAAATAGTATTCCACTATATAATCTCTACTCCTAAAGACTAAACAAGCAATTCAAGCAAATATTGATATGGATCACTCAAACAACTATAAAGTTAATGCTCAAGTTTTCTTAAATTCTCTTATCTATCACTAGCGCATTCAATAAGATTGTTTGTACCTCTTTTTCGTCATTATCTCTACATTATGTTATTAAATGTCATCTCCTCATCATTACTTGAGTTCACATGTAGTATAAGACTTGCTTACACTTGACCACTTCAATCAGATCCTTATATCTATATTTTGACAACTTCACTATAGATAGAGTAAAGTATGACTGGGTGATGATACCAATTTAGAAGAGAATGACCAAGCCAACCAATAACAAAACATAAGAAGAAGAGGCCAACAATAATACCACTATACAGGATATGCCCTCATTACCTTAGAACATCAATAAGGATAACTCAAAGGTTCTTATAAACACCTTGCGGAAAATCTAAACTATCTATAAGAGACCATAGGCTTATGAATCAATTCTGAATCAAGTTCTTTTAATTCATGTAGGGTAGGCTAGAATAAAAAATAAAATTAAAGTACGACTAGATTATAGCAGTTCTTCACTACATTTGCCAAATTGATAACAATTAAGGCTTTCTTTCAAAGAGAAACAAGAAATATGTCGTTTACTAATGAAAATACAATGAAGCACCTTAAACATAAAATAAAATAACTAAAATGTTATGCCCCTAGTTTTGTCACGTACAATACATAGGAATTATATGCTAAGGATATCCTAACATATATATTTATTGTGATCATTTGCTATGAAATTTTAGATTTTGAAATCAATCAATTAGGTTTTGGAAGTATTTGAGATGTAGCAAAAAAAAAAAAAATTTACAAAATTTCACAAAAAGTTACTCTCCTGAGCAACCAATACATATATATGTAAGTATCAATTAAAACAATATTTTAAACCATCTCAAAGCATCCCATGATACCCAAAACAAAAGTATCTAAAAGTGAGAAAGATGGTCTAAGTATCTCATAAAACAAAAGTCAAACTGAGACACTAAATACTATAAAAAAAGTAGGCTCAAAAGGAGGCCCTCTAAACCTATATGTATCAATATGCACATGTTTCACCCCTACAATCAACATCAGGTTAAATGTGGGACTACTCGCTAACCGTCTCAATAAGACGCTCGAAGTCTGTTCCATAACCCCATGGTCATAACAATCATCAGCATCATTGTCACCTGAAAAAAGGAAAAAAGTAAGTCAAAGCCTACTATATAGCAACTCAAGCACATACGAGATGGATCATATGCACAAAATCTAAATGCAATGCAACATCTAACATTTTTATATCTTTAATTTAAATGTGGCAATTAATAGAAGAGCACTCATACTCCGATAACACACTAGGAACCTTAGGAGTAGCAACAACTACTTAAGGGATTGATATAGATAGGCCGAATACTCATATCTCCTATCTCTAACAAGTAATATCTCTACTTATTTCAGTTCATCAAATTGTTCAGTTTAACGAAGCCCACAATCATAAACTATACAAGTGTAACTTCTCATCGAATGTAAGTAGACATTATCCCTCTACCATTTCCCTTATTAGCTACCTACCGAGCCATCCTCGATCGCTTAAGTACCTAACTTCGCTACTGGTATCGTTTAATAAGGTTGTCACCCCTTGACCCAAGTGTAAGAATGACCATGCACAATCAATCACTCAATTATTTTTTTCAGCCATCTTTAAGTATTAATTTATTTATGATATCTATCCTAATCAAGCAGCATGCATGTTGTTGCATACTTGATCTCCAATATGTAGTCTAACAAAGTTCAAAGGATTCGTAAGAGGGTAGGTCAGAACATAGGTCAAAAGCAAATTGTATTTGTCCAAGTGAATTCATATAAGTACTATGCATACAATCAATTATTAAATTCGTATAGATTGTTTAATTATGTTTAATTACTCATTATATAAGACCTCAGTTGATATCTTTAGCTGAATCTATTTAGGCTATTGGGCTTAAGTAGTTTGGATTAAGCTCATGAGTTCAGAGATTGGATTTTTATTTTGAAGTATTAGGCCTTTTAGGGGTTTTATATTAAGCCGAATAAGAATTTAACTAAGCCTATTGAATTATTATTTTGTTGAATTTGGGCTTAAGTATTGGATTATGTCCATTTTTGAGTAAAATTGGATATTGTACCTAAGAATTTGAATATAAGCATAAAGAAATTGAATTTATTTTAATAATTAGCTATTGGGCCTTCTAAATTCTTATTTTAGCCACTAAGTATATTTTAAGGTTTATGGGTCGAAGAAGTTGCATTTGAGCCCAATAGGTGTTTCAATACCTGAAAAATGAGTAATGAACTTATGTAATTTGAATTATACCCAATTAGAATAATTATGAGTTATTATGCCCATATTTAGTAGTTTAAGCACATATGGCATTATTCAATAATTATTCTATTTGAGACTTTACAGTTTTCTAGGAAAACTAATTGGAGTAAAATAGGTTCATCCAAGTTGAAGAAGGGCCAAAACAGTTAAAGCCATGCTATTGGCCCTAAAGAATTAACTAAGCCCATATTTAGCTAACAAGGGGCATGGTTTGTCATTTAATCAATCTTCGTACTTCAACTTGTTTTAATTTGTTCAATTGATAATTTAATCTGACAAATTCCTATTTTAGTATTTTAATTCAAGTTTGGTCTAGATTAAATGGGATTAGTTCAAATTATAGCCGACATTTCATAACAACCGTGATTTTTAATTATTAAATTAAATTCGGTTTCCCCAAGGCACGTGAGAACTGTTCACCAAAACATATTTTGATTCACTAATGACATCATCACGTCATGCCAATTTCCGTCTTAAGTCACAAGGTTACAATCAGGACACGAATTGAATCATGTTCATCAAGTCCGACTTAGACCAATTTCATATTACTTTCAGCGAAATTGATCAATTCAATTGGCTACTAAAAATTTTTCGGTGGCTATTTGACAAATCAAACAGTATAATCATCCACGCATATCATGATTTTTATTAATAAAATATATGCTTATCAAAATCAGCGAAATTCAATACCTCTCATCGTATTTGAAAATCAATTTCACATGTAATTTCTTTTTATACATGTCATTCGGCATTCAACACATATATAATTTATATCAATTCCAAATAACCTTCATTAATCTAGCATCATATTGATCAAATAAATTATTGTATATAATTTACATGTATTCCACATTTGTCAAGTTCGGTTCAAACAATTTAATAGATTCAATTCAGTTCTTTTAAGACAATTTGATATCAATTTAACTAATTCCACATTTTTTTTCCATACAATAAATTAAAAAAAATGAAATCCAGCTCAATGATTATAATTCTATCATATAATGTAATTTCATATTCAAACTAGTAACTTCTAGAATTAATTCTAAATTTCTGGATTTAATAAAATTTGTGTGAATCATTTATCATTATAATCTCGGCTGACATGAAATTAATTAAAATACTATGTTAATTAATTCTAATTAATTATATGAATCAAAACAGAAATCATATACATATGCATATATATATAATATATGGGTCGGCATACATATATGAAATCCATGAATTTCGATTTCATGTCTCGATTTAATAAATCAATAATATTCCTAGTTGAGATTTATAAAATCATCAAATTAATTAATGTTGGGATTATAGATCCAACTTATATGGGTCATAACCAAAAGGAGACTAAATATATATCGGATATATATTTAAAAGACTTTAGAATCAAAGGAGAAATGGGCCAGCATGCTTTCACAAAGAAGATCCTAAATGTATGATTATATATTTAGAGGACTTCGAATTAAGGATATCCTAAGTATATGAGATATACTTAGAAGAGGATTTGAATAAGGAGAATTTTTTGTCTAAAACAAAGAAGTTTGATATTGTATGTTGGCAGTTAGGACAGGAGCACCATCGGCCTTGATCAAATTATAGCTGGCATTGGAATTTGCAAATTCTTGCCGAGAGCTCTAGATAGCCTATATCGGGATAAACACTGCCAGTGTTGAGCTAGTGCACATCGTCCAGAACAACAGAGTTTTTCAACGCCACTAGCTTTGATTTTACACGTGCTAACCTGAGTGTCTATTAGTTTTCCTTGTGTTGTTGCATATGTATTTTTCTTATTGTCCTAGGTTTATAAGGAACAAGTAGTGTGTCTCTTCTCAAGCCTAGATAGAGAGATCTAGAGAGAGAAAGAGAGAAAAGTGAGGGAATCTTCTGTTATAATCCACCAGTTGTGGAAGAATTGTGAGATCCATTAGACAGATCTAGTAAGAAAAACTTTGTTTTAAATCCATTGATTGTGGTGAAGATCTGAGAGATCCACTAGTGTTATCTAGTGAATGACAATTGTAATCCCATTATTGTTTACAATGGAAGATTTGAGCGTTGTCGGTCTCGTGGTTTTTCCCACATTGAGTTTTTCACGTTAAATCCTAGTGTTGTCTATTTTACATTTCCTGCATTATTTTTTGTTTATCGCTTTGACAAGAGGAGATTTAACTTCTGATCACAGGTTAATTAATTATTCGATTAATCAATTTTTGTTGTTAACATAATTAGGGTTAGGTTTTCTCCTAACAATTAATATGTACATAGAAAATTATTTTCGTCATTACACGATTATATACACAGTCATCAATATTTGGTCTATCATGATATCTATATTCCTTATTATTTATATATTTTTTATTATGTTTACACATCCATGCGTCCGATTCAACAAATATATATATATATATATATATATATATTCAGGATCCAATATGATGATTACCTAATGGATTATATGTACAAATTCGTCTCGGACATTCTATGGATAAGAGTTTATCCAAAATGATTTTGCTACTTTGGTTAACAAACCAAAGTCACAGTAACATTGGTATAGAATTCAATATGCACATCGTGCTATTCCCTCCAATTTGATATCGTCTAAATTAAAATTAACTAAAACCTCAAATCTATATTTTGATCAAACTTAAATCGTCAATGTCATGAAATTCAATAACACAATCACAATCAATACATTTTTCATCAAATAGACACTCACTAGAATTGAACAAATTATCAATTAGATCTTCTAATTCTTCACTACGACTACCAAGTAAATTGCTGAAGCTTTTAAACCCAATTTCTTGTTTCAATTTCTAATTTAATCTTCAAACCAACTAATAGGAATTTATTTGAGATGAATTTGTGAAGGGAAAAAAATGGAGGTGAAATGTTTTATCTATTTTAAAATTTTGCATAAGAAAATGAGTATATGTATATTTTTCAAGACATTCTCGATGGAAAATTTGTGGAAAAAGGGATGACATGATTATAGAGAATTTTGGCTTGTAAGAATAATTATAAGGGTGTGTGGGTATATAGGTGAGCCTCTAGATATTTTAATATACGGATAGATTAGGGAATGTGACATGAAATATTAGGGAAATTTATAATCTCATTATTAACTTTGATGGGATGGGTCTTATCTATTATCTAATAGTCCATACTACACCTAGTTGTGATTGAACCACTAAAATAATTAATATTTCAATTACTATATTTATTTTAATGGTTAGAAAGTTAACTAACAGTCCATCAATGGGATCATAGAAGCTCTTGAGATTAATATAGTGTGTTTTGTGCACATGGACTCATAAATATTTTAGGTACGGAATTTAGTATAATTAGGTGTATGTTTATACTATGCAATTAAAGCTTTCCTAATTTCAATTAATTACTTGAATTAAATTTTTTGTTTTAAATTTGTCAATCTTTTATGACAATTAATTAACATTATTCTAATTATGTAATTTTGAGATTGAGTTATTTTACACATTTGTGAGATTGATAACTATAGGCTTTCTTTCAAAGAGAACAAGAAATATGTTATTTACAAATAAAAATACAATGAATCATCTTAAACATAAAACAAAATAATAAACTTGCACAAGAGAATCCTTTCCTCTTGCAGTCATAAACAATACCAAAACAAAATCCACATATTATATATATATATATATATATACACATATATATTCACCCATGGACACATAGGAATAGGTGAAGACATGTACAACCCAAAAGGCTTATGTCTACTCTTAGCCCGTTTACACATTGCAAATTGCTCGACCACTACATGAATATTAAATTTCATCCCTACCTAATAAACATGTTCACACAAGACACCATAGACTTTTTTTTTTTTTCTCCACAATATGACTTGATAATCCTCTAGCATGGGCTTCTTTTACAAATAATTCTCTAATAGAACACTTAGGAATTCATAATCAACTTATTTAAAAAAATCCCTCATCTATCATGCATATAATATCCACCAATAAGTGTTCCTTCATTGCACTTAGTAAGTATAGGACCAAAATACTCATCACTGGAATATGACTTTATAAGTAGGTCAATTCCCAGAGTGTAAGGAAATGATTAAAAGATACCTGTGCAAAAGAGCATCAACTACCACTTTTTGCTATGTTCTCGTACTTGATCACATAGACAAAACCCTTAATAAAATCCATCCACCAAGCATGTCGCTTAGAAAATTTGTTATATCCACTCAAGTTCTTAGGAATCTCGTGATCGATATAGTTTATAAATTTGCAAGGCATAAGGTAATGCTACCACACAATAAGCACTATAATCAACAAATAGAGTTCCTTATTATATATAGGTTATTCAATGCTACTCCTCTAAACTTTCTCACTAAAGTACACAATAGATCACCTCTCCTACATCTACATTACTCTAGTGCCAACTCTTGATGCATCACTCTAATTTCAAAAGTTTTATCAACATACGATAGCACTAGACCTGGAGTTGTAGTTAACTTCTATTTAATCTCCTCAAAAATTTCCTACACTTGTCAACTTTACGTAAACTCTAGCCCTTTTTTAGTTGATTTTATTAAAGTGGCTATAAGTGCACTAAAGTTTCAAATGAATCACTTATGTAAGGAAGCAAGTCCACAGAAGCTACACATCTCAGAAGCATTTCTAGAAATAAACCATTCAATGAAAGCCTTTACTTTTTTATCATCTACCCTTACCCCTTCACAAAGCAGGTCAAAGCCTAAAAAATAATAATAATAATACTTATCTTAAAAAAAAAAAAAAAATTAGCAAAATTACCAAGCAATTTATGATGTCTTAACACCTCAAATATCACTAGTAGATGTTCAACATGTGCATCCAAATTAATACTTTAAGTAACCAATAAATTCTTGAAAAACTTGATTCAACAATCTCATAAAAGTGTTAGGGCATTGGTTTTAAATGTGCTCTTTTGTCAATAGCCTGGAGTGTATCATGTGATATCTACTCCACAAATCCATTTTGGAAAAAATTTAGCACTATGAAGTTCATCAAGTATGTCATCTAACTTGACTATAGGATAACAATATTTGACAATAATTTGGTTAATGGCATGACTCATTTACCTATCCTTTAAGCTCCTGTGCTTTTTTATGATCCATGCACTATACAAGTCTATTAGGCAATGATGTCACTGGCATGAGATTAATAACATGCTTAACTCCTCCAATAAGAGGTAACCCCTTTAGGGACTCCCTAAGAATATATCAAATAATCAATCCATGGGCACTGAATTACTCTATGATATGTGTCTTATCATCAATACTAAGAGCCTATTTGGCATAAACACAGGTTCCCTTAAATCAATAGCCTACTTCATATCTCTCTTTGTCATCACTAATGCTTCTTTTTAGGAGAATTGATGTATGCATAAGTAGGGCTTAAAGGTTTTAGCAACATTTTTTCCCATCCATCAGAAAGCATATGTGTCCTTGTGTCTTGAAAATACATGCTAGTTAGACAGCAAAAGACAACTTGAGAGCAAATGAGTCACTCTCATAAGTGTAACATAACATAATATTCATCAATATATTTCCCTACAATAGAAATTAGAATCTTCACATGTCTAGTCACTAAAATAGATCCCTCTCGTACAACCAGTGTAACCTATATGGTTAAGGGTAACTACTTAATTTGGTTATTTTGATTCATAATTAAGTGAAATGGATTTAATTTGGTTTTAGGCTTCCAAAGTGTACTTAAGATTTTAAAAATTAAAGAATGTGATCAAGTTTTAAGTGCTTAGGGGTCAAATGGATAAGATTTTAAGTGATTTATTCTGGACACAAGCATAAACATGATCATGTCTGAGGTTGTGTTAAGAATAACAAGAAAAATATGTAATTAAGTACTAAACTTTGAACTTGATCAATTTAGAATCTAAACTTTTAAATTGATTAATTTAATACTTAAAAAAGCTTGACAAAGGCACTATTAGCATGCATGAAAATTTTTTTATATGCTAAATTGATTAATTTCAAAGTTTAAATATAAAATTGAGTAGTTTTTTATGTTTAGGTACCTAATTACATATTCTTTTGTAAAGTTCAAGTACAATTCATGATATTAAACCAAAATTTAAAGTAGAAGACATATAAAGGGAGGTGGCATAGCCATGTCATACCCTGGTTTTCAAAATTTCAAATGCTAAATTTGGCACAAGAGGTGACATGGTCATGTTATGGTCATGTCATGATAAGGGAATGTTTTCAAAAAGCAAAAAGAACATCGATTTTGACACAATCAAATTGACACAACCATATTATCAACCATATCTCATTAAAATCTGACTTCTTCAAGTTTAAAATTTTATTTCAAAGAAGAAAGGTGCACTTAATAGATTTATTACTTAAAAAAGAAAAAAATTTCATTATTTGAGGAACTAACTTTCCTAATTGTAAGAGATTACAAGTTTCCTATTTTATAGATTCACTTTTCACTTTTGAAAGATCAACTTTACAACAATAAGGGAGGCAACTTTCCACTTAAGAATATTTTAACTTCCAATTTCTACCAAAGCAAGGTTCTATAAAAGAGGAGATCTAACTTTCTGAAGTATACACACATTTACTCTTAATCACATATATTTAGGTTTTTGCAAAATAAAATGAAGCTCTACTCAAGTTTTCAAGATTGATTTTATAACAAAGAGGTTTATTGTTAGATTCAATGCATATTGTTAGTTTGTGTGTGGTTTGATTGTTATACTCATGGAGAAGTAATTTTCTTAGGGTAGATTCTGATGAATGTTAGGTTTCTTATGTGATTTTTTTTTTCTATATCGTTTTTAATTGATTGATTGATTTTTTAAATCTAATTTTGTGTTTTCATTGTCTATCTTAAAATGAAAATTTGAAGTATTGATTCTTGATTTATATAACTTCAATTAATTGAAAGATTGCTTTTTATGAATATATCAACACAACTAGAGAGAATTGCATGTAATCTCAAAAATAAAACATAAATCTCCTAGATTATTGCCAAACCTAATATGAGAATTTGTAAAAGGTAATGTAATTTTCATTAGTTAAGAAAAAACTCCAATTAATCAACCTAAGATTAGAAATTGGTAATCTTAATGAACATATCAAATTACATTAGCAATTTCTATAGTTTGACAATGTCAACAATTTAATTGAAAAATCTTTGAGTAATTGCTTTAATGGGATTCGAAATCTAGACATTCTTGCAACTTGATAAATCTTTTGCAAAATCTTACATTGTGATTGATAATTAGTTAATTATTAATTCGTTTAAGAAACTTGATATGTTGGTTTAACAATAAGAGTGACGTGATTACTATTATTCACTGGTCTTTATGGGAACAATACTTGCACTTAAGCTCTATAGTATAAGTATGATACGTGCATTTGTTTTTACGATTATAGTCTAGAACTAAGTTTAGGATTTTTAACTTTTTATTGATTGTCATTGCATACAAGTTTTATACCAAGAACAAAATGAAGATTCCTTACCATTGACAAGACTGCCGCTTTTGTATAACTCTGATATAGCGAAATAATTAGGTTTTTTTTATCACAATCCATTGATTCTGAGAATGCTTAGAAAGTGATCCTTAATTATCTGTTGATTCTATGAATACGCAGACAATTGGAATCTAAAATTTGAAAACAATGTAGTAATTCAAAGATTTTGGGGGAAAAAAATAGAGCAAGACAACTCAAAATTATACTTCTAATGATAACTAATGGTTCCTTACCTAAGGTGTACAAATATAAGTAGGCTCAAAAGTTGCTAAAAATAGAGAAGTCCTATAACTTAATGACATAAAGTACACAAAGGACAAATAAAATGCCACAAACGACATTGAAAATAAAGGTGTATAGAAAAGTTATAACAAAACTAAAACCTACTAAAATATAAAAATTATAAGTTTAAGAGCCTAAATGAAGGAATTTGCCTTAAAAATAACGTAGCTCATCTTAAAGGTGATGAATTGTTCCTATTGACTCATTTTCTTCAAGATAGGGACATGATATTAAGAAACCATGATTGACCTTTCTCTATTCTACTTTGTTAAATATCTATTCGCCACTACGCCCTTGACAAATATCCTAAGACCCTTATTATTTGTGCATTATTGAGCATATTTCATGTGCTATTTAATTAATTTATTGAAGAAAAGGATTTTTATTGACTAATTTTGTGTTTCAGGACAATCATGGAACAATTTAGCTTTTCAAAGGATTATTAATGAAAGAAGCCAAGATTTTGAGAGCTTTGGAGCCTTTTATGAAGTTGTTGGACATACACTAGTGTTTTTATACAACTAGTGTACTTTTGGAGGAGAAAAATCAAAGAAAAAGTCAAAGTTCTAGGATATACGACCCCACATACACCAGTTGTGTACAATAGATCATGTATATGTGCGAAAAAAGGAAAAACACACGAAGTTAATGAGTACACTACCCTGATGTACACGGGTTGTGTAGGGTTGTTTATACAGTAATATATATATATATTTGCACCTTGAGTTGAAAGAAAAGAATTCATTCACCTGTTTTATCACCCAAAAACCCTAGAACGTACTTTATAGAGCTTTTTGAAGAGGAATTCGTGCTACAACTTGAAGATCCACAATAATCACTTCTACAAAAGGGTTTTATCATCATGATCTTTCCTATTTCTTCCATTGTATTTATTATTGTTGTTAATCTCTTCATGGAAGAGTAGTTGAGTATGCCCTAGGTTTTGGGAAACCCTAGCCTTCATGTATTAACTTGATTATTAATTGAATGAAGTTTGATTTTAAGTTTGCTTCATGATTTATATTGTTGTTTGTGATGATTTTAGGCCAAGGTTATTACAAACTTGATTCTTGTTATTTGAAAGAAGATTTCAATTAATGGGTTTGTTCTCTCATGGGCAAAGAAGTTGAGTAACCCACCTAGAAATAGGGTTTTTCCAACTTTCTATCATTTAAGGTTTATAATCTTCATGCTACTCTAATTTGATAATTATGAAGGAAGAAATTCCCACTTTTGCAATTAGGGTTAGGGGTTAATTAACATGGAGTAATTAATCTATTTGAGAAACCCGATAGTTCAAGATCAAGTTCCGTTTAATTAAATCTATCTTTAAAGATGAAGGAGGCTAGGGTCACCCAAAACTAAGGGCATTGTTTGTGAATTATTATCTTGAGGAAATTGTGCTTATCTTTTATCTAAGGTTTTTGGGCTTGTTTTTAATTAGAATTAGTAGAAAGTTAGTATTATTCTCTCAATTGATTAGACTAGATAATAGTTAATGGTTATTACTAGTAGCTGCACATAGATTCCTAGGACGATATTCGAGTTAATTTCTATATTACACGATAGGTGCACTGCCTTGTGTGGGTAGAGTTAACAAGATTATAAATTTAAAACGTAAAGATTCAACGCATTAGATTTTTTAGCGTCATTGCGGGAATCTTGCAATATTAGGAAAGCCTTAGTAGCTATTACTTTAGTCATTCTTTTTCTTGTTTTTCTTTGTTTTTTGTTTTCTTTTGTCTTTGTTTCTTTCTCTCAAAGAATTACATTTGAAATTCTAATCTTTTGTGTCTCTTTTGTAGTGTATGACCAGGAGTTCTTCTTCATCTACAACTCCTTTAGATCCTGAGATTGAAAGGACACTCACAAAGATAGAAAGAATACAAGTGCCAACATTTCTAGGCAAGCAAATACTGAGGGAGAAACTCTGGATTTGAGAGGTGAAGAAGACTTGGTTGGAAGACCTAGAAGAAGGATACAATCAAGAGTCAAATATGGCAAATCCAAATTTGCCAATGAAAACATGGATTATGCAAGACCTTCTCTTCAAGGCACCGAGCCTACCATTGTGAAGCCTCCAATGGGGCAAACAATTTTGAGATAAAGGGGACAATGCTTTAACTTCTACAACAACACTGTCAGTTTGATGGTTTACAAGATGAAGATCCCCACTCCACATCCAAACATTTCTGTAGATATGTGAGACTTGTAAGATGAATGGTGTGAATGATGATGCTATTCGTACCAGATTGTTCCCTTTCTCTTGAGAGGGAAAGCAAGGATTTGGCTGACATCATTGGACCAGGAGCACTTACAACATGGGATGAAACAATGAAGCGGTTCCTAGATAACTATTTCCCACCTTACAAGACTACTAAACTCAGGAATGACATTTCATCTTTTTGTTAGAATGAGTCTGAAACTCTCTTTGATGTTGGCAACGATTGAAAGAGCTTCTTAGAAGATGTCCCCACCACCAACTTCCATCATGGTTGCAAGTTCAAACATTCTATAATGGATCGAATCAAATGACTCGCTAGCTTGTTGATGCATTTGCTGGTGGTACTTTAAATTCAAAGACTTCTGAAGAATCTCTCAAGTTGTTTGAAGATATGGCTAGAAACAACTACCAATGGGGAAACAACCGTGGAAAGCAAAGAGTTGCTAGGGTATATGAAGTAAATTTGCTCACTTCTTTAGTTGTTAATATGGATGCCCTTATACCCAAGTCATGAGCATCAAGAATCAACAACCACCACACCCGAAATTTAGTCAGGAAGGGACATCTGACATTGGTTATCATCTAGAGCAGCTTGAATAGGTAGATTATTTGGGGAATCAGAGCAGGCAGTAGAATAATCCATTTAGAAGCACTTACAACCCAGGATGGAGAAATCATCCAAATTTCTCTTGGAGTAATCAAAGTACATCGAGGCTAAATTTCCCACCAGGATTTCAGAAGCCATAGATGCCTCCATATCAACAGATGCCATCATCTTCAAACCAGCAACCCCAACCAGAAAAGAAATCACATTTTCAGTTCATACAGAGTTCAAATGCAAGACATAGGAATCAAGAAGCCTCAATTCACAATTTGGAAAAGCAAATTGGCCAGCTAGCCAAGATGCTTTTAGAAAGGCAAGCGGGCTCCCTCCCAAGCAATACTTAGCATAATCCTAAGGAGCAAGTTAAAGTTATTAGCTTGAGAAGTGGTAAAGAGTTGCCAGGTAGAAGTGAAGGGGATTCTATAGTAGTGCTTGAGAAAGCATGTGAAGAAGTCAAGTTGCAGAGAAGGAAGTCGCCACACCAGCAAAGAAACCACCTCCAGTTGTGAGAGAATACATACCAAGGATACATTATCCTACCGTTTGAATCAAAGCAAGGATAAAGAGCAATTTGGAAAATTTTTAGATTTATTGAAGCAACTCCACATGAACATGCCATTTGTGGAAGCCCTCTCACAAATGCCCAAATATGCCAAGTTCCTTAAGGAACTCCTATCCAAAAAGATGAAGCTAGAAGATGTATCAACTGTGGAGATGGGAGTAAATTGCTCCTCAATCATTCTAAACAAGCTGCCTCCTAAGCTAAAGGATCCTGGAAGCTTTATCATACCATGCACAGTGGGAGAATTATGTGTGGAGAAAGCCCTAGCTGACTTGGGGCAAGTATTAACTTGATGCCTTATTCATTTTTCCAAAAATTGGGCTTGGCAGATCCTAAACCAAGTTGTATGAGTCTTCAATTAGCAGACAGTTCTGTGAATATCCCTAGAGGAGTCATTGAGGATGTGCTAGTAAAGGTCGGTAATTTCATCTATCCGGTGGACTTTGTAGTGCTTGACATTGATGAAGAGGGAGATGTTCCCTTAATCCTGGGTCGACCTTTCTTAGCAACTGCTAGAGCTGTTATTGATGTGGAAGAGGGAAACTCACTCTCAGAGTAGGAGACGAAGAATTTCTATTTAATGTGGCTGCAGCAATGAAGAGACCCATGGGATCTAATGATTCATGTTATTCTATTGATGTTGTTGATTCTTCAACGGCTGAACATGTTGAAGAAATTCTTTCACGAGACAAGGTAGAATTGAGCTTGATTTCTGACAAGGAGAAGGAAATAATGGATCTGGAGGTGGAGGAAATTGTCACAGAGTTGGATGTTGTGAGGAATTCTTACCAAAAAAGGGGTTTGAGGAGCTCAAGCTAGATGATGAAGTGTGGTTGAAACCATCTATTGAAGAACTGCCTATACTTGAATTGAAGCAACTTCCTAAGCATCTTGAATATGCATTTTTGGAAGAAAATTCCAAGCTTCTGGTGATTATTGCTTCAGCTTTGTCCAGTGAATGTAAGCAACAATTGTTAAAAGTTCTCAAAGCACATAAATGTGCTATTGCTTGGAAGATAGAAGACATAAAGGTATCAATCCATCCTTTTGCACTCATAAAATTCTACTAGAAGAGGGATTTAAGTCGGTCATTCAACCTCAGAGACGACTTAATCCTAACATGAAGGAGGTAGTGAAGAAAGAAGTTATCAAACTTCTAGACGCTGGATTGATATACTCGATCTCTGATAGTACATGGGTGAGTCCAACCCAAGTGGTGCCTAAAAAGGGGGATGACTGTGGTTCCTAATGAGAAGAATGAACTCATCCCATGAGAACAATTACTGGTTGGTGTGTTTGTATCGATTATAGAAAGTTAAATGAAGCCACCAGGATGGACCATTTCCCCTTGCCTTTTGTTGATCAATGTTAGAAAGGCTTGCAGGTCACATGTATTATTGCTATCTAGATGGCATGTCAGGACACTTCCAAATTCCTATTGCTCCTGAGGACCAAGAGGAAACAACATTCACATGTCCTTATGGCACCTATGCTTACAGAAGGATGCCGTTTGGGCTTTGTAATCACCCACCACATTTCAATGGTGCATGTTGAGCATTTTTGAAGATTTTGTAGAAGACATAATGGAAGTGTTCATGGATGATTTCTCAGTTTTTGGGGACTCTTTTGAACAATGCTTGGCCAATCTAGAGAAAGTCTTAATCCGTTGTGAGGAGACAAATTTGGTGCTTAACTGGGAGAAGTGTCATTTCATGTGCAAAGAAGGAATTGTGCTTGGGCACAAAGTCTCACAGAGGGGGATTGAAGTGGATAGGGCCAAGGTAGAAGTTATTGCAAAATTGCCGCCTCCAACATCAGTAAGGGCTATCCGTAGTTTTCTGGGCCATGTGGGTTTCTACAGGCGATTCATAAAGGACTTCTCCAAAATCGCCCGGCCTCTAACTAGGCTTTTGGAGAAGGATGTGGTTTTTGAATTCGGTGAAGACTGTTTGAAAGCTTTTAACTTGTTGAAAGAAAAACTGACACAAGCTCCCATTATGATTGCTCCTAGATGGGACCTCCCATTTGAGCTTATGTGTGACGCCAGTGACTTTACAGTTGGGGCGGTCCTTGGCTAGAGACATGACAAGCACTTCAAGCCTATACCATGCTAGTAGAAATTGAACAGTGCAAGAGAATTACACTACTACTGAAAAGGAGTTATTGGCGATGGTCTTTGCCTTTGATAAGTTCCGACCTATCTTGTGTTGTCAAAAGTTATTGTCTACACCGATCATTCAGCGTTAAAGTTCTTATTATCCAAGACTGATGCAAAGCCTAGACTGATTAGATGGATATTGCTTCTATAGGAATTTGACCTAGAAATCCATGATAAGATGGGAGTAGAGAACTTAGCAGCTGATCATTTATCAAGGATAGAAGATCCACACCGGGGTAAGTTGAAGGAGGAAGACATAAATGATGAATTTCCCAAAGAAAAGTTGTATGCAGTTTGTCAACTTCTGAACACAGCAATCACAGAGCTACCTTGGTTTGCTGATATAGCAAACTATCTTGCTGCACGAGTTTCCCCTAGTGAATTGGGTTATCATGCAAGGAGAAAGTTTTTCTCAGATCTTAAGCACTACTATTGGGAAGATCCATTCCTCTTTCGGGTCTGTGTAGATCAGATGATTCGCCGATGTGTCTCTCATGCTGAGGGATGGAAAATTTTAAAGGATTGTCATTCATGCCCTATTGGTCAGTATAGTGCCAACCGTACTGCACACAAAGTGTTGGAGGCCGGTTTTTATTGGCCATCCATATTTAAGGATGCTCACCACTTTGTATCTCTTTGTGATATGCCAGAGAGTTGGAAATACATCACGAAGGGATGAAATGCCTCAAAACTACATCCTAGGATATGAGGTGTTTGATTTGTGGGGCATAGATTTCGTTGGTCCACTTCTACCATCTTATGGGAACAAATACATACTTGTGGCTATAGATTATGTATCAAAATGGGTAGAAGCTCAGGCATTACCCACCAATGATGCCAGAGTAGTGTGTAAGTTCTTGAAGAAGCTATTTGCACGATTTGGAACCCCTAGAGATATCATTAGTGATACGGGGACACATTTTGTAATGATCAGCTAGCTAAAGTTCTGAAAAAGTATAGGGTAACACATCGGATTGCAACCTCGTACCATCCTCAGATAAGTGGACAAGTGGAAGTGACTAACAAAGATTAAGCGAATTCTTGAGAAGATGGTGAGCCATCATAGAAAAGATTGGGCTGAGAAACTTGATGATGGGCACTTAGAACTGCATACAAGACGCCAATAGGGACCACTCCCTATAGATTGGTGTATGGGAAGGCATGCTACCTTCTAGTTGAAGTTGAACACAAAGCTTATTGGGCTATCAAGCAGGTAAACTTTGATTTAGGGTACATCTGGGCTAAGAAGAAAGCTCCAACTTAATGAGTTGAATGAATGGAGGCTGCTAGCCTATGAGAACATGCGACTCTATAAGGAGAAAGCCAAGAAGTTTCATGATGCACATATCCGGCACCTAAAGAAGTTTCAAGAAGGAGACCAAGTTCTATTGCTCAATGCTCGGTTAAAACTCTTCCCGGGAAAGCTAAAGTCCAGGTGGTCAGGTCCTTATTTAGTTAAGCAAGTCTTTCCACATGGGGCCGTGGAGTTAGAACATCCTGAACATGGGACTTTTAAAGTGAATGGCCAAAGAGTGAAGCTCTACATGGGTAATAGTCCGGAACTTGAAGTTCAAGAGGAGTTTCGACTCCAAACATCAAATAACTAGTTTGGTGAACCCATTTGTAAATAGGTTTTTAGTTTCTTTTCTTTTCTTTTTCCTTTCTTTTGTTTTGTTTTGCTGTTCTTGTTTAAGTTAAAAAAAAAAAAAAAAACATTTTCTACAGAAAATTGCAGGTTTTGAACCAATATCAAGTGGAAAATTGGGTTTTCAAGCTAAGTGTGGGGAAGAAAAGCTCCAAGAAAGGTTTGAAAGATGAAAACACTTTTTAAGTGTTCTAGATAAGTCATCTTTGTCATGCACTATCATGAAAATCAATTTTCAAAGAAATTTTTGGAGCTTAAAAATTTTTCCCAGTGTACACTACCCCTGCACTACTCATGTACATGTGGTGAATGTAGTGTACAAATTTTCCAACAATCTGTGGTCACGAGTTGTTTTACATGACTCGTGTATGGGTCGTGAATGTGGTGCAAAATTTTTCAAGATTTTGTGAAGTCACTAGTCATTCTACACGGGTCATGTAGGGGTAGTGTATGTGTTGCAACGATTCTGTGGAGTCACGAGTCTAAGTACACAACTCGTGTAGGAGTAGTGTTCGTTTTGCATAGATTCTGTGGTGTCACGAGTTTAGGTACACGACCCGTGTAGGGGTCGTGTACTCATTAAAATGCACCAAGTATAAAACACTCACACGCACGCATCACTCAATTTTTTTTCCTCACTCATCTTCTCCCTCACAACTCATACACTCTCCCAAGACCCCAAAACCCCTCTTCCCGACTCATACACTCCCCCATGCATCCTTCTCCTCCTTCCACGCTCCTTGGATCTTCTTGTTCATTTTCAAGAAAGGTCAGTCCTCTAGTTCTCATTCCTATCTTTCCTTTCATAGAGTTGGAAAATCATGGGTAGGTTCGGATTTAGGCTGAAGTGGATTGTTGGAGCTTGTTGTGGTTGATTCTTGTTGTATATCACGTAGTAGTGTGCTTAGTGTAGTGATTTGACTTAGATTTCTTTAGATTCCACATGCATTTCATGAAATTCTACAAATCTAGGGTTCTTGCATAAATTTCAAGTGTTATAAAAATTGGGGATTTTATGATTTTTCATGTAATTAGATGATCCTTGAACGTATTGTACTACTTTTCTTGTTGGATTTCATGCCCAAGCACATGAATTGCAAAGTTAGGGTTAGTTATGCGAAAATTTGGGGATTTTTGTGAAATTGAAAGGATTAGTGATGATTGGGGCGAAATTATAGTTTGAATAACATTTAAGATGTTCAAAATAAGTTTGTATACTTGTTGATCAAAATTTTCAAACTTTGGGTTGTACATTGCACCACACTAGTTGTGAATACTTACTAGTGTATAAACAGATTCTTCAAAACTTATACATACCCAACTCAATTATGCTCCAATGCTTGTATACTTGTTTCTTATGATTGTTGAAGCTTGTTGTGGTTCATTTTATGAGTTTGAGTCTTGCTTACCTATTATACTCAATTATAATATGATCTAATCATGTAAGTATGGCAAGACCAAAGCAACCTATTAGAAAGCCAGATTAAGTCGGCATGCTTCACATGCCCAACATGCCTCATCTTCACAAACCTCAACAAAGAAGCAAAAAGTAGCTCAATCACAGCCACAAAGAAGGCCGACCCCATTACGTCTAAGACTCCTTAGGCCAAGAATACAATGCAACGACTATCTCAGAAACCTTTTGGAGCCCATAGATACCTGGATTGGGAGATGCTTGTTAATTATGGAAAGAAAGAGGAGATCAAGGAGATGCTATCAGTTGGGCCCTGGGAAATTTTATTTGCCATCTATACTCCTGCTTACAAGAGCATTACATTGGAAGTACTCGCCACTTTGAAACATGAGGAGAAGCACAGGGATTAAATAGTGGATGACACTCTTACCTTCTAAGCTTTTAAGAAGGTATATACAATCAGTTTAGCTTTTATGCCATTATGTGGGATTGTATACCAAGGAGGACACCAAATCAGCTGAATTTAAAGCATTCCCGTTGGCTACCCCGACATATGGATCCTCAAGAGTATTGGCGAGTATTGTGCCAAAGCACCTTCAAGTATGAGCCTTCCAGGTCAAAAGCCTCTGCTATCTTAGATGATAACTTGAAGATTATTCACTACATCCTATCTCATACCATTGGAGCTCGCAAAAGTAGCAATGGTGTGGTGAATAATTTTGAGTTAGGGCATTTGTATAGCATTGCAAATGGGCACCAGATTAATGTGGTATAGAATTGGCTCAGTTCATCATTCGGCAAGTTACTGATACTCGCACTAAGGGGATCTTTGTGGTGGCTATATCACTCAATTATTGAAGGGCATGAAAGTGTAGGAGGAGGTTCCTGATGGTGTAGTCAAAGTAGATGTAAACCAGTGTTAGATGGCCCTTTCAGACACTGGGGACTTTAGAGGGTTAGGGAGAACCCAACTCTTTCCAGACAGTAGTCCACACCTCCTAGGGCTCCTTTGAGCTCTCTAGCTGCAGGTCCATCTACACCTCAGTATCAAATTTTGACAATGATTGGAAACTTTTCAGGAAAGAGTTCCAGGAGAAAAGAAAAAACAAGGAGGAGCAGAAGAAAAATAAGAAGTTTAGATCAGCAGTTTGGAGTTTTCTCCAAACAATTGCTGGCTGCCTTTCAAAACCCCTAGAAAACCTCCCAACTTATGAGTCTTTAGCTGATAGGACCACTTCTGAGGAGCGTGAGTCGCCTCCTATGGTCAATCGAAGAGGGAAAGCTCCAATTGTTGCATCATCTAGCTCAGATGAGGAGGTGGCTACATCTAGAGATGAAGTGGAAGAAGATGGTGAGACTGCAACTTCATCTGATAAAGATGATGATGAGGGGGAGGCTGATGATGATGATGACAGCAAGGCGAAGGATGATGATGATGATGATGATGCTGATGCTGATGATATAGCAAGGATGGAGATGATGATAACAGCAAAGACGGTGATGATGATTATGAGGAGTCAAAGGAGGACGATGGGGAAAAGTGATATATCCTCACTTGATGTTGGTTGATTTTACCTGATCTATGATCTTTTTACGATTTATCTTTCTATTTCTATTTAAAGACTATGTTACTGCTTTGTATTTTCCTTTTAGAGCCTCCTAGTGGGAAAACTCTTTTTGCTTCTTGTAATATAAAGATAAATAAATTATAAAGAAGGAAAATTTGTCATTTGATATAATATAAGAGGGTTTTATGGTCAATCCTAAAGTATATAAAGGATTATTAAGAAGGGTAAAAGTCAAGGATATTAAATAAGAAGGTTTTATGGTCAAAGTTGAAATATAATTTTATTGTGTTCACATAGCAAAAAAAAAAAAAAAAAAAAAAAAAAAAAAAAAACTTGATTAAGAATGGATTTTGGTAGCCTAAATTGGATATGAACCTAGGGTTTTTCCTAAACAACATATCTCTATAAATATACCTTTAACCTACGAGTTTGCCACACCATTCCTCAATCAAAACCCTAAGAGATTTGGAGTACGTTTAAGACATTTGAAAACCGCCGGCTTATATATTCTTTTTTGTAAAAAAAAAATAAAAATCTAATTTTAATACAATTTTGGTCACATGACAGACAGAAAAGATTAAAAGTCACGAATCCCTATATATTCTTTCTTGTCTTTTCTTCAACAAAACCTAAACCTAGATCCTTATCCTTTGAGAGTTTATAGCCGCCAAAGGATTTAGAAGTCCATATCAGAATTGGAAAACATACATATCGATTGAAGGATATTCAAAATCTAGAAGCGAAACACTAGAGTGGTTTTGGAGAATATCATATTCAAATCCAATTGAAGGAGAAAGATTTAAAGAATTAGGGTTTCTGATTTCAATCAAGTTCTGCAAATTATAGGAATGTATGAATTTGCCCTATCTCTATAGATTCAAAGTTATAAACTTTTATAAGGGATCTATTCAAGAAGATTATATGTATGTTGTGAAGGATTGTGGAGATTAAGGAAGATTTGAAGAGAAATTGATGTTAGGGTTTATGTGAAGTAAAAACAAAATTAACAGGTGAGTTAAGATTTGGTTAGGGTTATGGTATTAGGGTTAGCGTTTGACATCATGATTATAATTGAATTTTAATTGCGACATATATTGATATACAGGAGTATTGTGAGATTAGGATTCCATTTCAATTAAATTTTCTGTTGAGTAGATTTAGATTGGAAGCAAATCCAGGTACGTCCTTACCTTGTTTGTTGCTTGTGCGTGATAGGTTTAAAATTTATAACCTGATTAATGAATATACGACCTTAATTGAAATTCAGTGTTGGTTGTATGGGTTTCGACTAGAGTAGAACTCATGACGAGGCCATGGTAGAGGGTGATCTCTAGTGAGACAACCTGATGATCCTTGTGTGAGGTTGTCCCAAGTGGACTCGTGCTTGGAGATAATTCTGGTAGATTAGGAGTCGTGCTTTCGAGCTTTGGCTGGGCATGCAAATTGTATATATGTATATATTATAATATATGTTTCAGAATCTGAGTTATTCCAGGTTTGGGTTTATATCATGAGTATTCCTAAACTGTGTTGGTTGCAGGCTAATGAAAAAATAAATTAATTTGTGCTTGTTGCATTAGAAATTATAAGTTGTATGTGATATTGTGTTATGTATGATCATGTGTATGTGCTTGGTTTGGATGTACTGGGCCTTTGTGCTCAATCTTTATTTTTTTCAGGTGTAGGTGATGAAGACATTGTATATGATCTTTTGGGTTATGATCTATACATAGATCATGGGTATGACGATAGCGTCCTAGATTACCCTATTGAGGAATAGATTCAGATATAGATTTATATGAGAAGAATTTTAAGTTTATTTACAATATTTGGAACTATATTAAGAATTTATATGTTAAAAAGGATTTTTAAAATTTTATGTATTTTGAATTTGTTGGCTTTGGTTTCGCCAACATTGTTTGGATCAACAAGATGTTTGAAAAGATTGTTATTTACAAGTTTTATAGGATTTGAACTTTTTGTTGTATCCTCTGAGAGAGTTATGGAGAGTATATTTTATATGTTTTAAATTGTGGTGTTAGAATGTTATAGCCTTTGCGTGTCCTATTTAGGAGAGGACACGTGGCGGTTTATAATTACCAACAGGTTAGGGCGTTACACTTCTTATGTTTATGTTAGTCATTTAGGATAGGTTATGTTATCTTGTTTAGTTGTTGGTTTGTATATTCTTTTAGCTTCTTTCCTTAGGTTGATGGCTAACAAGTGTTTGAAGCTCGTGGTGCTAAGAGCAATTTTACCCTAGCAACAATTGTCCCTGGATCCGATGTTACTTTGGGAAGTTCTGATTTCCTTTTCTTCTTATCTATTCCTTTATTGTTTTCCCCTTATTATGATTGCATTGGTAGACACTGAGGACAATGTCTTGATTAAGTGTGGGGAAAGGGTAGTTTTGGAAGGAATTTTTGGGTCTTGAATGATACAAGTCTTTATGTTTTTATTGAGTATATCATTTTATTAGTAAACATTTTGTGTATCATTTTGTGCTGATTTTGAACAAGTTCAAAAGTCCCCCACTTTTATGTTTGCAATTGTGCTTTAAAGTTTAGTATTAATTGATGAATCTTGAAAATATGCTAAAAAAAATTTATTTAAATGAGCATTCAAATTAAGAAAAAGCGACTTACACAATTCCTTACTCACCTATTTTGTGGTTAGCATACTTAGGTGAAATTATAAGATGAAACCTAGGTGAGGTAATCTTAGTTGTTATTTAATAATGGAATCTATAGTCTAGAAGTGAACCAAAGTCCTTGGTTAAAAGTTAAACGATGTACTTCTAAGCTTTAGTTAGTATATTAGGTTTTCAAAACTTTGAAAGCCTTTCTAACCTTTTGAGAAAGGGGCAAATGAAATTTTTATCTTGGTGATCCTTTTGCATTAATCTCCCTAAAAATACTTAATCAATTGATGCATCAAACGAATATGAAAAGTTAGTCAGTATGGGCAGGCTTTGGTCCCTTAGAAGAGTGAAGTCTGACCCTGCTACTGACTAAGCAAGTATCTTACACAATTGATATAAAAAAAAGAACAATAAAATAAATTTTGAGTCGAAAAAAAGCAGGCAAAAACCCTTCTAGAGGAAATTAAAAAGATGGAGGCTAAAACCTCCCCCTCTGAAGACTATAGAGATTTCAAGCAAAAAGAAAAAATCCAGGGGATTAATAGAGGCCATGTATTTTCTTTTTAGGTTATTGTGCTTAAGGAAGTGGTTGAAGAGCTTATATACTTGTTATTTGATGGTGAAGTGTAACTAAGTTCCTTTTGCTAATGCTTGAATTTGTGTTTACTTTGTGAGTTAGGATTCTGCTGCTAAATGGTGAGGGTAAAGTTTAATTTACTCGAATTAGCCTTGCAATTTTGTTCTATTATGCTAATTACATTTTTATGATGGGTTGAAGATGTAGGCACAAAGCGTCACTGTGATCTGAAAGAATTAATGAATGCTATGTGAATCTTAATTTTTTGTGGAAAAATTTTGAGTATATTTGATGATAGATCTTAATTGTCCTTAGTTGTTTGCTTGAGGACAAGTAAATGTTTAAGTGGAGAAGTTTGATAATATCCCAAGACCCTTATTATTGATGCATTATTGAGCATATTTCATATGCTATTTAATTAATTTATTAAAGAAAAGGATTTTTATTGAACTAATTTTGTGTTTCAGGGGCAATCATGGAACAATTTGGCTTTTCAAAGGATTATTAATGAAAGAATCTAAGATTTTGAAGAGCTTTGGAGCCTTTTATGAAGTTGTTGGAACATACACTAGTATTTACACTATTAGTGTACTTTTGGAGGAGAAAAATCGAAGAAAAAGTCAAAGTTCCAGATACACGACCCCACATACACCAGTTGTATACAATAGGCCATGTACATGTGCCAAAAAAGGAAAAGCGCACGAAGTTAATGAGTACACTACCCCAATATACACGGGTCGTGTAGGGGTCGTGTACATATTAATATATATATATATATATTCGCACCCTGAGTTGAAAGAAAAGAATTCATTCACTTGTTTTATCAAACCCTAAAACGTACTTTAGAGAGCTTTTTGAAGAGGAATTCATGCTACAGCTTGAAGATCCACAACAATCACTTCTACAAAAGGATTTTATCATCATGATCTTTCCTATTTCTTCCTTTGTATTTATTATTATTGTTAATCTCTTCATGGAAGAGTAGTTATGTATGCCCTAGGTTTTGGGAAACCCTAGCCTTCATGCATTGACTTAATATTAATTGAATGAAGTTTGATTTTAAGTTTGCTTCATGATTTATATTGTTATTTGTGATGATTTTAGGCCAAGTTTATTACAAACTTGATTCTTGTTAATTTGAAAGAAGATTTCAATTAATGGGTTTGATCTCTCATGAGCAAAGAAGTTGAGTAATCCACCTATAATAGGGCTTTTCCAACTTTCTATCATTTAGGCTTTATAATCTTCATGCTATTCTAATTTGATAATTGTGAAGGAAGAAATTCCCACTTTTGCAATTAGGGTTAGGGGTTAATTAACTTGAAGACAGTAATTAATCTATTTGAGAAACCCGATAGTTCAAGATCAAATTCGTTCAATTAAATCTATCTTTAAAGATGAAGGAGGCTAGGGTTAACCAAAACTAAGGGCATTGTTTGTGAATTGATTATCTTGAGGAAATTGTGCTTATCTTTTATCTAAGGTTTTTGGGCTTGTTTTTAATTAGAATTAGTAGAAAGTTAGTATTATTCTCTGAATTGATTAGACTAGATAATAGTTATCGGTATTACTAGTAGTTGCACATAGATTCCTCGGACGATATCCGAGTTAATTTCTATATTACACGATAGGTGCACTGTCTTGTGTCGGTCTAGAATTAACAAGATTATAAATTTAAAACTTAAAGATCCAACATCATTCCCCCTCATCAAACTCCCTTCATCCACGATCACAATGCAAATAGTATCCTTTAACTTGAATTTAATATGAACATATTTTGTTGTTGATTCTCTTCACTAGCTTGAGATAGACTAATAACCCTTCTTACAATAAGGAACATATTGGTAGTTGAGTCTTGTACCCTCACATTTTCATCCTCCTCTTCATCAAAACCTATCGACTATTTCTCTTTATCCTTAGATTTCTTCACTCATTACCTTCACATCATCTAGAAAAAAATAGGTACCATGACTTGCTTATTTGGACATTAAGCAACAATATATCCATAGTCAAGGTACTTAAAAATTTAACCTAACTTCTCCTCTTACCAGTCACCTATGCCTCTCTAGTATTACCTCCAAAATTAGTTATTGGTTTGCCTCCTGAATCATCTCTCCTATCAACTCTCTCATCTTGCGTTGCTTCCTTTCTTTTTTTTTTTTTTTTGGTTCTCCTGATGCTGCTTTACTAGAATTGGGGTTCTTGTGAGACAACGGTAACGACGTTTGTAGAATTCATTTCTTCTTCTTCATAGCTTTTACATGCTAAACTAATAACCTCCTCCAATGTAGTAAAGTCTAGATCTCAACAATACCAGAAAGTTCATACTTTAGCAAATGATGAATCGAACTATAGTTTGTTCAAACAATTCCCTGTATCGCATCTAATCCTCAACAACTCAAATTCCCTCACATAATTATCAACAATAATTCTTCCCTCTTACATCATCTACAACCTTAAATATAATTCCCACTTATAGTAATACAAAACAAACCTTCGATAGATAATTAGTTGTTAAAAATGTAAAGCAAATAGGCTATTACTCACATGCGAAAGTTATAAGGTGAGTTCCTAAACTAATTTTAATTTCACTTAACCTAACCATTATCTCTTTTATCAAACTTTAAATACCTAACTATGCGATTTTAATGATGATAATAAAGAGATAAGGGAAAGAAAGCTTGCACCATATTTAAAGTAGAGTTTAACCCTCTCCTTAGTCTTTATGGTCCATAATTGCCTCACTTAAGGAGGACTTCCCTCTTCACATTCAATTCAATTAGTATCTCACAAAGAGGACTTTAAAACAATATCTCAACACTTAAGGACTTCACACTTGCCTCAAACAAGAGGACTTCACTCAATTATCTCAACATATGAAGACTTAACTCATGTCTCAAACACATGAGGACTTCACTAAAGCACTCAAATAAAATATAAACAAATATGTGAATAGTGCCTTATAATATTTGCTCACAAATCTCACTATGACACTATCACATTTTCACTCAACTAGTATAAATACAAATTGAGAGTGTATTTTGGCATAATCTATACAAATAAGGCCCTACTCTTTTATCCAAAAATACCGTACACATTTCTATTTGTAGCCTCTTCAATAGAAGTAGTCGTTGCCCTAAAATCTTCTCAATGGTTGGAAGAAAATGTTGCAATGGCTATTTTCAGCGTATGCAGGTTGCACCCATAGTCTTCTCTGCGATCTCCACTGATCACTTTTTCAAGTTATACTTGCCCTTGTACCAGTGAGCCAATCTAAACTCTACCAGTGAGCCGATGCTCACAATCCCTATATGTACTACACAAAAAAACACAACACAAACATATATGCACACATTTAAAGCTCATCACATACCAAATATATTTTGTTTATTAAATGTAACTTAACTCAGTGATTGAGCATTTGTGTAATGCATTTTCTCGTTGAAACAATATTATAATCTCTGTTGGTTCAACATCTGTTTATCCTCCACTAAGTAGTAATCTCAACTCTCTATTATTCCTTCTTTAACTAAGGACATTACACTCCCCATAAGGTAGTGTAGTTAATGAATCCTAGGGCGATACGTTGCACTTTAGTAAACTCATCATATGCATAATACTCAAAACCAATTCCATATGCTATTTCCAAAATAAATAATTATCAAATGATCCCCTCTAGAGAATGGTGAATCTTAATTTTAATATCAATGCTATGATTCAATTGACCTTCTCTTCTACCATTCTCATTAGTCTCCATAAAATTAGCATAGTTGCAATTTGTTAAAGGTCACTCATTGTAAGCCCTTAGATTTTTTTTATAGTTTTATTAAACTTCAAAGGTCGGAAACCAAATAAAAACACTAATAACCATCCAAGTCAAAACAATGTGTATAGATTCGAAATCCATGCTCTTAATCTTAGAAGAATAAAATCGAGATAATTATATATTATGATCCATAATTATATAGCAAAAAAAAAAAAAAAAAGATTAGATTCGCCAAAATTAAGTTCATTTCGAACCCAAATGGGATCAATTTTCCAAATTAGAGTCCAACACGCGGAACAGTAAAAATATTCTGATAACACCGTTAACTCGTAATAATATAAGAATTCTTAATATAACAATTTTAGAATTTTTGGATAACTAACAATATAAGCTATATCTTGTTTACGCGTTTTTTTACTATTGGTACTTTAATTGTCTTGTTTACTATTCATTACTATTCATTATTATTCATCTATTTCTACTTTTCCTTACTCCCTATTCTTACAACCTATACACCTATTTTCTTTCAATTTTCATTTCTAATACAACTTACATCCTCACATCTTACTTTTCATTAATAAAAATAAAAAATAATAATAAAATCTCTCTTCTCTTCTTCAAGATGTGGGATGGCTTCCTCCCTCTTTCACTCATATTTATTTTATTTTTAACTTATTTATTTACCACAAATTATCTTTCACTTTTTCCCATAAATAACAAATTTCCTTCCACTTCTTTCACCACCAAAGTTATCTCAAAATCTCTCCAAAGTTCTCTCTACTTTCTTCTTCTATAGGAAAAATTTTCCAAGCTTTCTTTCATTTGCTCATGTAGCTTATTAGGAGCATAGTGTGTGCTTTCTAAACCCATGAATGTTAGAAAAGCTACAGTATGTTCATACTTTGTTCTTATTCATACATAAATTTTATGATATGATATTAATATTATATTGTTCTTTATGTTCATGCAACTTAACATGAACATAGTGTATATTTTCTAAACCCATGGAGGTTAAGAAAGTAATAATTTATTAATGTTTTGTTTTTGTTCATATACTATGCTTTTACTATTATACTTTTGTTATTATTATGCTCTTATAAATATTGCTTTTATTATCATGCTATTCCTTTTCTTTCTTTTCTCTTACATTTTGGACTAGTTTATTCTTAGTTCTGGAAGCCTTGATGAAACTAAGGCTCTCAATACTTGATCTTATTATTATCTTTTTATATCTTTTTATTATCTTATTTTGTGATGTTCTTATCCTTTTCATAACTACATAATCATATTTATGCATGGATAACATGTTGTTATCCTAATATAAATAAAAAGGGATTCTTTCTTTAAACAAGACTAAACTCTTTTTGAAATAAAATTTAAAAAATATTTTCCATCAAACTTAAAATTTTTTTAATAAATTCTTTTCAAAAACTTATATAAGCTTATTGTGAAATTTCAAAATATTGATAAAGAAGAATTCTTCAAAATCTAAATAAGTGGATATACACTTTCTTTTCAACAAATGGTAACATGAAAATCTTGGTATAAAACTTTAATGATGATAACTTTTTACTATGCAAATTTTTACCAACTTCATGAAAAAACCAAGAACTAAACATGTTTTCAAGCAAAGATAAAATCAACTTACAAGTTTTAAGAGACCTACTTAGAAAAATAAAAATTTGTCAACAACCTAAGAAAATAAGTTTTTAATGGGTAAAATCATTTTTTCTAAATAATAGAAGAATATAAATATGATTAGGAAATATACCATCAATACAACTCAAAAATACTAGGTATTGCTAACAACTTGAGTAAATTTTTAAAAACTCTATTTTTCAATTACTTGAAATAAAATTGGTAGATAATTTAAAAAGGCCAAATTTTATTTTAAATTAACTTACCTTTGATAAACTAAGGAATAAAAAATATAAAACACTTATTTATGATAACCTAATGATTTATAAGTTTTTATTCCAATCACTTAAAGAAAAGTTTAACAACAATCCAATTTTTCAAAACCATAAAAAAGTTGTTTTATAAAAAATAATTATTTAGATAACACCTATAGCACATGCATAAAATATGAGTCTATTTATATATCAAAGAGATTTTTCTAACTATATACATATCTATGTTTTCGTTAGAGAGTTTTTGAGTAAAGAAAGGATTGGAAAATTATGTTTTTAAAGGCTAGAATTTTTTTGTTGAACTTGTACACTACTGTTTCGAGACCCAAATGACTTCTTATGGTAGAAAATTCCCAGTTAAAATGAGTAAGTTATGGCCATTTTAAGTTGGAATTTCCATAAATCCAATTTTTACCACAAATAGAAGATAGATTTACAAAATTTAAGTAGAAATTCTATGAAAGACTCATTTTTAGGTATTTCATCTTGTTTAGGTGAAGAAGGACTCGATATCGCTTTATCGGAGACTAATTCAATTAGGAGCGATCGTCATGGAGTGAGTTAATCCCTTGCTATTTACATTATCTTGTATGTGCTTGTAAGTATCAGCACTAGAAATTAAGGAAAGATAAAAATGAAATATGGTATAAATTAAATGTATGTTGTATGAAGTGGTTGTTGAATAAAAGATAAGCATATTGAAAGGAGAATTGAATGAATAATTTATATGGTCTCTTGTAATGGTATGATGAATATTATTTGGTCACCCTTAACTTGAAATTAACAATATTCGGAAAACCAATATTTAAAAATGATTCATACGTGACACGACATGAGTCACATTTATATTTCACTACTATTCTTCGTATGGGGAAACGATGAGTCGTAGTGGTAGCCAATAGTAGCCGAGAAGTCTACATGGGCAAGTAGAAACCGAAAAGTCTGCAATTTATGATGGTCAAATGGGCTGATAACCACCCAACCCCCAACATGGAGGATATAAATCCGTGCTACACATGGTTTTCGATTAATCATACGTAATTTGTTTGTTCATATGATTGTTGCATACTCATATGCTTGTCTAAATTACTTGTATGTTTTATGAAACAATTTGAAGAAGGGAATTATCTCACTAAGCTAGTTTTGCTTAAACCCCTATAGCTTTCTGTTTCAGTTTGATTACTTGTGGTTGGCACCAAGGAGCCCTATTTGTCAAGTATAAGCCAAAGCTACTAGGAGTTTTTGGAAGAAGTTTGTATATTTTAGTTTTTGGTGTAGACTTCTAAGAAAAATCTCTATAGTAGACTTTTGTAACAAACGTATATGTTATTTTGTTGGCTTAGATTAGTAAAACTTTAAGAATGGGGAAATGCCTCTAAGATTTGTAAAAATATGAACTTGATAATTATTACTTGTTATATTTATAAACTCTTGCATGCTTTTATTATCTACTTTAACGTGATACCCCTCTAGAGTCTCCTACTATCTTGGAAGCATGCCTTGCACGTAATATGTGAAGCTCTTAGGTGATTAAGGTTGTCGTTCATTAACTTAATATTATGTGCAGCGGACTGCATGTTTAAGGTATCCTTCGGGGCGTGACACTAATGACCTTTCTCCACTTTCTAAGGTTCTAAAGCTACTTACACATCTAATTGTCATGCAATATCTTATTAGGTGCTATTAACACTTGCAACATGACAAATAACACATCAATACATTAATAATAGTCAATTCAAAACTATTTTTAGTGTTCTCATGTTGATTACCATGTAATTTAGCTCTGTTTCTACTATTCACACTATCATCAGACATATCCTCTCACATGACCATAAAACCATTCTTAAACATACAATCACCATGGCACATACTCCTATCGTGACAATCTTTACTCTATTCCAATTATGATATGACATGAATCGTGTAACACCTAATAATGTTGCTATTTTACTCATTTAGCAAATAGATAAATCCCTTATTTTAAGTGTTTCGGTGTTTTGTATTTAGGGTTTTAAAGAAAATAAGCATATGAAGACACAAATTGAAATTCTATTAGACTGAACTCAAGAGGAGGGTGGGTGAATTGAGTTTAGAACTAAGTTTTAATTGTTTTATGGAAAAGATCACAGGTTGCAAATTAAAGCAATGATGGTAAGATTAAAAAAAAATAATATAGAGCTGGAAATGTAAAAGTGATAAGAAAAGAAAATTTAAGCCCACATGTATTGCGTAAAGTTGACTACTCTCCAATGTTGACAAATTCACTATTCTACGTAGAATTATGAAGGGTCGATAGAATTGTAATGTAGAATTAAAACATAAAAATGTAATTTTCTACAATCTATATAAAATAACTTTCAAAAACTTTCGACTTGCTTACAATAGTTTGAAGAACATGAAATACATAATAGATATAAGAAAATATGGTAGAGCAATGTTAGTATCTAAAAGCATAACACATTGTTTCTTGGACCATCACTTAAGGAATTCCAAAGATTATAAAGGAGTTTGACCAAAATTGACAATAACATCTCCACAAGAACAAGTTTGGTTGCAATAGCAATTAAAATCTCAGTTGCATAGAGTTGAGGGACTAAGTAAGTCATTCAAAGCGATAAGTTCTCTTAATTAAGTTTTGATGATAACAAAAGATTTAAAGTGTATACTAACTATTTTAGTAAGTGTGCTGCTACTTAAGCAAAGTTTTATTCAAGTACTAGAAGCAGTGTTAGAAGCTAAGTTAGAAGTATTTTTAGAACCTGCATTAGAACTTTAGTCATATCCTCTATCGATGTATAAATACTGAAGAACAAATTTTGCAGAAAATGAATTTTTGAAGAAATTGTGAAATGATGACTTTAATTGTTTATTTTATTTTATTTTATGAAGAGCAACTCCACTTATTAGATGTATTTAGGCGATGCATCTAATGTTTTACTAAATTTGATTAAATTTATAGGGATTTTATGAGTTGGATATTTATAAAATATTACAAATTCAAGATTTTCATGAAAGTTCAAAAATTCAATTTTATGGAAGTTTTTTTTTTCAAGGTAGACGAAGATATTTGCAACTCATGATAAAAGTGTCAAAGAAAGGTCAAGGGAATGGAATGGATAAAGATGAATCTCTCCTCAATCGAATATCTTCTAAGTAAATATCAAGTTCAAATGTTTTTTTCAAATTTCAAATGGAACTCTTCACAAGATTTACATGGAACAACTCCAATAGATAAATATCAGTATTTATCTAGAAGTTGAGGACAAGATATTAACAAGGATAAGTTCAAATATTCAAATTCAAATCCCTAAAAACAAGAAGATATTTACCTTATTTCAAGATAAGAAGATATCAACATCATATTTTAGTTGGAAATGAAGATATCCATCAAGATCATTTTATCTAAAGCCTAGTCCTTATTCAGGAGCATATAAAACATGATAGCAACTCAAAAATTCATGATAGATCTGAGAAGCCTAAAATTGAAAGTTAAATCACCCGTATTGCTATTCTATTGGAGCAATTGTCAGAGGCTCCATTGAAGCTACTTAAACTTAAACATTTTTTTCTATATTTTTGCTCTTGAGCATTAATCTGAAAGTCTCCACTGTGACTCACTTTAAAGAATTTTCTACTCTATTTTGAAAGTTTGTTGAGTGATTGTAAGAGAATTACATATAATATTAGTAGTTCTATGATTAGCTTAAGTGTGAGGCTTCTGAGAAAAAGCAAGATTGCATTGATATTTATAATCTCTCACTTGCTTTATTAGATTAGTGGAATGACCTAGTGTAGACAACCAAATCCCTAGAAGTTAAGCTGAAAGAGATGACTGACTCATAAGAAGCAACATCCATGAATCTCAAATCTCATTTACTTTTTTGCAATTTATTTTTATATGTTATTCAATTTCTTAATTTAGTGTTGTCACATCATTAATTTAAATAAACTCAAGGGGAAGCATTAATAAAAATATTTAATTTCAAAAAATTTCAATTAGCAATCAATTCACTCCTCTCCTCTTGATTGCTTAGTCGGAACCAACAAAAGCTACACAAAATTTTTCTTAATCCTTTGCATGAAATGCCTAATAGCTCCACTTTAAGAAAGTTTAAGACTTCAATGGATTATTCAAACATATATAACAATCTCATTAACCTCAAGCACTAAATGTATCGATACCTCTATTATCGAGATCTTAAGAACTTAGTGTGTAATTCATTTGTACACATCAATCTTATTAATTGCATGTTCCTTCATGACAGCCATAATTTATGGGATGCATATGCATGTACGACAACTACTTGTGTTCTTATATGCTTAGTAGGAGCCATTTGTGCAACATATTCAATAGCTTTCACTTCTATTACAATGCACTTAGCAACACCCATCTTCTAACAAATCCAACAAGTGGAGGTCAGGGTGCTCAACTATAAACTAGACAATTTTAGAACACTTGACAATTTCAATTTTTTTCTTGTTTTCGTTATGTTGATACAATAGAATCAAAGTTGGACTGGCCCGCCGGTTTTATCCTGTTTAACCAAAACTAGCCTTAAAGACGGGCTAGTCCATGATTGAAACCTATTTTTGGTTAAACCGATCAAAATCAGACTTAGCCAATTCAATTGTGACTCAATTAATCCGGCCAAGTCAAACGAATCAAATGCACAATGCACCATTTTAAAAAAATTAAAAACAAAAGAACTTTGGTTTGAGCAATGATGAAGGTTGTTCGGTGTGAGATGTGCTCGATGCGATGGGTTTTTCCTAGTGATGTGCCTGGTTCTTTGTTAAAGCCTTGGTTGGAGTTGTTCTTGGTTCTTTGTTGAAGCTTTGGTCAGAGTCTCTAAATAGCACCATGATAGCCACATAGTCGATATAGGCAAACAATACAACTGTCTCTGATCATTTTTGTCGCTAAAAAGCTTGCGTCGAAGGATAGATCAATACAATATACTTGAGGAAGAAGACAAGACCCAAGAATTAGTTGTAAGAGACAAGACTGTCCCTGTCGCATGCTTGAAAGATCTAAGTCTGTATGCCTAAATGAAATTCATCATCATATATTGAAACACTAAAATAATGACAATCAAGAAAAAGTGAAAAAGGATATTCATTTCTTTGGTTCTTCCTGGACATGTGGACTGATTTTCCACTAAATTATGTTTTAGAGAAATATGTATGGTTACTTACAATTACAATATTTGGAGTACATGTTTGTTTGGTATTTAAAGGTTGGTGATGTATCAATTGAGGAAAATTGTAAAAATTTGATGTTTAGGAGACAAAGCATTCAAAGTTAGAAGACAGGAGATAAAGAGTATTGGGAGTTGCATCGAGTGGTATACTTTTAGTTTTTTTAGTTTTTACCCTCCTTCAAACACATATTATGCATTCTATTATTGCTTTTAGTGCTTATTAAAACCTAACTGGCTCATTCAGTAATATAATATTTAATTTTTTTTTATTTTTTATTGATCCCGATTTGACATCTAATCTCCCTCACTTCCCCCCCTCCCATCCCAAAAACTTGTTCAGGTCAACTCCTAGTCCGGTTCTAACAACATTGTGTTGATAGTAATATTGGAAAATATTCTTGTTGATTTCTCCTCATGAATATGACTAGGTATTTGACACTAATTTTTTTTTTTCAATTAAATTTGGTTAGGATTTAAAAAAAAACAATAGATTTTTAACTATTGTTAAGATTTATGATCATTATATTCATTAAAATGTTAAAAAGAAAAGGAAAACCACATATATTGAGAGCATGTGGGTCACCAAAAGTCCTAGTTTTTAAGGGAATATGGAAAAAGAGCATTTTTATCAATGAATTGCTTAAAGCATGTATAATAGCAAGAACCTTATTTAGGGTAATGTCGACTCATTAAGAACCTCTTCAGTCTCCCCAAGAGAACATTTTTATTTTATCCAAAGTCTTTATTTTAGGATCTTTAACTGTCATGTAATAACATAAATATTATCTATTCATTTTTCTATTGGTTTATTTAGATATTTGTTAGAAATTAAAAATAAAATAAACTTTTTTGGGTTCTCCATAAATGACACAAGATTTTGTGAAGAACTTATTACAATAGTGAAAAAACGCAAAAGATAAGTCTTTATTATAGAGAACTATTAAGGACCTTCATAATACATACTCTTGGGATGTCATATCATGGTTTTATATAATTCTCTTTAATAAGAAACTCTTTAACTCTATCTTAAGGTTCTTCAAGTGAGATCCTTAGCAAATTTTTAAAACTTCCATAAGTTTCATATTATTATTACTTTCAAATTAACACTTCTTATATATATATATATATATATATATATATATAGATCATTCAATAATGGAAAAATAAATAAATAAATACATAAAAAATGACAGCAACAATCTAATTTATATGCAATAATAACCTTTAACATTTTTTAATATTTCATTTCAAAAGTATAATTAATAAAATGTTTCGTTCTTTGGTTTAAGGTTTCTGGGAATGAAAACGTTCTAATCGCCTGACGGTTATCAGACTTCATTTTTTGTTTTTTTTTTTTTTTTTTTTTTTTGTTTTTTTTTTTTTGATAAAACGCCAGGAACTCCTTAAGATGCTTGAGCAGAAGGAGCTCTCCCTACTAAACGATTCTCAGATTCATTTCAAAAGTTCCTCAAGAGCATTTCTTAAAAATTTCTCTGAGTCCCATATAATTATTACTTTCAAATAATACTCCTTTTTTTTATTCTTTTAAGATTAATCAAGTATGAAAATCTTGTTGAAAAATACATAAAAAAATAACGATTCCTAATTTATATAATAGTAGCAATTTTTATTTTAATATTACAAACTCTACATATTTTTACGTATCTTATAGAACGAAAAACAAAAGAAAAATAATAAGACTATTTGGCCACCGCCTTGCAACAGCAGCAACCATAAAAGGTTTTCTTCTACGCTTTAACGTTGCAATTGCAACATTCACAATGTGTGACATTGTCAGATTCCAAAATTCAAGTGTAAAAAGAAACAAAAAAAAAAAAAAAAAAAAAAAAAAAAAGAAGAAGAAGAACATAACCGTTAAGAATCTTCCTTGTACATGGAATTCAACTATGAGGACCTAAAAATCTCCATTATTGGTGTTGGTGGATTTAGGAATGTTTGATGTAAGTTTTTATGTCGAGGACCACTGATATAGATGATCTGTATTTATGGATTCTTCAATATAAATTCTTATACTCAAGAACCACCGACAAAATTGTTCATGCATTTGGTCATGATGTCGGCATTTTAAGCCAAATGACAAGATGCAAGAAGACATTCTTGGATAGGAAGGTCGATGAGGGCTACCTTCACCAAAAACATTCTTTCGCATGATAATAGGAGGCACAACAATCTGAGGACTCCTTTCTTGGATAATTCCAAATCCGATAATTTTTTATGCAGATCCGAGAAAAATTCTTTGTGATATATGAGAGTAAAAGTATTTTATATTCAAAAGCTATTAAATATTCAAGGTGACAAATCCCATTAAAATTAATAATAAAATAATAGAATATTCTATATTATTACCTAAAATATGCATATTTAATGAACTTTTATCGGTGTCATGATAGGACCATCCAACTCATTACCCAATCATTAAAATTGTTATAAAAATTAATACAATAAATATTTTAATAGTTCGATCATGAATATATATGGATCTAAATCCTTTATTCATTGAATCAGTCCAGCAAAAAAAAAAAAGATAGGACCATGGAATTTTTTAAAGTCTTATAGTGTACAAATTATTGAATGGTTGTAAAGATCACAATATGGATTCTATATTTACTTATTTTTAAAATATATAGTTATATTACTGTAGGATAGAGCCTACCAATCTTAACCTAGTGGACCCGCACATCCTTCTACATCCTATCGTATGTGATGTCTTTTTACTGCCGATGTAGTTAGATGTTTACAGTGTAAAATGCATTGTGAGTCCTTTTGCTGTTGAGGTAGTTATGCACGGTATAAAATGCATTTAGAGTTTTCTAAAGTTAGTTAGCTTCTTTTATTGCCTAGCCTTCGCTATGTTATAGAAGGGACCGACGGTGGGTAAATGGTATAAAAGTATTCGAATTTTTAACTTTTAAATGTTTATATTATGTGTTATTTGCAATTTAGTGTCTTTAATGTTTTTGTAAGTTTTAAAAAACTGCCTCCCTTAATTTAAATGAAACAAACATTAAATTTTTTTTATTTGTATATTATTTATTATGTGTCTTGTCATGTTAGATGAAAAATTGTATATTAGACTAAAAACATCTAACCTTTGAGTTTAAGTTTATTTAAGGTATTTATATTTCTTTAAATTAAAAATAAAACCCAAGTTTTCCAAAATTTATTTATAAGGACGTTAGTTGTTAATTAATTTTCCTTAACCTTACTTAACAATACATTACAAATACTTTGATTAACTTACTTTACAAATATTGAATTCCTTTTTTAACAACTCCAAGTATTGATGATTTTAAATGAAACTTATTCAAAAATGTTTATACATTTTGCTATAATTTACTCAATAAAAAAGTAATGTCACTTACTTTTTTTATTAACAAAAATATTTCTTTGTAACTTGTAGAAACTACATGCTAAAATATGTAAAAATAAAATATAAGTAGTGTTGATAGTCTATTATGCAACCTCAGATCGCTCGAGCTGGACCAACATGTGAGTGGGTTGAGCCAATCAATCTGACCCATACTCTACCAGCAAAACCCACTATGAGTGGCCTGGCCTCAATGACAGTTCTAGTGTATGTTCAGTCATCTCTGCCTCGTCTGCCACTCGACACAGTAACTTGGTCAGGCTGATCCTTAAGTAGTGGATTAGTGGGTCTACCCCACTTCCTTTGCCAGCCGTCAATTGCCCACTGACCTACGATGCCATTAACTGTCTAATCAATCACCTATAAATACTTATCTATCTTTCAAGAGATCAGTAATGATATACTCAACTATTTACTTTGATTTGATTAATGGGCTTATTATGACAATCTCTAACTTGAGCATTGGAGTTAGGGCTGTGCAAATAATCGACCGAATCGTGAACCGAACCGGACCAAACCTAATCGAAATTTAGGTTCTTTTTTTAAACGGTTCGGTTCGGTGAAGAGCAAAGATCATGAACCGAACCGTATAATTCGAACCAAACCGAACCGTATGGTTCGTTCCGTTTTATATATTAAAAAAATTAAACATATTATTTTTACTTTTAATTGTTTTATTTAAAAAAATTAATTGTTTTGAATTTTTTTGACTTAGATATGTGTTATTCATTAGAATAAAATTAGATTTTTCATAATATGTTTTAATTGTTATGTTATTTATAAGTAAGATAGATTTTAGAATTTAACCTCTGGTATTCTAACTTCTGCATATTTCTTTTCCATTTGTCTTACTAATTAATATACTTCTATTATTTAGTTGCTCATTAATTTATATAATTTGTAATATGTTAGTTAGAAGTATACAACGAATTACATTTTATGTCTTATATTGGGATAAAGTCTAGTATACCGTTATAGTTCAAGATAATTCAAAAAAAAAATAAGACTAGTCACAATTATAATTTTATAATGGATGAAATCTCTTCCTTATTATAAGTTTTACATGTTTATTTTGTAAATGATTAATTTAAAATATCATTGTTTATATTTGCATTGGTGATAAAAAATATGTAATGGAAGTTTTTCGATAAAATAAATTTTTTATTTTATGAAAAAACGGTCCAAACCGCAAACCGAACCATACCGAACCGTTTTTTTTAGATTTGAATTTAAAAGAAAAACCGAATCGTAAATTATGGTGCGATTCGGTTCGAGGAGTAAACCGAACCGAACCATACTATGCGCACCCCTAATTGGAGTAGTCATGCTAAGCCCACGCCTGGTGCACCACTAATCGAGTTTTTATCATTACAGGCCTTATAATAAACATCAATTCAAGCCTAAATCCCTAATGTCATGTTTGGTATGTGAGAATGAACTCGGAATGGAACCAAGATTTTGGGTTTCATTCCTATTCATATATTTGGTTGCATTTTTAAAAGTCGGAATTACAATTTTGAGGAATCAATGATTCCAATTTTGAGGGAGAATTCGACTTTGCTCTTGAGAAGGTGGAATCATGATTTCATTCCTTCCTCATAAATAATTAACATCAACTACCTTTTTATCCTTTTACTTATTTATTATTCATATTAATTATTAAGGATATCTTAGACAAATAACATGTAAATTCCATTCCATTCCAAGATATATCCAAACAAAAGAATGGATTTGTCATTCCATCTTCCATTTCAATTCATTCCATTTCGAAAGATTCCTACATACCAAACGCGACATAAGATCCATCCTCAACCGAATTTGAGCAAGCCAAGATAGTAAATTACTAAAAGTCAAAAGTTTGGATATATTTATAGCGTTTATCCGGTAGACTAAAGGCAATGCCCTTTAAACATCATAGGTTCAAATATGTTGCATTCTAAATAACGTAATATATGCATAATTATTTATTCCCCAGTTTGCACCTTTAAACAAGATAAGAAGAAATGACCCCCCAAAAAAAAAAAACATAGAGCAAAAAATATTTAAGCAATTGGCCGAGTTCAGATTTTTCTAAAAGAACAATTTAGCCAATGAAATGAAGACTTAGGCATTTGCACTATTATCTATATATGAAATATTTAATTGATAAAAATAAGTAAATCGGTATTATATGAGTATGTTCAGTATGAACCTAGGTAAGAAAAAATTTATAAAAAGAAAGTAATATTATAGACAAAATAGCTAAAATACAGGTACCGGTTTATTATACAAGGAAACACTCAAATAATAATAATAACAATTGATATCATCGAATAAAGCAGAAGAAATAAAAAGATGGAGGAAATGAGAATCAATTCCAAACGGCGACTTTCTTGTAAAATGGACGACTATAAAAGAATGTTCAGTAAATCAAGGAATGTCGGTGTAAAAAAGAATACAATAACAGGAGCGGAAGCTTCACAAATCGTCGGCAATAGTGTCAACATGAAGACAAACAAACTCAACAAATTAGATGTATCATATTCTAATGAATGATGATAAAAAGTTGCTAGAGTTTTCTTTTTTCTTTTCTTTTATCAATTTCATTGCATGAAGAAATTATGGATAACATCGAAAAACATAATAGTGATCATTATTACAATCTAAACCATTAATATTATGTAAGATGTAATATAAAGATAAATAATTTATAATGAAGGACAAATGTGTCATTTATTGAAAAATAAGAGGGTTTTATGATCAACCCTAATGTATATATGTATGTTTTATCATATGGCAGACACATGATAGAAGACAAAGAGATGCAGCTCAAAGCCGCCGACCTTGAATGGGTAAACCACTAGACTTTACCCTATACACCGCCGGCGTTAGGTTGGCTTATATGGTCATAGAATTGTCTCCAAATGTTTAGGCTACCAGCTTAAGTATTTAGGCGGCCAATTTAAGGGTTTAGGTTGCTAGCCTTTTCATAGGTTTTTACAAATGTTCTTTATAACTTAGCCTTTCCTCTTCTCTAAAATTGTTCCTGAGATATAGAAATATCTCAAAACCCCTTTGTCTATGATCTTAGCATCAAGAGAGATCAAGAATAAAGATCAAGGTGAGATGATCATCTTCAATTCTTTAGATATTTAATAGGAAATGATATCTCCTTAGAGTTTTCTTTTGGTTTCGAAAAGGAATTTTGGAGAAAACCCTAAATAGCTTATCGGAGATTTCGTATTTCGCTTCAAGGAAGAAGAAGAACCAAAGAAATAGGTAAGTTGAATCTTTTATATTCTTTTAGTGATCTAGAAGTGTAATTTTTCTAAATTCCTTGAATTATATTGAAGGAAGTCAAGTTTTGGAGGAAATTTGGAGAAAACCCTAAATCAATAATGTCATGCCCCATAAGGTACCCTAAATGTAACAGTCCGCCACATGCCATATAAGACTCACGAATTACCACCTTAGTCCTTCGGGAGTCTTGTATAGATGTAAAGCGTCTCTTTACAACAATAGAATACTTGAACCGATGGAGTTAAAGAGTTTAATTTGGCATTCAATAACATTAGAAAATAAATCAAAACATATATAAATTAATTACAAAATCTAAGGAGCATTCTCCCGTAAAAGAATATTGTTTAAAAGGTCTTTTACAGTCATCTAGAGTTTCTTGGTTTCTTATGGAAGTCTAAACAAACTTGAATACAACTTCTAGAGGAAACGCTTAGCTCATGTAGCTGATCTGTAAGCTGCCTTGGTCTAAGCCATATGAATCGATGCTGCAATAAATAAAAACTGCAGGGACATAAGCTATACTAGCTTAGTGAGTGAGAACTTTCAAGATCACAATTATAACACGTCAAACAAACAAGTGATTAATCAGACAAGTGATATGCATCAGACATATGGAATCAACAAACATATGATCAGTCGGAAACCATATGTGGATGGACTTGTGCCCTCCATCCCGGGTTAGCAGATTAATGAATACTGTGGTACTACTCAAATATGCCCTTTAGGATCACGATCAACCAACTTATAAATTCGTTTGTGGATCATGATTAACCAACTCATTAATTCGTTTATGGATCACGATTAACCAACTTTTATACCGTTTAAGATCATGGACAACCAACCAATGATAATGCTCCATCCCCATTTATGATATGAATGAGTCCATATTTATTTTCAATTCCGAATAGTCAATTACACAAATTCTTCAAGTGATCAATCAATAATTGCAGATAGTCAATCCTAATTCATCTATACAAGCAATAATTAATCACCCGACTTCAATATTCTTACATTCCATTTCTCATATCAACAACAACCATACAAAATTCCCATTCGCCCCCATCATGCATATCTATTTTATCTTTACCAAATATCTAGTGCAACTATCATTACAACCACATACAATAAATGAAATCGGAAGTGATACTCACTCGGCCATGGATCACCAGTCTTTTAGTAAAAATAACCCGGTGGTAGAGAATCATCGGTTTCGAGATTGCCTAAAAAGGAAGATATACCCTAATAAGTATTTCATCACTCAATTAATCCAAACTATATATCAAAACTTAGTAAATTCGTAATTCTCATCATTTGTGTAAGTCCCGACTTAAAATGGTCATAACTTGGTCATTTTAACTTGGAATTTCTCTAATTATATATTGATTTCTATCTACTTCGAAAGATCTATCTAATTATAATATTATTTTCAAGTTTTGAAAATGTTTAGGTCACAAAACAATAGGATCATTTCTGATCTATAACAATTTTCCAATTTCGAAAATAGTTTTATAATGTTTGAAATGTTTCTACTTTATAAATCAATTGTACATGCAATATTAATGATTTCCTATCATGAATGGCATGTTATGAGTTTAATGTATGCATACTCTTGACAATATTTACTAAAAGGAAATTTTAGAAACTTTTTATTTTGCAAGACTCCAAGAATATTTACTTTTAAGAAAACTAGTTTCCGAACTTTGATAAATCTCTTTTGTTTTGGAATTATTTCTTAGGAATTTCTAGTTATCTTTGCTAAAATTGAGTCTTCATTACATCTATTACTTAGGACCTTCATTTCTACATAAAAATTTCCATTTTACACTTTGTAAATATGTTTTCCAATAGGGTTTATTCCAAAATCGGAATTTATGGAAATTTAGTTTTTGAATGTTTTCTTTAAGAAAAACTTGTTTAATACATTAAAAATTAAAGCTTTATTATACATCCCTTGAGGAATTCATTCATTAAATAAAACTTTCATTTTGAGTTTGGAAAATAGTTGTTTTTATGGCAATATCCCAAAATTACGAATTTCTTAAGTTGAGTAGTAACTCAAAATTTCCTATATTATTTCTACTCTTTGTTTTGCATATTTTTCTTATCAAAATTCATTTTAACTTATAAAAATCATTACTTAATGATATCTATTACCTATACCCTTCATTTTTTCATATAAAACATAAGTTTTAGAGTTGATAAAAAAAATTTTAAAACATGGTTTTGAAGTCATACGAATTTTTCATTTGGACATTTCAAACAAGTTTTTCTTTTTAAGTTTCTTATCTCATCTAACTAAAGATCTACTAACCACCATATTATATATACAAGAAAAAATCTTTATGAGTATTAATGCATTAAAACATAAAATATTCATGAGATCATGAATGTCAAGTATAACATGAACACCTAAATATTAGATCTACTACTTATGATGCATGAAATAAAGTTTGGAAGTATGAACATGAATTTTTTGCAAGATCTCTACTTTACTCTACTATTATATGCACGAACATGAAGATAATCCAATCAAAACTCATTTAAACACAAGATCTACTCTTGTGATGGCTCGATATTCATGTATTAGTATTTTCTTGTCCCTAACAAGTGCTTATGGGGACTTTAACATGGAAACACTCATGAATAATCTTGCTATTACAAGATTTAATGTAGGAAAAGGTTATGATTCATCACCTAAAGCTTGAATCAAGAGGAAAATGAAGAAGAAATGAACTCAAGTAAGTGTGTGTGGTGTGTGTTTGTGTCACAGCAAGAGAGGAAGCATAGAGAGGGTTTTTACTTGAGTGAAAACTTTGAAAATTATGTAAATTATGTAATAAAAAGTCTTAATTTGTAATAATTTGTTAAAAGAGAAAAATTTTTTGGAAAAGAAAATATAATTGAGTATTTGTAAGAATGTAAGAGTAAGGAGTGGCTTGTGAGTATAGTATGTTGTACTTGTGAATAGTAATGAATAGTAAACAAGATAATTACTTTACCGGTAGTAAAGAAAATACGAGAAAAAGACTATATCTATAATTTTTATAAAACGCAAAATTATAAAACTTATATTTTTGAAATCCTTATTAAATTTAGGTTCTAAAGAGTATTTCGGAATATTTTTTCGAATTTCTAGTTCCAGGGCTCGTTTTTCCGTAATGGATCTCAGGAAGGCTCAAACTAGAGAATTTTTCGAAATCAAAACTTTTTATGGGTGGAGATATACTTTAAAACAACATCCCACATTAAATTATTTTATAAAAGTTCTTTTAGTTTGAAACCGAAGGAAAGCCGGATCCAGAGTTCCTAGGTTTCTCTCTCAAGCTTAAGCTAATCTAGTTTAGGGTTTTGGTTTTCAGTTTCTGAAGTTTACTTGGTTACTAGAAAAACCGGGCTTTACAAATAATTGGAGAATTTGTGATTTACAATCAAAGGAAGAAGTTGTGTACAAACCTAGATTTGTAGTTCTTTTCATATTAAGGTTTAGATGATAAAAAGAATATGATTGTTTTATGGAAACAAGTTTTAATAGAGCTTTTTTATTATGATAAGGTGTTTTTGATGAGATTAGAGTTTCTGTTCCTAAAGTGATTTTAGGTACAACCTTACCTTACTTATTGTTTGTGATTGTAGAATTAGTAGCTATAAACTGATTAATTGCTATTCAATTTATAAATGTGTGCTTATTTATGGTTGGGTCTAATAGATATGGAGGACTGTCACTACTAAGACAACACCCTGATGATCTGTATATGTCATTGTTTTGAGTGAAGTCCTACACAGAGATGATTCAAGTAGTCTAGAAGTGGTACGAGTATGGTATCTCGGGTGTGAAAGGAGTATGCAACACCAATATATGTATGTATTATTATTTTCTATATGGTTGTTTTTATGAAGTCATGAAGTACTCCAGATTTAGGAGTAGATTGTAGATGGTTTAAAACCATGTTGTTTTCCTGGTTAATCAAAGATACTAATTTGTGTTTGCTACATTAGTTCTTAGGTTGTATGTGAAATTGTATAATGCTTGTTCATGTACATGTATTTGTGGTGTGGCATACTAGGTTTTGTGCTCATTTCTTTCTATTTTTCAGGAACTTATGATGATCCTATAGTATTCAATCTATCTGGATATGATGTATATGTGAACTATAGGAAGAACGATAGTGGACCTGATTATCCTACTAACTTTTAGATTTGCTTTAGATTAAAAGTAGTCATTCGAAGACTATGTGAAGTATTGTATTTCCTTTATAAATTCTGAAATTTTATGAGACTTTCCTTTTAATATTTTAAGTTTAATTTGAGCTAGCTTTAGTTTATGTCAACGAAGTTATTCAGAAGTTTTGTTATATGAAACATTTTAAACAAGTATCCTTTATGTGAGTAATTGATGATTATATCTCTATTTGTGAATTAGTGAAATAATAGCTTTAGCATGTTCATATGTAGTAAAGATACATAACGGGCTGATAATGCCTTTAATTTAGGGCGTTACAACTTTATTGGTGTAAGAACAAAGGTTATGAATCTTATTAGATCTAAGTTATGAACTTCTTAGAATGGTAAGCAATGATGATAGAGGTAGCATTAGTTGGGATTGCTTATCTAGCTAGTAATGTTGTAATCTTAGAATTTCTATAGTGTTTTGATCTTTTAATCTATTTTTATCTGTTTCTCATGTGATATATGTTTACCCTTTTAGAATGCTACCTAGAAGGAGAGCCCCTAATGTTGGTTCCTCTAGGACTGGTGAGGAGGAAGTTAATGGAGGACAACCACCTTTAACCAGCTACCTCTGAACGATTTACAGCAAGATTTTCGACCACTACCACCACCCCAACTATAAGTTAAAAGGATCCAGTTGATGTTGCTCAACTTATGCAAGCAATGAACACTCTATTAGCGATAGTTGCACAGCAACATCAAACCATGCATCAAGATGTTCAAGTGATACAGCCTAATGCTGAGGCCTGGAGACAAGAGACACATAGACAGAATGGAAATGGAGGTAATGGCACTAGACATGATGATGTGCTAAGTTTAAATAAGTTTGTGGAATTGGTATATAAATTTAAGTCAAAGCCCGGAAGACCGATGGATGCTTAATTATGGATGGATGATGTAGAAAAGACTTTTTCTGCATTAATATACCGGAAAATAAGAAAGTGGAATATGCATCTTATTTGCTTATTTAGGGGGCAGGGAGAGGGGTAGGGAGGGGCGTATTGGTAGATAAGCACCAAAAGACATAAGGCTAGAGTAATCACTTGGGATAGGTTACAACTAGTTTTCTATAGAGAATTTTTCCATGAAAGTATTAAACAACAAATGCTTAGGGTAAGATGACTATTGAAGAGTATGAGGCTAAACTAAACAGGCTGATGCGGTTTCTACGAGTCCTTTGAAGGAAAGTGAGGAGGCCAAAGTAAGTAGATTTATCAGTTGAGAGAGCCTGAAATTCAACATCAAGTGAATATGATGGATTTAACAAATTATTTTGTTGTGGTTAATAAAGCCAAAATTGTTGGGCTAGGCCAATTAGGGGTCGGGTGACACAAAAAAGTAAGATTTTTGGGAAGGTGATCAGCCACCAGTATTCTTACATAGGACAGGTGAGAGACGCTTATCACTCATTAGGTCAGATCTGTAGTTCAGGCTACAAAGAAGAAGTATACCATATGCTATGGACTACATGATCTTAAGGATTGCAAATGGCCAAAAATACTTGTTTTACATGTGGTAAGATTAGACATAGCCACATATTCTGCACAGAGAAAGCTATCCTATAGGTATTCTATTTCAAATATGGATAACATGGACATAGGGCCATAGCATGCAAGGAGTTTGGAAAATAAATGGTTCCAAGGGTTTAGGTGGGTCGATTTCAAGGTAGTTAAGGACAAAGAGCATCAGCTAAAGTTTATGCTCTCCAACATAGGGATACATCGAATGTTGACACTATTGCAAGTACACTCCCTATACTCCTACGTAGTGCTTATGTTCATTTTTATACTAGTGCAAGTTTTTCATGTATGCATGTTGAATGTATGTCTAAATGCTTATCTGTAAACACACCTTTGCGAAGTGGAGCTATGTTGAACTAGATTTGTAAAAAAGTAGATATAAAGATAGAAGGTAAGCATTTACCTGCAAACCTAATAGTCTTGGATATGGTAGATTTTGATGCGATCTTGGGAGTAGACTGGTTGGTAAAGTATCATGCTATGATTGACTGCTACAACCTAGTAGTGGAGTTTAACCTACCAGATGGGGATCAATTTATACATAAGCTTGAAGTGCAAAGACTGACAGCTCTACCTATGTATGAGTTGTAGGGAAAGTCAACATTAGCAATGGTAGCATGATGATAGAAAGTGAATAAAGGACAGATCTTGCATAGATACCAGTTGTATGTGAATGCTCTGATGCTTTTCCAAAAGATTTACCAGGGTTACCACCAGAGAGAGAAGTAAAGTTCTCTATTGACTTGGTATCGAGTACTATACCCAAATCTAAGACACTATACCATATGGCACCAATAGAGCTTGTGGAGCTCAAAGTCCAGTTAGATGATCTGCTCAAGAAGAAGTTTATTAGACCTAGTGTGTTGCCTTGGGGAGCTTTAGTTCTATTTATAGAGAAGAAGGATGGCAATATGAGGTTATGAATAGGCAACAAAGAGCTAAACCAAGTGACTATCAAGAAAAAGTACCCTCTGCTAAGAATAGATGATCTATTCGACCAGCTAGCAAGAGCAAAAATATTTTCAAACATTGATCTTAAATCAGGATATCACCAGTTGTGAGTTAGAGTAGAGGATATAAAGAAAACAACCTTCAAGACCAGATATAGGCATTATGAGTTTGTAGTCATGACGTTTAGTCTCATAAATGCACCAGCCATCTTTGTGGACCTCATGAACAAAGTCTTCAAAGATTATCTAGATTTACTTGTTCTAGTTTTTATAGATGATGTTTTGGTGTACTCTAAAACCAAGGAAGAATATGAAGAGTGTCTGAGATTAGTTCTAACCATATTACAAGATGAAAAGTTCTATGCTAAGTTCACAAAGTGTGAGTTCTAGTTAGAAAAAGCGTCTTTCTTGGGACATGTTATTGATGGAAATTGGATAGTAGTGCATCCTGAGAAAGTGAAGGCAATAGTTGAATGACCAAGACTTAAAAGAGTGTTAGAAATTAGAAGTTCTCTAGGAATGGTAGTTTACTACAAAAGATTTGTAGAGGATTTTTCCAAGATTACAATCCTATTAACCATACTAACACAAAGAGGGGTAAAGTATTTGTGGGATGAAGACTTTGAGAGTAGCTTCCAGCAATTGAAGGAAAATTTAGTATTTGCACCATTGCTAGCCTTACCAGTGAGTGTTGAGAAGTATGCTATCTATAGCGATGCATCTATAAAATGATTAGATTATGTGTTGATGCAGGGAGGTAGGGTGATATAATATGCTTCTAGACAGCTAAAGCCCTATGAGAAGAATTACCTCACACATGATATGAAACTGGCAACAATGGTTCATGCCTTGAAAATGTGGACACTATCTATATGGAGAAAGATGTAAGATATATATGGATCACAAAAGTTTAAAGTACATCTTTACTCAAAAAGAGCTAAAATATCCAACAAAGGAGATGGTTAAGGTTAATAAAAAAACTATGATGTGGATATGCATATCATCTTGAAAAGACTAATGTAATAGCAAACGCCTTGAGTAGAAAGCGAGTTGAGAATCTTGCAGTTTTGATCACCTCTGAACACGTCTAATGGATGATATGAGAAAGGTTAAGTTGGAGATAGTGACCAAACAAGTAGGTGCAATATTAGCCAACTTGCAGATTTAGCCTATTATTATGGAAAGGATTAAAGTAGCATAAGTGGATGATCCAAGTATACAAGAGATAAAGAAAAGAATGGAAGTAGGCAAAGTAGCTGAATTTCATTTTTGATGAAGAAGGTGTTATGAGATATTGAGGAAGGTTATGTGCGCTAGAGCAAGGAGAACTTAAGAAGAAGTTACTTAAAGAGGCACATTACTCTGGTTATTCAATCCATCCAGAAGGTAACTAGATGTACCATGATTTGAAGAAGTTGTATTACTGGAATAACATAAAGAAGGAGATTGTGGAGTATGTATCCAAGTGTTACACTTGTCAATTGATCAATATTGAGCATAGAAGACCAGTAGGTGAATTGAAGCCTTTAACAATACCCCAATGGAAGTGGGAGCACATGACAATGGATTTTGTTACTGCTCTACCTAGAATAAGAGAAAAGTTTAATTCGATATGGGTGATTGTGGACATGCTTACAAAGATAGCTCACTTTATACCAATCAAACTTGGGTACCGATTAGAGCAATTGGCAAAATTGTATATCAAGGAGATAGTGAGATTGCATGGAATACTAGTAACCATTGTATCAGATAGAGATACCAGATTTGTTGGAAGAATGTGGAAAAGTCTGCATAAAGCTTTAGGTAATAAAGTGATTTTCAGTATCACATATCATCTTCAGATAGATAGATAATTTGAGCAGACCATCCAGATTTTAGAAGATATGTTGAGAGCATGTTCTCTAGATTTTAAAGGTAGCTAGTATGAGCATTTACCTTTGGTGGAGTTTTCTTATAACAAAAGCTATCAAGCCGCTTAGGATACCACATCATGAAGCCTTGCATAGTAGAAAATGTAGGTCATAATTCATTAGGATGAAGCAGGAGATAGACAAAGTTTGGGACCAAAATTGGTACAAGATGCCACTGACAATCAAAGTGATCAGACAGAAACTACAAGCATCCCAAAGTCATAAGAAAAGTTATACTGACAAGAGGATGAGACCTTTGGAGTTTCAAGTGAGAGAACATGTTTTGCTAAGATTTCACCAACCAAAGGTGTTTTTAGATTGGGTTTGAGGGGCAAGTTAAACCTTAGGTATATGAGACCTTATGAAGTCTTAGAAAGGATAGGTGATGTGGCTTATAGATTAGCTTTACCACCTAGTTTGGATGGAGTACACAACGTATTTTATGTATCTATGTTAAGAAAGTATGTGAAAGATCCTGAGTAGATAGTAGCATTGGAACAGTTGGAAGTACAACTGAATATCTTTACCGTTGAAAAGCCAGTGAGACTTTTTGACACCGAAGAACAGATTTTGAGAAAGCAGGAGATCAAAAATGTAAAGGTGCAATGGATTAATCAATCGGAATAAGAAGCTACTTAGGAGATATAGGAGGAGATGAGGACAAAGTTTCTCGAGCTTTTCAATGATTTAGTAACTTTCAAGGATGAAAGTTTCTTTTAGGGAGGAAGAGATGTAATATAAAGATAAATAATTTATAATGAAGGGCAAATGTGTCATTTATTGAAAACTAAAAAGGTTTTATGGTCAACCTTAATATATATATATATATATATATATATGTTTTATCATATGACAGAAACTGTGATGGAAGACAAGAGACGTAGCTCAAACCCATCAGCCTCGAATGGGTATGTCGTCGGTCTTGACCCTATATGTTGCATGGTTGGGCTGGCTACATGACCACATAATCATCTCCAAATGTTTATGCCACTAGCTTAAGTATTTAATCTGCCAACTAAAGTGTTTAGGCACCAAACTTTCTACATGAAAATTGAAAGGTTTTTGCAAGTTTTCTTTATAACCTAGCCTTCCCTTTTCTCCAAAATCATTCTTGAGCCAAAGAAATCTCTCAAAACCTCTATGTCTGTGATCTTACATCAAAGAAAATCAAGAATAAAGATCAAGGTGAGTTAATCCTCTTCAATTCTTCAGAGATTTAAAGGAAATGATCTCTCCCTAAAGTTTTTTTTGTTTTCGAAGGGAATTTTGGAGAAAACCCTAAATAGCTTATTGGAGATTTTGTATTTTGCTTCAAGGAGGAAGAAGAACCAAAGAAATAGGTAACTTTAATCTTTTCTATTCCTTTAAGTGATCTAAAAGTGTAATTTTTCTGAATTTCTTGAATTATATTGAAGGAAGTCAAGTTTTGAAGGAAATTTAGAGAAAACCCTAAATCAGTAATTGGAGAATTTGTGATTTACAATCAAAGGAGAAGGTGTGTCTAAACCTAGATTCATAATTCTTTTCATATTAGGGTTTAGATGATAATACAAGTATAATTGTTTTATGGAAAACAAGTTTTTATGGAGTTTTTTAATTATGATAAGGTGTTTTTGGTGAGATTAGGGTTTCTTTTCCTAAAGTGATTTTAGGTATGACCTTACCATGCTTATTGTTTATGATTGTAGGATTAGTAGCTTGCTATTTAGGTTATAAATTTGATTTGTTGTTTGTCTATGGCTGGGTCTAGTAGATTGGGAAGATCATCGCTATTAGATTGTGCCCTGATGATCTATGTGTGTTGCTGTGAGAGGAATGCATAAAGATGATTCCGATAGTCTAGGAATGGTACAAGTATGATGCAAGGTGTATGGGGAGTACCCAATACCAATATATGAATATATTACTATTTTTTATATGGTTGTTTTTACGGAGTCATGAGTTACTGGGTTTAGGACTAATTATAGATTGTTCTAAATTGTATTGTTTACCTGGCTAATCAAAGATAATAATCTATGTTTGTTGCATTAGTTCTTAGGTTGTATGTGAAATTGTATAATGCCTATTCATGTGTGTGTTTATGGTATAACATACTGGGTTTTTTCCTCATTCATTCTATTTTTTAGGAGTAGGTAATGATCTCGTAGTATTTGATCTATCTGGATATGATGTCTATGTGGACTATGAGGATGACGATAATGGACTTGGTTATCCTATTGACTTTTAAATTTGTTTTGGATTAAAGATAGCCATTTGAAGACTATGTGAAGTTTTATATTTCCTTTGTAAATTCTGAAATTGTATGAGACTTCGTTTTAATGTTTTGAGTTTAATTTGAGTTGGCTTTAGTTTATGCTAACGTATTTATTTAGAAGTTTTGTTATATGAAATATTTTAAAGGTATCCTTCATGTGAGTAATTGATGATTATATCTCTATTTATGGATTAATGGAATAATAGCCTTAACATGTCCATATCTAGTAAGGATACGTGGCGGGTTGATAATGCCTTCAATTTAGAGTATTACATAAAGATTAAAATGAATATAGGTGCTGGTTTGGTTTTTTCATCATGAAATCTATCTTTTAAAATTCAATCCTAGAATCTTATTTCTATGATAAGATTGACAATCAAAGGTTTAGTAATTTTGTAAAAAAAAATATGGACGTGGAATGATATTATTATATTAAGTAATGTACTTTGAATCTTATTTCTTATAAATCAAATAAAGCCTTAGAGTATGATAATTTGATTGAAAGGTAGATTTTTCAAAAGTTAACCTTTTGGAGCTTTTCTTTCAACCTTACCCTAATATTACCTATCCTTAACTTTAGGTTCCTTGCAATCATTTCTCATTTTATTCACTTAACTTTGATTTAAAATTCTTGCTATCCCTAACTTTTTGCAATTTATGCTTCAAACTATTTTGGTAATCATGCTTAATAATTTTTAAGGATAATTACAACAAGTAAAACATCTAGTTGCTTCTAATGACAAAAGGAGGGGATGCATGTTGTAAAGGGTGTAAACTTAAAATGATCATAGAGAATGTGTAATAAACGCTATTATAATTGCATAAATTTGCTACTTGTTTGTATCTATTGACACTCAAAGTATTAATGCATCAAATAGTGCATCGTTTATTCTTATTCCTTGATTTTGAATCTAAGACAATACATTTGCATACAATCTAATATTTTTGGTCTTCAATCTCAAGTTCTAAACATAACACAATCAATTCTATAAATTGCATGTTGGTTTCAAATTCAAGATCGCAACTTCCACGATTGGTTTTTGTAACAAGAAATTGCAATCGTCGATTTATTTGTTGAAAAGAAGAAGACGAGTTGAAGTTGCTTCAAGAAGGTTAAAGTGAATGTTAATAAGATAGAATTACAAAAGGTGGAAATGTTAGGTTCCAGCTTGATCTGTGTTATGAATTTTGAGGATGTAGGCTTGTGTGTGGAAAAAACAAATGGATTAGTCATAGAGGTATTACATTTGGTAAGGCTATATGACTCGCACCTCATGGTTAAGGCTAAAAATAAGTTAATTTGCTTACAAGCAAGCTCAACTAATGAACAAAAGCTTAAGTTTAAAGTAAAGTTCATTTAACTAAACAAACTCAACTTAAACTCCAATTCAAGCTCACTGGTTAACTTGTGAAGAGGCTCGTGAGCAAGCTCATTAGTAAGCATTGAGTATATACATATGGGTTAACTACAAAAACATATCATGTGTTTTCACATTTTTACAAAAACATAGCCCGTGTTATTATTATTATATTAAACAATTAACTGATCTAAAATAAAATCTATTATGTTCCATCCCATTTCCATGTCAAATCACCACTGTCAAACATTGAAACTATTAAAAAAAAAAAGGGAGAAAATCCCAAATTATAGTCTCCAAGAAAGAAAATCATCATCTACCTTTCACTTCTACTCTTCTTCTCTTTCCCAATTTCAAAAAGTTTGAAATAAATCATCATATTGTCATTAATCCTTAACCGAACATCCTTCATTACCCAAAACTTATCAAACCCATGCCAAACTTACAGCTTACCCACCACCATCAAAGCTGAGAATCATCTACTCTAAGTTCCATCCACATCCATTAACAGAGGTCTGTTCGAAGTGGGTCAAGAATCGTCTATGAAAGTGGTCGATGTCCAACTTTGTGGTAGAGTTGTGGTGTCAATGGTGGTTTTTCCAGAGGCAATGGCTTGTAGGTGTCATCTTCTTGGGTGTGTGTGTATGTGTGTGTGTGGGTGGGGGGGTCGAGGGGGGGGGGGGGGGGGGGGGGGGGGGGGGGGGTGGGTGGGAGGGAAGGTTTGAGATCGAAGAAGAAAACAAAAGTTAAATAATCTTAAACTCAAAACCATGACCATTGATGAAGCATTTGTTCTTACTTTTTGGTGATTCAAAAGTCCACGGACGTTGAACCTCGGCACATGGTTATAGATCTAGGTTATGGAAATCCTATGATACAATTTTGTGTCATGTTGTCGGGTTGATGATTTTAAATGTTGTTCCCATGATAAAACATTGACTTCGAGTTGAAATAATGTTTTTGCCTGTAGAAGAAGCATGTTGTAGTTGCTTAGATCGATTTGAGAAGTCAGTTCTTGAGTTCATCCAATTTAAGTTGTTTTTTCTTTAGAAATAATAAGAGTAAGAGAGGATTTATTGTATTAGAATCCATCGAATATAATAGAATCACTAATTCTGAGGTCTATAGTAGAAGCTATAATACTTGCATGATTGGTGAGGAAAAGATTGGATAAAGCATAAATGATGAAGGAGAAGAAGCTATAAGCAATAGGAATAGTTTGAATTTGTGTCGGAGGTTACGGTTTAGATTTTTTTTATTATTACTTCAATGCTAGACGCATGGTCATTTAACATCTAAATTGGATGGAATAAAACAGACTTTATTTTGGGTAACCAATTGTAAAAAAAAAAAATAGAAAACACAATTCATTTTTCCTATAAAAATGTGAAAACAAAGGTTACATTTTTGTAATTAACCCTACATATATATGGCATATTACACATAAATATATATTTTAAATATAAAATTAATTGGTATTTAAAATATATTTATGCATTGCAACTCTTATTTATTATTTTTAAGTTAAAAAATTAAAATATAAAAAATTTAAATGGAACGAGCTAAATTCAAGTTTGAAATAAAACTCATTTATTTAAACGAGATGAGCTCAACTTTAAATTCTAAGCATGTTAAAAAGCTTGGTTCAGCTCAAACTGGCTACAAATGAACAAAACTCAAGCTCCTAATAAAGCTCACTTATCCAAACGAATCAAGCTCAAACTTGAATTTCAAAGTCAATAAAAATATGGGCTCTAACTCTAGTCAAGCTTAATAACTTTTAAATAAGTAGAGCTCCAGCCTTGAAAGGCTTGGCTTTAGTCCATTCTGCTCGTTTGCATCCCTACTCATAATAAGAGCCTAAATTGTTGTTATTACTATTTCCTCATAATATTATGTATCAATGTACTAACACAAAAGAATACATCACAACTGTATTATTTGATGTTTCATCTAACAAACATGTAGCATGAAAATATTCTAACAAACCATACAGGTTACTAGAAGAAAACAATAGACAAAAAAAAAAAAAAAGAATGAAAATCTAAACAAAAATAACCTTGTTTCAAACATTTGTGTTTATGCTTGTGTTTAAGCATAGCTAATTTGCATTCAAATTAGCAATCTTTTTAGTTTTTGTTTACAAAAATATGTACTTTACATAATGAAATCCTTCATTTTGCAATTTATATCAAAGCCTCTGGTATGCAAAAGTAATGAAGATTTGAGAGGTAAAAAGAACTTATGATGGCATCTAAGTAGCTGTTAAGGAACATAGAGGAGAGAGTTTAAGGTTCATTGAAGACGTTGAAAGCACATGCAAGAACATATGAACCAATAAAATCTAGCAATTATCAAGTTGAAATCCATGAGGATTGATAAGGCTACTAATTCAAGAATAAATTCTCTATATTTGAGTAAAGAGAGTTAAAATTGGATAAAATATTCATATATAATATATTTAACTGCTATGTTAGATTATTAATTGTATGTAAGAGCTCCTAAGGTTGATTTTTTGTCATTTAATGGTTATGAGTTGAAAGACCTACCTTTGGAAAATTGTAAGGGAATCATTGCATCCATGCATTTAGTAAAAAGAGCTTTGAGGTGGTATCATTCTTATTTAAACATATAATGATACACTACCCATTAGATGGACTATATAAGTTAAAAAGTTGTAATGTTAGCTTAGTGAAGGGCTTATGAAGGGCCATGGGAAAGTTTAAAAAATTATATAAAGAACATTGTTTACATGGGAAAATATGGATTTTTAACTAAGCATTTTCAACTTCCTAAAGCTCACTTCATTGGTTGTTTCACTAGTAGGTTAACCATCAACAGCCAATATCATCTCAAGATGTTCTAACTGTAGTCCTCACAACAAGCTTATGCATTAGAAAGCTTTAAGAGAAAGCATAACATGAGACACACATTAACCCACATATGTCATATAACATAAATATTCCTAGCCATTCAATTTATTCAAAGACCAACATGCACAAACAACATGATCTGAAGTGTCCATAAACTTAATATAAAAATCTTCACCAAACTTTTAAAAGACACCCATTAGGAGGTTAACACCTGAGAAGTTGGAGGAAAAACAACGTAAAAAATAATATTTTTAGTATGATGAACTATTTGACCTTAGACATAGAAATAAATATGAAAAGGCATAATATGTAAGTTGCTAAACTAATGAAGTAGAAGTAGAGAGAGAAAAAATAGATGTGAATATGGAGTGCTATCCTTGGTAGCTATAAGTGACTAACAGACTCATGCTTCTTGGTGAATATTTGAAGCTTTTGAAGTTTATGATGAGAGATTGATTACATAGTTGAAATTCACCTTGATTGATATGCCATCTATAAAGGGTGAAGTTAGTACATGGCATTACCATGACTAACATCAAATTTAGTAACATCACAGAGAGTGGCAAGGATGCTTTTTTAGTACTAAAGTCTATTTGCTAATTTTACTACATTATGATCTTATTATAACACTACATTAGTTAAGTTTAAGGTTGATGCCCAAGTTACTACTGGAACTTTTAATGTGTTAACTTAATATCCAATTAAACTTTTAATGTATGCACTTATGCTACCTCTACCGATATTATGTAACTCCTTTTTTTAATGTAGAATTGACAAACCACATACAAGATATGCAATAGTAGGTCTATTAAACAAAATAAAACTCTACCTAAACGTAATGTTGGGTTTAGAAAATTATATTTTTTTATTTCTCATTCTTCTTATTGCCAATACGCTTGAATTCCCTACAAATATACAACTAAGTACCAAATGAAACATGTAAATGCTAAAAAATGATCAATTTTATTGGAAGTTCATCGGATTCATTTTACTTTCAATTTTCTCTTTTTAACCATTAGCTTGAAGACTGCCCAAACTTTTGTGTAGTTTTCCATTATCTATACGCAAAACTAATCCATAATATAGGTTACCAAAGACAGTTGATGTTCTATAGATTTAGAAAGGACCTAAATTTAACTTAAATGCTTTATGACATCAAAAGATTAACAGCTGAAAATTTGATCTACAATGGATCGATCAACACTACGTACCGTTGCCTTGAAACTACCAACATCATTAAGTAGACATCTTCTATCGACTGGTAAAGGTTACCACACATTAAATGAAAAAAAAAATACTATAGTTTGTTCTTCTTCTTCAACTATTAGAGCTCTATATCTACCTAACATATCAAAGATTACCCATGAACCCTAGCCCATCTAGGTTTTGAATCTTTGGTACACTAGATCTACAAGTATCTATATATGGTTCATCCATTTGTCCATGTCAGCCACTAAGGTAGCACTAGTGTACACAAAATGCTTAATTGGCATATTAAAAATTTGAGTAGTTAATTTTTCAATTATGCGAAGTTTAGGTAGTAAATTAGACATTAACCCTTATGTTCAGTGTGGATCATGAATTGGAACTTTAAAGAAATGACATTGGAGTTCAACATGGTGTAAGAAAGGAAAATGTTAGCTAGCAATAAGGAATGGTCATGGTGAAAATCTCTCAATGTTACTTATTATTTCTAAGTTGACTATTCAAGTATGATGTTAAGTAGTTCTTTGCAAAACTTACTTGAGAACTGATAAACAAAATTTATTCCTATTTTATGAATGCCAAATGAACTTTTATTGATCATTTTTATTATGAATTTGGCACTTCAAAATATTAATTTATGCTTTCAGGTCTTTAAAGGAGATATTTTTCAAAGAAAGCAAAGACGGGTCAAAAATGCAAAGTTTGGATTAAGAAGAACTCATCATGACAAGAACAAGCCATGTCTTTCAACCATTACAAGAAAGAAGCAAAATTAAGGGCTAAATATCAAGCTTTTGGAAGACATTTATGTGACATGACCTGTCCCTAAACTGTCAATTTGACAATCCGTTACTTTTTGAGAAATGGCTTTTTTATTGAAAGTAACCCCTATTTATTAAAGAACGTCTATTGGATATTAAAGGGGTGTTACTTTGAAAAGCCAAAAGACCTGTAACTCCCGTAACTTCCATTTCCTCATAAAGAGCATTCAATTCCATTTATGAGTTACTTTGAAAAGCCAAAAGACCCGTAACTCCCGTAACTTCCCATTTCCTCCATAATGAATTTCAATTCCATTTATGTGTTATTTTGAAAAGTCAAAAGACTCGTAACACCCGTAACTCCCGTAACTTCCCATTTCCTCAATCAATGAGCATTCAATTCCATTTATGCAAAGATCATTATAAATTGAAGATGGAGGAAGAAACAACAAGAAGAGAAGCAAGGAAGAAAGAAAGAGCACATATAAAATTCATACATAAAGTTTTTCAGAGTTTCAACAAGTCAAGATTATCTTGGATTGAAGATCCATAATTTTGAGCTTCATTTTCTGGGTGATATCATGAATTCTAGTTTGTTTCTAGAATTTCATGTATTCTTGTTAATTACTATGGAAGAGTAATTTTTCAGATCTAGGTTTTGTTGAACTCTAATTTTATTTTGTGATGAGGATTTGGGTTTAATGAAAGATTGATGTTCTTTTGTTCAATTGCATTTTTCTTAACTGTTTCTTAAGTTTGTATATCCGGAATGCAAGCTTTGTATGATTTTCATTTAAGTTAATTGAAAGATTACTTTTATGATTTGATCTATGCAATTGAAGAGATTTGTTTGTAATTATAGAATAGAATGGCAAGAATCTTCTATTTTTTTATGAGTTCATGTTATTAATGCAAATTTAGGTTGCTATTGATTGAGAGAGACATCCTAATTGATTAACCTAGGTTTAGACAATTTGCTAGATTCGAAAGAATTGACATTTTGCTTAAGGAATTCTATAGCTTAAGAACTAAATCTTAAATATCTAGTATGAGTTGCCAAGGATTCACATGATAAATTGGAGGTAAGACAAAATCTGGATCATTTGTTCTTATTGAATCTTGCTTGTTTGTTACTAGATCTATGTTAATATTGTTCGAAGTAAATTAGATAAAATAGTAATCATCAAAATTATCGGTTACATAGTAGAGAAACGGTAATACTAGTACTTGATATCCAGATCCTAGAGGACGACACCGTATTAATTCTATTCTACAATCGATAGGTACACTGCCTATTGCCTTTATAGTGAATTAAGAACGGGACTTTATAAATTTAAAACTACGCTTGAAGGCAATCATCAAGTTTTTGGCGCCGTTGCCGGGGATCTGGTAAGCCAATACTAGGAAAAGCTTTAGTATCTACTACTGTAACCATTTTTTTTTTTTTTGGGGTAATTCGTTTTGAGTGAAGGTGTTCTTGATTTTTATGACTGTGTGAACTATGAATTTCATTGGATTTTTGTGTTTGTATTGTGGAGGTGATCATGAGTCTTATAAATGCCCTAATATTGTCATTTCTAACTCCTGTTATACAAATGCATTATCCTCTATTGATTCTTATCAACAATTTCCAGATACTGACCTTATGACTCTTAATGATATGATTTGCAAGGAGTGTGGTGGACGGCATTGGACTTTTGAATGTCAAAGTGGGAGACCTGTCTCACATTTTTCTTCACATTCACATTATGACCATGCTCAAGCTACATTAAGCACACCATCTTCCTCCTTGAGCCATACTGAAAAAAGATCCTCAAGATCTATTTTGGAACGGATCATTGATTCAAGAAATGATAACATGGATTTTTTGTTAGATGATGCAAGCGCTTTTTGAAGCAGACTCATGGCAATCCTGTGCTCCTAAAATTTACAAACTCATAAGTTTAGAAGAATTGGCCACTCTTCTAGGACCATCTCAAGAGTGGGTAAGTAGGTTGATTGAATCTTTAGAAACTCTTGGGAGACATGAGGAAGTACTGTGGAGATAATTACAAGTCCTTTCGAAGCAATAGGAGGAAATGATCTAAATATACAACTTGAGGAGTCATCAAAATTGAAGGATGAATTGGTAGAGAAGAAAAATGAAATTGAAGATCATAGGGTAGATCTAAACAATCATGAAGATAAGATGGAGTCTATTAAGGAAAAAGATGATTCTGAGGAGACTAAAGTGTTGTATTTTAATCCTTTCCCTAGTACTCCAATTATTGAGAACACATATATGGAGGACATTCCTCAAGTTACCCCAGAAGAAGAGATGTTTAGAGATGGAACAAAAGATAGCAATTGAAGATATTAATTTCTCTCCATCTGTTGAGTCATTAGATGTTTGGGAGATCATGAGCCTGTTGGATATATCATTGATTTTGTGATAGAACCAATTTTCCAATACCCGTCTCCCATGAATTGTTTTTGTTATTTTTGTTGAATCTTGTTGTGCTTAAAAAGAAAACCAGGATGAGAAGTAAATTTCTACTAATTTTGATAAAAACTTGTGTCTGGGACACATTTGTTTGGGATTCCTGGTGGATGAGAGTTTTTTGTTAATAAGTCGAGCCAACGACGTTAAAAAAGTGCGCTTCTTGGGAGGCAACCCATGTCTAACTTTTCTTTTCTTTTGTCTTTTGTCTTTTTCTTTTTCTTTTTAAATTCATGATCATATCATTTTTTGTTATTTATTGATGACTAAGTGTTGTTCTTAATTGTAGAATGGAAATTCAAGAGGAAACAGAGCAGAAAATCCCATCCCATATGCACTTTGTTATGACTTGCTCTCACAGCTGCTCTATTTTGATGAAGAATATGACTATCTTGTAGCTGGATGTTGATTCTTAAACAAGGAAGTTCATTTTCTTTTTCCTTTCCTCACTTATTGCATATATTTTGACATTGGGGACAATGTCCAATTAAGTGTGGGGGAGGGATACTCTTGAGAAGGGAATATTTGGTTTTATGCTTATTTTGAATGTGAAAAAAAAAAACCCACTTTACACTTTGCTATTGTACTTGAAAATATACTCAGAAAAATGTTTAGAAATAGCATTCATAAAAAAAAAAAAAAAGAGACTTCAATACCTTACTCATCTATTTTGTGATTAGTATACTTAGTTGAAATTGTAGGATGAAATCTAGGTGTGGTAAACTTACTTGCTAATTAGGGATGGAATCTAGAGTCTAAAAGTGGATCGAAGTCCTTAGTTGAAAGTTAAATGGTTGTGGTTCTAAGCTTGTTGATTTGTATATTTTCTTTTCAAATATTTTGAGAGCCCTCCTAATCTTTGGTGAAAGAGCATATGAAGTTCATCACTTGGTGATCCTTTTTAGAATAAATCTCTTTGGAAATAATCAATTGTTTGTATTGAATACAAATAGTGTTTCTTATATCAATTGATGAAAAAAAAAGGCCTATCTCCAATGACTCAAGCATTTGAGTTATGAGTATCCTAACTTGAAGGTTAGAGTGAGTAGAGAGTTCGATGGGGTCCTTTAAAACCTGGTCACTTGGGTGATGAGCCGGGATGTGCCGACTCGATGAACCACTAACGAGAAGGGCGGAAAGGCAAAAGTTCATTAGATGAACTTGAAAAAGAAAGCTGAAAAGATGCAGGCTACACCCTGTCAGAGGAAAAAGAAAAGAAGCGGGCAAAAACCCGTCCCTCTGAAGGCTAAAAAAAAAAAATTGAAGAGATTTTTAAATAAAGGGAGAAAATCCAGGGGAAAGAACAGATACAATTACTTTCACTTTAGATTGTTTGCTTAGAAAAGTAGTTGAAGAGTTTATATATTTGTTAATAAGTGGTGAAGTATAACTAGGTCTCTTTTGCTATTGTTTGACTTCGTGTTTATTTTGTGACTTTGGAAGCTATTTTTAATTGGTGAGGGTAAAGTTTAACTTACCTAGATTAGCCTTAGAATTTCGATTTTGGTATGCTAGTTACATATAAATGATAGATTTGAGCAATAGGTACAAAAGCAAGTTGTTATGATCTAAAATGATTTATGAATGCTATGTAAGTTTTCACTTGTGAAAAATTCTGAGCATATTTGACGATGGTTTTTTTCTTTGTTCTTAAATTGTTTGCTTGAGGACAAGCAAGTGTTTAAGTGTGGGGGAATTTGATAAACCAAATTTATTCCTATTTTATGAATGCCAAAATGAACTTTTATTGATCATTTTTATTACGAATTTGGCACTTCAAAATATTAATTTATGCTTTCAGGTCTTTAAAGGAGATATTTTTCAAAGAAAGCAAAGACGGTCAAAAATGCAAAGTTTGGATTAAGAAGAACTCATCATGACAAGAACAAGCCATGTCTTTCAACCATTACAAGAAAGAAGCAAAATTAAGGGCTAAATATCAAGCTTTTGGAAGACATTTATGTGACATGACCTGTCCCTAAACCTGTCAATTTGACAATCCGTTACTTTTTGAGAAATGGCTTTTTTATTGAATAGTAACCCCCTATTTATTAAAGAAACGTCTATTGGATATTAAAGGGGTGTTACTTTGAAAAGCCAAAAGACCTGTAACTCCCGTAACTTCCCATTTCCTGTTAAAGAGCATTCAATTCCATTTATGAGTTACTTTGAAAAGCAAAAGACCCGTAACTCCCGTAACTTCCCATTTCCTCCATAATGAATATTCAATTCCATTTATGTGTTATTTTGAAAAGTCAAAAGTAACTCGTAACTTCCCATTTCCTCAATCAATGAGCATTCAATTCCATTTATGCAAAGATCATTATAAATTGAAGATGGAGGAAGAATCAACAACGAAGAGAAGCAAGGAAGAAAGAAAGAGCACATATAAATTCATACATAAAGTTTTTCAGAGTTTCAACAAGTCAAGATTATCTTGGATTGAAGATCCATAATTTTGAGCTTCATTTTCTGGGTGATATCATGAATTCTAGTTTGTTTCTAGAATTTCATGTATTTTGTTAATTACTATGGAAGAGTAATTTTTCAGATCTAGGTTTTGTTGAACTCTAATTTTTTTGTGATGAGGATTTGGGTTTAATAAAAGATTGATGTTCTTTTGTTCAATTGCATTTTCTTAACTGTTTCTTAATTTGTATATCCGGAATGCAAGCTTTGTATGATTTTCATTTAAGTTAATTGAAAGATTACTTTTATGATTTGATCTATGCAATTGAAGAGATTTGTTTGTAATTATAGACATAGAATGGCAAGAATCTTCTATTATTTTTAATGAGTTCATGTTATTAATGCAAATTTAGGTTGCTATTGATTGAGGAGACATCCTAATTGATTAACCTAGGTTTAGACAATTTGCTAGATTCGAAAGAATTGACATTTTGCTTAAGGAATTCTATAGCTTAAGAACTAAATCTTATATATCTAGTATGAGTTGCCAAGGATTCACATGATAAATTAGAAGTAAGACAAAATCTGGATTATTTGTTCTTATTGAATCTTGCTTGTTTGTTACTAGATCTATGTTAATATTGTTCAAAGTAAATTAGATAAAATAGTAATCATCAAAATTATCGGTTACATAGTAGAGAAACGGTAATACTAGTACTTGATATCCAGATCCTAGAGGACGACACCCGTATTAATTCTATTCTACAATCGATAGGTACACTACCTATTGCCTTTATAGTGAATTAAGAACGGGACTTTATAAATTTAAAACTACGCTTGAAGGCAATCATCAAGAACCTTAAAGAAGTTGATCCATTTTGCCATATGACAAAGGACTTGCTAGGTGAGTTTTATAACATATTTGAAGAACCTCCTGGTACCAAACCATATATGCATCTACAAGACGGGTCAAAACAAGTCAATATCAAACCATGTAGAGATACATCTACATAGAAATCAATCTTGGAAGAGATATAAGAGAAATGTTGAAAAATGGTGCTATCTAAACTAGTTATAGTTCTTACGTTTCTCTTTTAATCTTGGTAGACAAGAAAGGTGGTAATGGGGCAGATCAATATATCAAAAATATGTTTCAAATACCCATGATTGATGACTTCTTTAATGAACTATATAGAGTTATTTACAAAACTAAGTTAAATTTGATGATGTCATCCAAATTTGAATGCAAATTTGCTATGCTCAACCACAAGTATAAACACAATTTTTTGGGACATTAATTTTTTTATATTTTCATTTTTTTTTTTTTTTTACTTTTAGTAACCCATATGGTTGGTTAGTATATTTCGATGCTACATATTTGTTAGGTGACACATCTAATAGTACTATTATGATGAGTAAATTAATGTATCATACTATGAGGAAATAGGAATAACAATAATCTCACCACTTTCTTGTGATGAGTAGGGTTGTAGATGAGTAAAGTCAAGCTAAGTTTTACTCATTTAAAAGTTATCGAACTCGAGCTAAAGTAAACTTTTTGTTCAACCCAAAATTCATGCTTGAGCTCAACTCGTTTAGATGAATAAGTTTTATTCCGAGCTCAAAGTTGGATCATTTACAAATTGAGACGAAATTGAACAAAACTCTTTATTAAGCATTAAATGTAAGTTTGAACTTGACTTGTTTAAAGAAATGAACTTTATTTCGAGCTTTAATTTAGCTTGTTTACATTTAAATTTTCTATATCTTGATTTTTTACCTTAAAAATAATAAAAGAGCTGCAATATATTATTAAATAGTAAATAATTTTTTAGTTATATATTTATATGAAATATGTCATTAATATAAAACTTACAAGCTTAATCATGAGCATGCTCATAAACCTATTTACAAGCCAACTCAGAAGCTTAACTCAGAACTCAAGCTTAACTTGTTTAACTAAACAAGCTTTACTATAAGCATGAACTCCATTCGTTTACTATAAGCTTGAACTCCATTAATTATGAATTTATTTATGACATACATGTCATATAGCGTTAGCCTAAACGTGATTCCCTCTAAGCCCAATCCATTGGTTTTTTCATGTTTTTTCATCACCCTTAGAAACTTCATAACACAGGTTAATTTGGAACCTAATATTTCTACTTATGGACTTCAATCCTATTAAACATTCACTTTACCTTCTTCTAGCAACTTCAACCCATCTTCTTCTTTTAAACAAATAAATTGTAAATTGTCATTACCTACCAGAATTTGAAACCATCATGCAACTTATATAATTCACTTTCTTATGTTTAGAATTTGAGATGGAAGAAGAAAATATTAGATTGCATGTGAATATATTGACTTAGATTTAAAATTAAGGAATAAGAATAAATGATATAATACAACATGGATTTTCACTTTAAATATAAATAGAAGATAGACAACAAGATGGATTTTCACTTTAAATATAAATAGAAGATAGACAAGTACCAAAATTATGCAATAATAACAAGAGTGTTTATTACATATTCTCTACAATCATTTTCAATTTGCACCGCTTATAGCATGCACCCTCTAGTGTCTTATCTATTATAATTATTCCTTGAAAATTATTAAGCATGCTTACCAAAATAGTTTTAAACATAAACCACAAAAAGTGATGGTGATTCGTATTTTTATGAAAAAATATGATTGAATTAAATTAGAGTAAAGTGAATAAAATGAGAACTGGCTGTGAAATAAATAAAGTAAGTATAGGTAATATTAGGGTAACAATGAAAGAAAAAAATCTAAAGTGTCAACTTTTAACTATTGTGAATGTAAGGATCAGATAAAGTAGGGTCACAACAATTTAACTTGTGATAAGATAGATAAAAGAAAATGGACACATAGATTTTAATATGGAAAACTCCCAAAAAAATCAGGGTAAAAATGATCATGATTTTTCTATATGTACTTTTTAAAACTCTTTTTAATCTCTTTTAAAATTTATTTTAACAAGTCGATATTAACCGGCCAATATACGGGTGCGCGTATAGTAATAAAATTTCGGTAAGTAATGGCCAGTATACTAGTTATCAATTGTATTAGTCCGAATTGTAGCAGACAGAATAAAAAGATATATTTTTAGTTTTTATAGATATAACTAATCTACAAAGATATGAGATTTCCAACACCTCTATTTGAATTAGGTTTAAAACTAACAGATCTGAGAATCAATTGAATGTATGCTATTGACTAGAAATGCAATTGCAAATCCAAATTGATGAGGGGTTTCGTGTTTCAAGCAATCAAGCACCAGATAAAAAATCCTTTTCCTAAAGAAATGATTATCCTAAATTAACCAATCAATTTTCCCTATTCCTAGGAAAGTGATCGATTGACTAATTTGTGCAATTTTGTAAACCCTGATCAAATTCAAATCCATATGTCTATGATATTTGTAATTTCGATTAGCTATTCGAAGAATCGATCAGAAAGGAATTTTCCAATTACAATCCTAATCTAAATTCAATTCAAAACACATGATCGGTGAAATAGCATCAACAATTCGAATACAAACAATAATTGAATCAACAGCAGAAATCATCAATCAGATAATTCAAATCAATAACTCATAACCCTAATTGAGAACAAAGGAAACAAGTATTAAATACCATCCATAAAATGAATATAAGAAAAGAACGAAATAACCTTGTCAAGAAAATCCCGTTCTTAAATCCAAATTTAATTGATGTTTTCCACTTAATTTTATTGTGGAATCCTCAATCAAATTAAAAATAAAAGCTTTCTAGTGTCTAATGCCCTAAAGTCTATTAAGAAGCAAAGGCAAATATAATTCTATTTCATGCTAGCATTCTTCTCTTTCCATTAACAAGATCCAACAAGAAAGTTTATATATGACAAAGATGTAGAGGACTTAAGTGACCTTCAAGTCCGATGGCATTTAATTAAAATTAGCTAGCCTTCAATGTGTAAATAACTTTCCGAGACAGGATCATAAGTGGCCTTGGAGCGATGTTGGGTGCAATGTAGGTCTACACTGGCCTAAGGCTGACAACTTTTATTCCCTAATGGCCGACGTATAAGTTAAATTCAAAGGCTGACGTTTCTACTATTTGAAGGTTGGCGGCATTTATTCTCCAGTAGCCAATGTTTATTTATTTTGCTAAAGATTACTGCATTGTATTTGAAGGCCAGTGGCCTTTAACTTTTATTAGCTAGTCTTAAATGTTTAAAATGAAAGTTGGCTTCGTTTTGTGATTAAAGCTAGCAGCCTTTGTTGTATTGATGACCGACTGTGCATTATATTGATGAAGGCTGATAGCCTACTTTCCATAATAGCCAGCCTACTTTGTCTTCATCTCCTTGGTTGAGTAGAACTCCTTCAAATTACTTGTACTTGTAATATAAGTCCTTCAAGACCTGCAATATCATAATAAAGCATACTTAAGTACCAAATCCTTATGATTTCTATAAAATCAATAATAATTAAGCAAAGTTCACATGATAAAAAGTGAGTAAAATATATCTTTATAAAAAAAACACGAGCAAGGTAGAAGAATTTCATTAGGAAAAATAATTAGGAATTACAACCTCTAGGTCACAAGGAGAGACAACTAAAATCTCTATTAGACATTAGGAGAAAATTACATAACTCTCTAATTTTCCCTTTTCTATACTAAGAGAAACTCAACTCACAACTCTCTCTATGAATTCTCTTTCTTTCTTACTAGAGATGGGATGATTTACAATAGAAGAATTCATGCTTATTTATAGCAATTGTGTGTGGTGTGAATATAGTGAAAAACATGGAATGTAAAAACATATTTTTTCAACTTTGTTGGCTTGGTAATTTTATTCTTCCATTCATATTGACCTTGTCAATGAGCATTAAATTGGCCCACACATTTTGACATACTTTGACATTGTCCTACTTGAAGATTTGATTGAAGATCAATCATATCTTCATTACCATTTTTTTTACCTTGCATTCCATGTTTCTTACATTCTCGTTGGGCCACAAGAGGATGGACATTAAACAAACTTTTCAACACTAATTTCCTTTGTCATAAAATTAACCATATTGTCCTTGGTATGGATTTTTGGCATATCCATAGTTCCTTATGTTCTATCTTTGAATGAAAGATGGGGTCTGTTTGTTTGGCTTTTTCGAGCAGATACAAACATTTTTTTCAAACTTTTTTTTAACAAATTATTTATCAAGAAATAAATATAGCTGAAAAAAAAGTTCACAGTTCTCATCAAAAGATCAAATATAGAACAAACCATCCAAACAGACCTTAGATTCCTTGCAATATGCAAGGCACTCAGATTGTCACAAAATAGAGAAATTTTCTCTTGTTTGTGCTTGAGTTCCTCCAATACCATTTTCAACCATACTACTTCTTTACTATCTTATGTATCTGCTATGTTGTTTTCTTCTATTGTTGACGTAGCCACAACTAACTATAATTTTAAAACCTAAGTTGTAACTCTGTTAGCAAGTGCAAATGCAAGTCCGATCCTCCATAACATAATGCAACTTTTGAGGTCTCCTTAATATATCTTGGGATCCTCTTCATAGCACTCTAATGCTCTTTGCTAGGACTTTTCATGTACTAACTTTCTACTCATAATACATGCGCAATATTTGGTCGTGTACTTGTCATAGCGAATATCAAGCTACCCACTACTGATGCTTCCAATATTAGAGACATTTTCATCCTCTCTTCTTTGTTGCGAGGACTCATGCTAGAAGATAACTTGAAATTAACAGAAGTGGTGTAGAAATTGGTTTACTGTTTTACATGTTAAATCATTGCAAAACCTTCTTTCATTAATTCTTTTGAGAGAGTTAAACCTTCCTATTATTTCTGTCTCAGTAAATTTGCATCCCTATAATCTTGTTTGCTGGTGCCAAGTCCTTCACTTTGAATTCCTTAGCTAGCTAGACCTTTGATTCCTTTATACGATCTTTGTTGGGGCCTACAACCAACATGTCATCTACATATAACAGTAAAATAATAAAATTGCTTTCACCAAACCTCTTGAAAAAACCACAAGGATTTGCATTTAGTCTGTTGTATCCAAGGCTCGTGATGAACGAATCAAATCCCTTGTACCAACATCTTAGCACTTATTTTAGACTACACAAAGATTTGTTCAACATATAAACCAAGTTCTGTTTTCCTTTTTCTTTAAAACCTTCTAGTTGGAGTATGTAGATTTCTTCTTCAAGATCTCCATGATGAAAGGCTATTTTCACATATAGCTACTTTAAATGTAAGTCAAATATAGCACTCATTGCTAAAACCATCTAAATTGTTGTAAGTTAAACCATAAGGAAAAATATTTCATTGAAGTCAATGACTTCTTTTAGAGCATACCCTTTTACCACTAGTCTATTATGATATCACTTCACTTGATCTTCACTATTTCCTTTAATCTTGTGTACCTATTCATTCCTAAGGGGTTTTTTTCCCCTTTGGTAGCAGCATAAGTTCCCAATTTTTATTTATTTATTTTTTGAAGAGCTTCAATTTCTTCTTGAATTGCCATCATCCATTGAGATACATCTAAACTATTCATTGCTTCTTTGAGAGTTTATGGTTCTCCATCCTCAATTAGAAGATAGTATGCAACATTACTCCCAATAACATAATTAGAATGCCAACTTGGTGCTTTCCTTGTGCGGTTTGATGTCCACATTACTGGGACTTCAAAATTATGTGCTTCTTACTCTTCATGCTCTAGTGTTGCTTCAGAAGAACCAATTTACATAAACTCCTTCTCTACCTGCAGGATTATGGTCTTTGAATTTTTATCTAGAGTGTCATTATCTTTGTCTTTTCTTTGCAACTTTCTTTCTGCAAAGATAACATTCATTCTGACGATAACCTTATGGGCAATAGGATCCCACGGGTGATACCCTTTTACTTCATCAGCATACCCTAAGACTAAACATTTTCTAGATTTTGGATCTAATTTTGTAGTTTCTTAGGCATTACACATCACATATGTTGAACTTTCAAATATATGAAGGTTTGTATAATCAACTAGTTTATGAGTCCACATCTCTATCAATGTCTTCAACTCAATTGCTGTTGATGGGACCCAATTTACCGCATAACAGACGGTGTTGACTGCTTCTACTTCTACCCAAAATGTCTTGTTTATACTAGCAGCTCCTAATATTGCTCTTGTTCTTTCCAACAAATTCCTATTCATCTACTCTATCACTCCATTTTGTTGAGGAGTGTATGTTGTGGTGAACTATCTTTTGATGCCTTCTTGCTAGTAGAATTTATTAAATTCATCGCCAATGTACTCCATTATCTATCCTCAAACACTTTATCTTATTTCTAGATTCAAGTTCAACCTGCGCATGAAGACTTTGAAAACTGAAAAAACATCTGCCTTCGTCTTGATAGGATATACTTAATATCTCCTAGAGTAATCATTAATGAAGGATACAAAAATACTTTACTCCTTCTAGCGATGGTTACGGAGTGAACCAATTCCAAAATAGTCTTCTGCTAGAATTTGATGTGTTAAACTTTAATTGATCCTACTTGCTAATGGCATAATGCTAATAAAATGGTAGTGAAACCTTTGTGAGTCCCAGAAGTAGATTTTTCTCAACAAGAACTTTCATTCCTTGTTTGAATATGTGTTTAAGTTTCTGATGACATATCTTCATTGATCTTTCACTTGAACTGCTTGAAGCAACAGATACTTCTACTTCTTATGTAGTCTCTCCTTTTAACATGTTCAAATTTGTAGCTATCTTTTCTTCTTTCATAAGTACAAGCGCTCCTCTTATTTTTTCATGATCTTGTTCTCAACTTCAATCTTGCAACCAATATCATTTAGTTGTTCTAAAGACAACAAGTTTTTCTTCATGCCCTCCACATGTCTCACTTCTTAAATAGTGCATATTGTGCCATCATACATCTTCAGCTTGATTGATCTAATACCAACAATCTTTAAAGCATGATCATTATAGCTACACACAAATCCTCTTGAGATAGGTTCATAATGATGGAACCATTCTCTTCTAGAGGTCATGTGAAAAGTAGCTCCTGAATCAATAAGCTACACATTTATAAACCTCTTTGTACTTTTTATTATCACTACTGCTTCAGAACATAAAGCATTTCCATCATCTAAAGTGCTTACCATATTTCCTTAAGGGCTTGCAATTTTTTTTTTTTTAAATTCCAACAATCCTTCTTTAGGTGACTTTTCTTGCCACAGTTGTTGCACTTAAGGTTCTTTTTTCTTCGACTTTGATCTACCAAGATTTTGGCTCTCACTTGAGCCACATTCCATTGATCTTCCTCTTGTCACCAGCAATGCCTCTGCTTCCTGTGAACTTGTTTGTCTATCTTCTTTATTCTTGCGCTGACTCTTTTCTTCAAGAATAATAGTTGCAATGTCATCAATGTCTAAACAATTTATAAGGATGTTGTTTGTTAAGTTGATGATAAGTTGATCATATGAATTAGTTAGACTTTCAAGTAGAAGCCAAACACACTTACTTGACTCTATTTTATAACTCAATAATGTGAGTTGTGAAAATAGAATGCTCAAAGTGTTGATATGTTCCATCACCAAAGTGGATTTCGACATCCGAAGAGTATACAATTTCCTCTTAAGGAAAATTTTGTCGTGGAGTGATTTAGCCCATATAGTTTGGTGAGATGATCCTAAATCTGCTTTTCTGTCTTCTTCTCCTCTATGCTTGATAACATTGCATCTACTATTGCAATATGAAGATTGTCAATAGCATTCATGTTCATTTCATTCCACTTATCATCATCTATGAAGTCTACCAGTCTTTCATCGATTGCCACTAGGAAATTATCATTACATAAGAATGCCTTCATCTTCAATTTCCATAATGAGAAGTTACTCCCATTAAATTTTTCAATCTCAAATTTGCTACCATTGCTTCTATCTCTATCTTTTGCGCTTAAGGAAACAGCTCCCACTAAATGATGATAGTATACGCGACTAGTGCTCAATATCTCTCAAGGGTAAATTATAATCTAACTTATTTTCTGCTGTAAAGGATCCACTTTGAGTGGCAATAACAGAGCATACGATAAGTAAATATATTCACCTAAGTTAGATTTTGATACCACTTGTTGTAAATGGAAGGTTCGGATAGAGTAATGTTGCTATTATTTAACTAAAGATAATGTAGATAAAAGAAAATGGATACACATATTTTAATGTGGAAAACACCAAACAAATCAAAGTAAATACCACGAGCAAGATAGAAGAATTTCACTTTGAGAAATAATTATGAATTACAACCTTTCTATATCACAAGGGGAAACAATTAAAATTCTCTCTTGGACACTAAGAGAAAAATACACAACTCTCTAATTTTTCTCTCTTCTATTATAGAAGAAACTCAACCTACAACTCTCTTTATGAATTCTCTTTCTTTCTTACAAGAGTTGAGATGATTTGGGGATGATTTAAAATGAAAGAATATATGCCTATTTGTAGAAGTTGTGTGTGGTGTGAACATAGTGAAAATACATTCATCGTAAAAACATATTTTTTCAACTTTTTAGCTTGGTAGTTTTTTTCCTTCCATTCCCGTTAACATTGTCGATGAGCATTAAATTGGCCCACACATTTTGACATAATTTGACATTAACAAATCTACCTCTCACTCAAATAATCAAACTCTAATGCAATACATGATTTACTTGAATGAAGATTTAAAGTACATTTCTAATATTATAATAGTATTTCATGTCCATTATTTATAAAATTACTAAACAAAATATTATCAATCTTATCATAAGAGAAATTAGATTCTAGAATTGAATTTTAAAAAATAGATTTCATGATGATAAAAAAAATACCTAAATTCATTTTAATCTTCACTTAAATTTACTGGTTTGGATTGTAATAATAATCAATATTATTTTTTTCATTTTTTTTTTTTTTTTTGTTTTAGCATTACAACAAGAAAGTAGAATTTGAACTCAATACTTCTCATTTAAGAGATCAGGTGAGATGCTATTAAGCTAAAAATCATTAGCTTTTTCAATCTTTATAAAACAATATGATCGAACTAATTATAACAACGTAGATTTTTTAATTTTAGTTTTTCATTTTAGAACCTAAATTTTTTATCCTTTTCATTTCAAGACCTAAGCTTTGTTTCTACATTTTAAAAACCTAATCTTTGACGACATTTTTAATAGAGTTACAAAGATCTTACTCTGACACATTTTCAATACTCTAAGTTCTGAAACAAAAAAGTTAAATTATTGATCTTGGTACAAAATAAGTGGAAAATACTAAGGTTATTCTAATGCAATTTTTTCCTATTCAATCAAGCTGTACACTTTGATATGCTTCCATTAAAGTCTCAACCCATAACTAAGAAATATTGACATAAAAGCATAAAGCAAGGCTAGATATAATGAGCTACAACTGTTAGATATGGTTAAGAAGTTAAATCTAACATTTGATCCTTAATGAATCCTTTGTTTATATAACGCGAGAGAGACTAAACGTAGGGCAATTTGCTAATTGGAGAACAGGATTCTTTTCTCACACATGCCCAACACTATAGGAGGGGAAAATTTTTCGACTTCTTGGTTGAAGTAAAATATGATTTTTTAAAAATGCTTTTTATGATATTATATGCTATCACAATTAGACCGACTAGGCTTAAGATAAAAAGTTTGCGTGTTGTATGAGAGATATTGATTTTTATCCTGCTTCCACTGCATCTATGGCTTACGAATAATCAACACTATAACTCATTTTGTTGTTTAGGTAGTTTCATGTATGAAATGATAAAGATGTTTCTTTTTTTTTTTTTTTTTGTTATTAATTCGAACTTGATATATTTCACTTGGAAAAAAAGCTAATAATAATGCAATTAGGTTATAAGTTTATTAACCATAAAACTAATGATAACTGATGGAGATTAGGGTGGAAGGGAAGTCCATTTTTTCACTATTTCTTACATGATTCCATTTTTATGGTTGTAAAAATATTGTTAAACTTATGAAATTGGTAGAAGCAAAGAAAAAAAGATTATTAGTACTAACTATCACCTATCTAAATGAGTGAAGGGAAAAATTCTAATAATAGTTGAATATATCATAATAATTATGGGTGGTTTAAAAAGTTGTTCATATTTTACACACATCCTTATATATCAAAACTTTATCAATATTTATCTAGCAAGCACACTCTGGATATCTAAGACTTTAATTTTAAAATAAAAGAAGTAATTTGTATTATCCATGGAAAATTTACACCAACAAAATGAAATTTATTTAAAAATCTAGTACCAACAAGAACTCCATAGATATAGAATATTTCAATTTCATCTTTTTTTTTTTTTTTTAAAGTAGAAGCTTTTGTAGTTTTGTTATCTTTGTCATGCGATTTTACAGGTGATAAAATATACATCATCCTTGCTGGTCTTTTGGGTTGTGCTGAGTATCATAGACTTTATAATGCCTTGTCTCCGCCCATCTGAAAATTAAAGAGGGCTTAGTCTTTTTGTCCCAGTTTACTCGTAAAGCCTAAATAGGATGTCCAAACCTACTTACATGTAGGGCTTTCCTATCGGCCCAGATTATTCACGCATCAAAACCACAGAATACCCAATAGCCGAACATCTTTGTATGCTCAAACAATCAAATATTTAAATTTTTATACAAACTGAAAAAGTTCTCGTTTGGTGGAAAAATTTACATCAGTTCATTTCATTGACCATGTTCAAGCTAGGCTGAATATGACCTATAAGGATGCTAACAAATTGTTTTTCTTATAATAAAAACTACATGACGTGATTGGGTCTGATTTATATGGCTGGATTAGGTTCACCTAAATATAGTGAAATAAAAAGATTAATTCCCAAGAGGCTGAAAACTGAAGCAGATATTAAAAATTTAAACTTTGTTAATTCAATTTGACTGATTGTTTGAATTAACTTTCCGCTTTCTTTCTATTTACAGCAGAATGGCAGAAATGCGTGAAATTTTTATTAATTTGAATAAGAAGTTTGAAAATAGGTTCAATTTTAGCACATCTACTTGCATAAGAATTAGGGTCGATTAAATTCTTTTAAAAATATTAAGGCCAAATTCTTTTTCCTCTAATATTTACTAAGTCAAATATTTAATATTAATGAAAAATTGTAAAAACTTATCAAGCGGTCTGTTAGACATTTTGTCCAAGAAAATATCGATCATGGCAAGAGTTCTCACATCAGATCATTAATGATTACGACCACATGGTTATGTAAAAATTTTATTTGATGTTGCACTGAAAGAAAACTTTTCAATGTCAACATTTATCAAGAAGTGTATATAACATTTTAGGATTATTTTGATAAATTCAATCTATGAAGGAAGTGTCGTTGCAATTAAGATTTTTCCAACCTGTTTTTCTTATCACATTGATAACAAATATTTGACCAGGAATAAGATTAGAGTTAATATGCTTTCTCGGTGTTTTGTAATCAATCAGTTACCTTTACATCAATGTCTTCTAGGTAGCACACTACGTAGGAATACCTAAACTGGATGCCAGTTTATCATTTTAACACAACATTTCATATAGCTGATATCTATCCATTTAGATATTTCTTAAGTGGGGAAGACTGATATCCACTAGCATGAATATATATCCTGGCGAATAGACAAAACCGAAAATTAAAAATTAGAGTTTTTTTTTTTTTTTTTTTTGAAAATAATGTTTAAATATTTCTTTACATAATTCTTTGGATTTTTTTTTTGATTTTTCTTCTGATTTCTTTGGGAATTCATTAAATTCTATCTTAAAGTTATATTATTATTCACACTATATATAAATAATTTTCATCAGTTATTTTTCATCATTCACACTGCATCAAAAATCGCGTCTTTTCAGCTACAAATGGAAATTAACAACCCTTAAACATGCAAAAGTTTTACCAGGAGAACGTAAAACCGGTACTCTTACCAATGAAAATACTCATATATAAAATAGAATGCTAGAACTATAAGAAAAAAATATAATGTAATAGATCTGCAAACTTACAGACTAAAATGGAAATGATGAGTACAAGGATTGAACTATGGTGGAGCGATGAAAACAACTTCTGTGACACGAATCGTACAAACTATCAATAACCCATTAGCCCCCCTTAACATCAAAAGGTTTTTCTTATTTTCTAACTTCTTTTCGCAGAAGTTATCTTTATAAAATGCCAAGTGTCATGTGTTGATTTGTTGAAAGATATGACAAAACAATTTGTTGTTACATAAAATATTTTTAGGCAACAACATTGGGAAAAAGTCAGTTTAATCCTTTACTTAAAATAATTATCAAAAAAGTCTTGGAGCAACTTAATTACCAAAATAGATTCCCTCGCACAAATAAATCACACATAAAAAATGTGATTTGTGAAACTTCTCCCCAGCTTTATCACATGTAGAACATGCAAGAAACAAAAGCCTCATATCATTGCTCGCCGAATCGCCATGGTCGATGACCTCACCCATATCTTGCATGTCTAAAATGCAAGTCCCATCTCAATACTAACAACATCTCTCACATGAAATATGCAAGCTATTTGTTGACTTAAAACACATGTTGAACATATAATTTTGACGCGTTATTTCAGTAATTATTTTGAATTGCCACCTATTTTAGTAAATAATTTATAAAGAGATTTTAAATTGACAAAAATATTCTAACATTGACCCTCCAAATTTGAATTGAGTATTAAATTTACCAAATTAAAAGTTCAACTAGTAAATTGAACTTATGTTCAAGGTCCAATAGACGCTACACATTATCTCTACTTTATTTATCATATTACTTCATTGAGAAAATTGGTTGGTTTTATGCGTCCAATTTCGTTGAACACCAATTCCGTGTAATATCTACAATTAATCAAAGTAAGTTAATGAGTAATAATTCAAACCTTTTTTAATATTAGTTTAATTAGCTTCAATGTCCATCTTTAATTGAATGCAATTACTACTATTCATGGATGTGCATAATACTTGCTAGTTACTTTGAGGAGGGGTAAGGGAAATCTTTAGTTGAACGCAACTACTACCCTTTACGGAATGTACTAGCAGATGTAATTTACCCTTTTCTGTTAGTCTTTATTTATAGATTTCAATTCAACGAAGTAGTTTAGCACAGATACAAAGATTTGTTATACATTCTATACTATGATTGGTTACTAGATTTGTATTTGTAACTATCTAGCTATCCACAATATGTATGTAACTGTCTATTCTATGTATTTACTATATTGTGCTTTTTGCTAAACTATTGTCTAAGTATTAGGGAACATAGTCCATTATCCAGCTTGGCTTCCTTTTCATTATATTATCTATAACATTGTGTCTCATATTCGTGTCGAAACAAGTTGTTACACCTATGTAACACTAAGACAAAACACAAGAGGAGGGTAAATTGTGTTTCACAACTAAATTTTCCCTTTTACATAATGCCTAATTAATGCAATTTAACAAAAAAAAAAATAACAACAATAGTGAACAATAACAACTAAATTACAATAAGTAAAGGAGAAAGGATTAAAAAGATAACACTAGGTTTTAATGTGGAGTTCGGTCTATCTCCTAGTATTCATGGTCCAAACAAAAGTCTTCCTTAATGGAGCACTTCACCCATTTTATTCACAATCAACAAATTGCCCCAGAGGAGCTACACTACAAAAACACACAACAGTTGTGCCTTTATAAGTATCACACTTACATTATGCATAGCTCAAATCACTCACAAAATACCATTCACAACAATCCTAGAGTGTTACCTCACAAAAATTGTACAATAACTCTCAAATGGCATCACTATCTCTCACAACAAGTAAGTAAATTACATACTAGAGGTACGAGAGAATGGAACAATGAAATATTGCAATAAATAAGCTATAAAAACTATCTTAATTTGCCCAACAACCTCTATTTATGTGGCTTCATAGAAACTAGATGGTACTCTATTTTTCTCTCTCCTTTCATTCTTGTGATAAATGCTCTCAACAGCTAGTTTCTGCTAACTAGAGTCCAAACACCATCTTCAAAAATGGGCACAAAAGTTTATAGGCATAGCTAACATTTGTATGACATAGCTTAATGTCTAGACACTAGCCTACTACACCATAACCAAAAACATTTTAGTCATGTGAAGCATGCTTAGCGTTTGGATGCCAACCTCTTGCATCTAGACACTAGCTGAATTTCTCATGATCAAACTTTTGATCATGCTAGCATCCAAATGCTAGCCTATCTAGCATTCAAACATGAGCTCCAATGCAACTAGGTCTATCAGCATATCTAGCATACATGAAAACAACATATAAACTACATAAATGTATTCATGTTAATTCACGCACATATTTTGCTAATTAAGTGTAACTTAACTTTAACAAGCGTGGAATTCTATGATGTATTTCCTTATCAAATTACATTGAACCCATTAGTTCAACAAATGTTTGTGCTTAAAACACCTTAACTTGTGAGCTAATCCATTTATTAATCATGTATAAAAACCTAAATATGTGAGTCGATGACCCCACCTAAAGTTAGGTATACGACCCATTTATTCGCTTTAAAAATAGGACATGGCCAAATTTTTTTGTCCCATTTGACCCATAGTCCAAGCAGGCCGGGCCATACGGGTCATGCTAAAACATAAAAAAAAAAAGAGAAAAGTTAAAAAAAAAGAATAATATAATAACACATTAGTGATTACTTATGATATATTATGAAAAAAATAGATTGATACATGCACCACAAGCATTATAACATTTTTAAGTATATATTTATTAATTTGAACGTAATACAATATCTCATAAATCATTTTTAAAAACTTGTTTTTATATATGAGTAATCAAAATAGCAATAAAATTAATCTGTAATAGATATAAAACTCTTAAATATATAAATATTTTAATTTTGACATAAAATAACATAAAAGAAAATGAAAAAAATGAAAAAATAGCTTCATTTTCGTCAACAGGCTAAAGTAGGCCTAGCCTTAAAATTTTAGCCCATTTAAAAGCAGGCCAAAATGGTTTGGTCCGTTTAACTCGTGGGTTGAAGTAGGCGGCCCAGGTTGGCCCATCTGCCCACCTCTAACCCTACCAATTTATATTGTGTCTTGTGTCAATCGTTTATTGATTGATGATGTCACGACCTTAAAGAGGGCTTAGAAGGAATAACCTCAAGGAATCATATCATGTATGTACCCGTAATATGAGAACCGTTTTGTAAGTCAGAAAATTGCCAAACTCTACTTAATATTCGTTATACAACTTTCAATTTTATGAAAACATTTTGATAACTAAGGAAATACGAATTCCTACAGTCCACAAGAACCACAAAGAATTGGTATTCCCCACCAAATTGTAAAATAAGATAGATAACTATATATTATTATAATTTCAAACCATTATACAATTAATCTAATTCTAAGCTTATCTATACATTACAGAGTCTCTATCTTAAATACTAAACATATAAATTACATTCTAAGTCCATCATCTTATCTCAAAGACTCCATTGAATGTGAACTCTCTCTTCATATAATCCTAGCCCATTTTTAGCTTGAGTTACTCTTGCACAAAACTATAGGGGTGTAAGATAAACTATTGTTTAGTGAATAACAAGACCATATCACACACCAACAATTATTAAACAAGCATTATTAATAAACACACGCAATGCACATTCAACCAAATGCCATGCACAGGGATGATCGGAATCCAAACCAATGGAAATTTACACCTCTTGAGAGTTGAAGGACTAGCGCCAATATCACGCCCAAGAGAGACTGAGAACTAAGGAAATAGGATTTTTTCTTTTTTAAACTCATTTGTTATATATATATATATATATATATATTATTAACATAACCTCAGCTTCATCTTAGAAAGAACTAATGAACGATGATTTCTTTTTAAACTCATTTGTTGTTTATTTATAATTATATATATTATTAACATAACCTCAACTTCATCTTAGAACTTCAAAAACTCCACTAAGTATTAGCCACCTCTATTCAACTCTCATCAGACGATATCCTTCGATGCCTGCTTAGTTCCTATAGGGCTGACATACCTAAGGGTAAGCTTACTAGATTCATTGGACTTTTCAAGCATTACCCTAGGGCTAAGGAGCTAATATGTGACATGTATACTTCAAAAATGCTAATGTAATTTATGTTATTGTGCAATGCATATCCATTTTACTTGAGGGTCAATTAAAATTTGTACCATATTACTTAGTGACAACATCAATTAACAAATATCCATCAACAAAAGCAACTCAATTAATATAAGAGTTGTGTTTTATTTTAATGATTTATCAAACAATACAACCATTAAACATCACCATACAAATACGTAATCTCCACACGTAGATAGTTATGTTTATCTTAATATAGGTGTATTACATTACAAGCACAAATAAGATGATAAGGTCAAAATTACCTATCTGTTATCCTAGCTAATTCATAGTAAACTTTTGGGAAGTCAAAAGATTAATCTGTTCTTCCTATGAAACAAAATAGTTACTACACATTACTTTACACTTGATTGAAATAAAGTTTTATATTAAAAACCTATTTGATCAGACATTAAGTAGGAACCGTGCCATGGCTATGAAAATCACCTTACTAAGATACAAACAGTTCTCTATTTTCTGTCCAATTATCTCTTTTCTTTTGTTCATAAATCATTTACTATAACATTATCATTTTGTCGTTCACTTTTAAGTTTTGAATAAATCATTAAACTTTACAAAAATACTCATTTATCTTAATAAACCACATTTGAAAAAACATATTCTCTTTATTATATATAAGGATTAACAAACTATAATTACATCTAATCATTTATTTATTTCGTCTATATTGACCTAACTTGACCACTTAATTCAAATTATTAAATCACACTCAATTGTCTGACTAGATCTTTATCATATATCTATTAAGATCTTAATTAGTCTAATTCACTTTAACACATTAAGATTCATTAAACCATGTTGAACTTAAGTTTATTATCTAAGTTCATTTTATAAACTTAAGTTCCACATTAAACCAAATTAGTTACTAGACCTATTAATTTACTTAACCCATTCCTAATTATTCAAGCACTAACATATCATATCTATTCATCATTCATTTGATCCATTTCATCTTTCTTTTTCTTTTTATAAAAATAGCACCAAGGGATTGATCATGCTCATGATGGGGGCCATGATCCTCATCACTAGCCTTGTCATGCTCATGATAGAGGCCATGATCTCCATCATGCCCTCTATCAGGCTCGTGATAAAGGGAAAAATATGATCCGAGGAGATCACACCCCTTGTCACAGTGTGATCTAGGCCATATGCTAGAAAATACTTTGCTAAGGGGAGATCATGGGTTATATTGCACTCGTAAGCAATAGGGTATTAGAGTTATGTGTTTCCTTTGCTTTTTACTCCTATTTTGACTACTTAACTACATGCTTCATTCACAAATCCAACATAAAACCTTTTAGCATAATCATACAAACTCACATCAAGCCCATTTAACATCCTTACACATGTTTCTACTTCATGTTTTCATCAACCATTTTATCAAACACTTGGTATGCTTATGTATATACATATCTAGGTTTTTAGTTATATGCTTTTGATAAACATGTTTTATCCTTGTTCTAAACACCTAATTAAGTCCAATATATAGTTTATTGACATGATTCATAGTAGAATTGGTGCTTAATTACTATAGATGTATATTCATTTCAGGTCAATTGAAAGTATATTAGAAGTAATAGAAGGAATTTGAGGAGAGTTTAATCGAAAATAAAGTAAAGGAGCAAAAAGCATGATGAAGAATGAAGTTGTACAGCCGTGATTCTAGGCAAAAGAAGGAAAATTCAAAGATAGAAGCATGTAAGGCCAGCTGTACAGGCATAGTTTTGGAGATTGGGAAAAAAAAATTTTGACAAAAGCCCTGTAAAAGTTGTTGTAAGGGCGTACAATTGAAGAAAAGATGACTTTAGATGCCAGTAAGGTGTCTTGTATGCTCATACTTCTAGTGAAAAGAAGAAAATCAACTCCAAACGTCTATAAAGGCACTTGTAAGGGCATGCAATTGAAGAAAGTGACTCCAAAGGCTTGTAAGGGTGTGCAAATCGACTTTTCTTTAAACAATGTAATTAGTGGATGCCATAAGTGAATAGTCATCTTCTCATTTGTAACTTTTAAGGAAGGGCTTAGGTATAAAATATAACATATCCATTCAGAAAGAGGATAAAATCTAGAGATTTCTATCAATTAGTGTAGAAACAATGTAAACATCTTCTCCTCCTTGCAAAGGGAGTGAGTGTGTGTATGTGTGAGTTTGTTGTGTGGTATTGTGATGTGTAAATATTGAATTTGTGATGATTCATCCATGGAACTCAAGAGAGACTAGCCAGTGCCTTTAATGTGTTGTTGTAGATAATCTCAGATAATTTCAACAATGGAAGAAATAGGTATTGTATTTCTCTATCTCTCATCTCGCTCTTATTGTGTTTTGCTTAATGTTTGTTTATTATGTACTTTACAAATTTCATGATTTCCTATGTAAAAGTGTGTTAAATTCATAATTGCAATTAGATTTCTTTTCAGTAGTTGTATATATGTAGCATTAGTTTACGCAGTACATGACATGGACCTTTGTCAGACTTCATTTAGATAGATTGAGAATCATCTAAGTGAATAGAACTAAACTGTTGAAAGAGGTCGCTTATAGTCTCAGAGGTAGGATGGTGAAATCTTTTGCAAATTTCTATGGAACTCTTGAACTTAATACAATCTTTGATTTGCTATTAGCCTAAGAAGATTCTAATAGATAAAATCAGGATTAGGCCTTGTTGATCTTAAGAAAGACTTTAAAGAAGTACGTCGAATTCTATAGTTAAGACTAATAACAATACATTGTTTAGTGTGAAATTACATGTTAATCATGGTTTGCAGGACTATGTGTTATATTTGCTTTGCATCTCTTTATTATGTGTTCATATGTTATCTGCATCCTTAGGTAATAATATAAATAGAAATTCAATACTATCATTAAAATCTTATTATTTTAAGCTAGATAATGAGAAGAAAGTTAGTACTAATGCTTAATTCGTTCCTTATAGGAGACGACCCTATACTTAATCCTAGACTACACAACGATAGGTGCATTTGGTCAGCTTTGACCGTGTTTAGGAAAGAGCACTAGGATTATAAATTCAAAACTTGTCACTCAATTAAAGGCTACCAAGTTTTTGTGCTGTTATATCACTTTTTTACTAATTTTATCACATACCCAACTCTAATTCATCATACTCATGCATAACAATAATCAAAACAATGAAAAGAAAAAAAAACTTACTTGTTTTGTAAATTTAACTTGCTTGATCTTTATTATTATTACTACTTCATTGTTGATAAAAGCTATTCTAGGCTTATTTTCCATCTTTTATCTTGCTTTTTGTCCTCAATTATTTTATAATTTTTGTTGAGATTAAGATTTAGGGGTTAAAAACTTGAGAAAGAAGTGAAAAATGAAGAAAAGAAGAAGATGGAGGAAGAAGAAATGATGGAGAAAGGAAAGCAAAAAGGAAGAAGAATGAGGCAGCCCCAAAATAAAAAAGGAAAAGGGAAATAAAAGGTAAGGATTAAGGAAAATTTTGGGTAGGTATTTTGGGTTTATTCTTTCAGATAATTGTTTTAAGCACCAATAATAATTTGAAAATAATTAAGAATCTATATAATATAAATAATATCTTGAATTATAAATCTAGTTTAATTTATACGAAATTGATATTTAAATTAGTCTAGACATAAGGTGTGCCATTTTAAACAAGTAAATGAATTCAAAACCTATGGGATTTAAGAAATAGAAAAGTAAACGAAAGTTCAAGGGATTACAAAATTGCCATACTTGAAAGTTTAGGGAATTAAAATAGGGGAAAAGAAGTTAAAATGAGTGATTGGGAAAAATGTGATACTATTGTTCATTTGATAATTGAAAGAAAATGAGTTTTAATTAAAAGTGATTAAGATAATGATGAAATTGATTTTTTGTAAAAGATAATTGAAGTAAATAGACCAATTGAAAATGAACAGAATTCAAATTTGATAGTTAAAGAAAATTAAAGAATTAGATTGATGAAATGGGTAATTGAAGCAAATAGATAGATGGAAGGAAATATTTGGGTTCTCAAATTTTAATTAAATTTATTTACTAATTTTATGGCATTAATCAATCTTATTATATCCTATAGTTTAATTTACTTGATTTGGTTAAATTATCTAATTTCAAATTCTAAATTAAGTTTAAATCCAAGTTCAAAATTGATTGCCTATTATTTTATTTTAACTATATCAACTCTTACTTAGATTAATGAAAACTTGGGGTATTTTAGATAAAACACGAAAAAATATATAGACATTAGAATTTAAATATTTTTATTATCTTGAAAAGTTAATATATTAAAATAGCTATTATTCTATATAGATGTACAACAAGTTATATATGAAATACTAATCATATATTAAACAAGGGAGAAATTATATTATGTGACTTAATGCATTGTTAATAAGCATGATATCTGACAATAATAAAAATATAAGGCATATATTTTTAATTAACATATATTTTATCAGGTTATTCTCACTGACAAATGCAACATGCTCAAAATCCACAATGCAAGAAACATAACATTAAAAAATTTAATCATCATCGAATTAAAAAAATTCAACACAAAAAAAAAAACTAAAATCTTAAATCTTTCCAATATTTATGAATCTAATTGCATCAAACCCAATACAAGAACCACTAAAATCACAAAAAGACTAAATTTAAACACTGGAAAAAAGGAGTTAATGTCATGAATAGGGTAAGTTTCATTCACATTACCTGAACTTTTTCTTTTATAACATAAATATACTTTAAAAAATTTTCGTAAAATAAAAATACCTAATCGTTTAAAATTTTTCATTAAAAACACCTAAGGCCAGATTTTTGCCATTTTTTTCTTTTAGAAGCTGATGTAGCAGACAAACTCAATTAAAAAACTATTTCTCTATCCTAATCAGCAATATTTTCATTTTTCTTTTTTCACTTTTCCTTCCCTCTCTCTCCTCTTTCTCTCATCTCTCTCCTCCTCCTCCTTCTTTATGCATGGGCCTATATGCATCTGCCATGGCCAAAGTTCAGGAGCTCGAACAACCTCTTTTGGAGAGTGTTTTTCATCCATCCTCTTCAAAATTCAAATATTATAGAATCGAACTTTCCATTCATCCATTTCGAAATCCAAACTAAAATTTTTGTAATCAATCTCATTCATCACTTTCTTTCTCCTTTGGTTTCCTTTCTCTCTCTCTCTTTCTCTAGCTCCTCCTCACACTCTCTCTAAAAATTACAAACTAACCTTAGAACACACTGCTACAACCACTTAACCTATACTGGTAATCACCAAGACCACCAACGATCCAACACCTACCTCAATAACCCCCGTTACCACCTCGCAAACACATAGAAACCAAATAATCACCCCACCGAATGCCAACAGCCACAGCAAAACCAACCACCATGGAACCTAAATTCAGAATCCTATATCAAACCTAGCACCACAACCCTCTAAACACCAATACCAAACATATGAACTCGGAATCCCACATCAAACCAATACCAAACATATCCCACATCAAGTTCACCGCCCATGATCGCTCCTTAACCGAGGGGTGTTCTAGTCGTCCCTTAGCTTTAGAGATTCCTTTCTTTTGGGATTTGAAGCTGGAAGGGAATCATGACAAGGAAATGAGCCAAACCAATAATATGGGAGTAGCTTCTCAAAGGTTGGTATAAGGTGGGGTGATGTATTGAAGAGTTGAGTTTTTAGTGGGAATTGTTTCGAGTTTTGTTAGGACTTAATGGTGCAGGGTGAGAATGTGATTCATGGGTCAAATTTAGGTACATTGGCAACGACGATGATGGCAAGACTTGAAAGGGTTAAAGTCGAGGTTAGACCTAGAGGAGGAGTCAGGTGATGGTTCAGATAGCAAGGTTATGTCTAGGTTAGATGTATGATGTGGGGTGAAGGGTAGGTATAGCTTGGGCTTGTGGGGTTTATACTGGAGGAGTGGTGGTGGTTGTGGTTGGAGAAGGTGGCTCCATTTCCAAGAATAAGAGGACGAGATGAAGAAGAGCATCAGGAGAGAGAAAGAGAGAGGTGAGAGAAAGAAATACTAAATAAATTATGCTGATTATGATGACAAAATATTATTTTAATCATTCGGGCTTGCCATCTAAGCTATTGGCCAAAAAAATAGTTAGAATCTAGCCTCAAGTATTTTAATGAAACATTTTAAAAGTTTAGGTATTTTGGTGTTACAAAATTTTGTTTAGGTATATTTTTGTTACAAATAAAGAAGTTCAGATGTGGTGAATAAAACTTACTCATCATGAATGATAACTAAACTTGAACAAAATATACAATTGGATTCCTGAACTTTAAAATTGATCAATTTAGTACTAGAAATAATCTTCGTGCATACTAATAATACCTCTATTAAGATCTTTTAGGTACTAAATTAATTGATTGCAAAGTTTTTCGAGTATTAAATTGGTTGATTTCAAAGTTCTGATACTAAATTGATGAATTTAAAAGTTTAATGCATATTTTTTCAAAGTTTACGCACTGTTTGTGACATTATTTCTACAATAAAAAGAAAAAAAACATAAAACACAAAGTTTATTTTACAAATACTTAAAAGCAAAATAACATTAAAACGAAATAACATTTACACTAATTTCCTTAATACTAGTAACAAATTACATACATATATACATTTATATAAACATATAATTTATTTAGTTGTTATACATAACATATATAATATAGAGATTATGTAGATGTACCCTTTAGACTTTTGTTATATATATATATGAATATAATATATAAATATAGATTTGATTAGTTCTATACATACCAATAAAATATATGTTATGCATAATTTTACTTTATATATTTTTTATATGTTATATATGCATATTATGTAAATCTATACAGTATATATGTCGTATTATATATTAATATAAATTTATAGAATATGATATATATATATACTATAAAATATGCAAACACACATATAACTTACATAATATATTCAATTTATGTAATTGAAATGATCAAGACAACCAATCAATAAAAATAAAAATCAAATGAAGTTAATGGAAACAAAAATACACATATGAATTTAAATGACTAATTTTTTAAAATTTCCAAATTTGTCTTAAACAGAGAACTAAAATTTTGAAAATTCAAAAACAATTTAAAAATTGAAATAAAGTAAACAATAATTCAATAATGGCTCTTTGGAATGAAAATTTTTACAAGAAAAATCAAAACAATGCCATTGTAAGCTTTGATTTTGCAAAATTACTATTTTACCCCAAAATTACTATTTTAGCCCAAGAGGTTAATTTAAAACCCTAAATTGTTAAAAACTAATTAAGGCCCTTATATGCATAATAATTAAAAGCACAAAATCATGTTACGTGGTAAAATCCTAAAAGAAAATCGTTTTCCCCTTATCTAAGACCCAAGGATCCCTACCTTGCAAGCCCCATATATATAATATTTTCCATTTCTACCTTTTGCATTTTAAAGAGACCTTCCCAAAACTCTAAGGTAAGGTTCTCTAAAACTATATCCCCTTCTTGGTGCTAAATAAGTAGAACTAGTAAAATGTAGCCTTAATTAGCTTACATAATATCTTTTACTCGAGAAAATAGAGGATGGAGTAGTGTTAGAGAAGGAAGGAGACCTATCATCATAACAAAATTCATGTCAAGGTAAGAGGAGATTTTAAGATATTGTAATGTGAGTATTTTAGCATTTTAAGCATGAAAACTGACTTAGGTAAGTTAATATATATTTAGGATTTAAGAAATTAAGTTTTGGAGTGATTTGGAAGTCTTAAATAACCTTCATGGCTGATGCAAGTGAAAACTATCGTTTAGAGTGAGATAAGACATCAAAACTAACTTATTTTCTTGATATTATGATTATTTTTTGAGTTAGGTCTGCGATAGAGGTATTAAATGGTATTTGGGTATGACTTAAAGGTTAGATTTTGTTGGAATGAGTTTAAGAGTAATGGAATTTGGAGTACTTGATGTTAGAATTGCAAAATGATGGATTCATGCTTATATATTTTGAGAAATTTATGATTAAATATGTTTTAAAGGACAGTGAGTAATGATAACAAAGATTAGGTTTAAACATGATCTTTTAGCTCTTTTTAAGCCCTAAAAGTTGTCTCAAAACCCTTTTCGTCGAAAAACCCGAGTTTGAGCTCGAAACAATGAAAACCTGATAGAACACGACCAATACGCAGGCTTGTGGATCAAGCCATGTAACCCTATGATCCCAAAAAACATGAAAAACTTAGTTTTCTAGAAAAGCACAACCAGTACATGAGGTAGTGTACCTAGTTGTGTATATCTATAACGTTAGAACTTAAAGGAAATCAAGTTTTCTAGAAAACAGGGCTAGAATATGAGGTCCTATACCTGTTCATGCTTCTCTCTTGTCTTAAAAGCAATGAACCCTAGAAAAACATGGGGACATACATATACTCGTATTCTACCCCTATTCCTCTATGATTTTAAACACCTACAATCCCAAAACAGCATAGGGATTCATGAGGTCGTGTTTCGCCCTGTGTACCTTTCTTATCCCAAAATACGACTAAATGTATCTAGTTGTATAAAATAACACAGAGAGATACATGTACCCATGTACCCCTTGTGCTCTTATCTAGCCTCCTCTTAATTTCGCTAATTCTTGCTCGAATCGCACAAAACTTGACCTAGTTCTTTCCTTAACATTAAGTAATCTTCCAAGGCCTTCAAATACAAATTTCGGAAGTACTAATAATGTATACATCATCTAAACACATTAAGTCCAAATGCCTCACATAAATGAAAGTAATTTATACTTAATAGTTATAGTAGGACGCTGAGAACTAAACAAGATTAGTGAACTATGACGACCTATTCTTGAAAGGTCAAGAATCGAGACCCACAAAGTATAGCCTACTAATGTTTGGTCAAACCTAAGCCCCAAAACCAACTATACCTATATAATTAATTAGATAACTTGACTAAATGAAACAAATGACCTTATAAATATTATCTTTGAGTAGATATGGTTAAACTAAAGTGACCTAAATGTATCTGTAGACACCCAATTTTTGCCCAATTAATTAAGGCTTAAAATTTAATTAAATTCATTTTCCGAAAGCCTTAAGTATTGATGAAATTGGCTAAGTGATCAAGGCACAGGCCAAATGGCCTGTTGGTTAAACATATGGACCCAAACACACACTCAAGCTCAAGGACATAGGTTCAAACCCTAGCAAAGGCAAATTTTTGCCTTTTTTTATCATTTTTGTCTTTTCATTTTCCTCAAATGTGACTCTTGCCTTACTTTGCATCGGTTTTTAACTGACAAAAAATCATTGATTGTCAGAATTGATGATGGGATTGCAAAGTGGTTACAAAGTGATTACAAAAAGTGCAAAAAACAACCAAAAGTTACAAAATTCAATGTATAAAGTATTCAATTGCACATGAATAAGGAGTTACAAAAATGAGTGGATGAATCTGGCATGGAATATGAAAACAATCATCAATTCATCAGTTTCAAACAATTAATCATGGATTTTCGAATTAAATTCGTGGAAAAATCAAAGGGCAAAAATCCATTCATTTTCGAAACTGTTCGAAACTGAAAATTGAGCTTGCAACCTATAAATAGGAGGTCCTAGGAACAAAAGGCACAAGTCAATTTCAGAAGAACACATACATAGAAAAGCCAATTCGAAATTCTTGAAATTAGGGTATAGAATTCGAATTTTTCAAATTCGAATTGATTAGATCAGTTTTAATCCAAATTGAGTGTTGTAACAATGTTAGAAACTTTATTTGGATGATTTAGTGTACTTAGATTTGTTCGAATTGATCGGATTCTCTCTGAAAATTTTTTTTATTTTGTTCTTCAAACGCCGCCGTACAACCACCACCGGAACCGCCGCTTGCCGCCGTTCTGAGTGAACGCCACCACCACCAAAGGACGTGCCGTCGCAGCAGGAGTCGGGCCGACAAACTTCCAGCCACCGAGGACCACCGGAGCCGCCGGAATCCGCCCCGAAAAGTCGCGTCATCGTCTTCTTCACCCCCGGAGCTCCGAGATCCGACCCGAAAATCCGAACCCAACCCGTCGTTCATCGCAACGGTCGTCGGTCATCGGTCAACGGTCAACTCTAATCGGACGGTCCAGATTCAATCAAGCAGATCAGACGGCCCAGATTCAATTAAGCAGATCAGCGGCTCAGATTTGATCATGCAGATCAGACGGCCCAGATTTCATCAAACAGATCAGCGGCTCAGATTTCAGCAAGTGATCAGACGGCCCAGATTTCATCAAGCGATCAGACGGCCCAGATTTCATCAAGCGATCAGACGGCCCAGATTTCATCAAGCGATCAGACGGCTCAGATCGAGTCAACAAGCGATCAGACGATCCAGATCGGTCAGCGAGATCAACGCTCCAGATTTCGTCCGCCTCATCCGACGGTCCAGGTTAATCCGCATTATTTTATTATATTTTTATTATATAATTAATTTCTGAAAATGATAAAAAATAGCAAAAAATTTATAAAAATTCATAAAAAATTCAGAAAAATTCAGAAAAATCCAGAAAAATCAAAATATTTATTTTTTATATAAATTTATTTTTTTTGATATTTTTTATTTTTTTTGAATATTTTTAATGTGTATTTATACACAAATTGCCTTAGGAATACATATTTAATGCATGAAAAATATTTTTAATATATTGTAAATTATTCTGAATATATTATGAATGTGTGATGATTTTTTTTAAAAAAAATAATAAAAAAATTATAAAAAATAAATAAAAATAATAAAATTGGATTTTCCAAAGAACAAAATTTCTAAAAAAAAAATGATTTTTGGGCTTAGAAAAATTGTATTTTCATAAAATAAAAAAATCAATTGATTAGACCATAGGATCGTCAAAAATAATTTTTTTATAAAAATTTGAAAACTTAATGAATTTAAAGTGAAAATAGTTCAAAAATAAAAATTGATCAACAAATTAAATTTTTTTAAAAGAACTACGTTTTGTCTGATCTCGATTAGCGAGTACGTAGGCACCTGCGGGGCGACATTAAAAAATAAAAAAAATGTTTTGTTCTTTTTAGTAAATAAATATTTTGTAAATATAAGATATTGTTGATGTTTATGTTCTAAAAAAATAATAAAAAAAAAATGAAGAAAAGCACATAAAAAAATAAAAATAAATGATTTGACTTGCAAATATTTGTTATGTAAAATTAATTTGAATTTTTGAGCATGAAAAGGATAAATTACAAATTTAAAATTCCAAAAGTGGTAACCATTTGGTTTTAATAGGTTAGCCCCCGAATCCATGATATCTGGTTTTAAAAGTTGATTTTTTTTTAAATCAAATTTTCGCAGACTAGTAGCTAAGTTAGGATCAACCGACCCATTGATCCTAGCTTTTTATTTTTTCCCGATTTATATCGGGTGGCGACTCTAAAATTTTTCAAAAATTTCTTTTAACCCCTAGTCGAGGATTCATGTTAAATGGGTTCGGGTTTAATGTGAATCGGGTTAAGAGAAATGAACCAGATTAGATGAGTGGAAAAAATCCAGGCTCGACAGCTTGGCGACTCCACTGGGGACTAAATTTTTTTTTAAAAAAAAAGAGGGCTAGCCACTTCGGAATTATAAATTTTGAATTTATCCTTGCTTTTTTTTTTTTTTTGTAAATTACCATGTGAATATGTGATTCTTTGTATATTATTTAATTTTGTTTTAAATATATACTAACCTTGCAAAATATGAAAAAAAGAAAACAAAATTTGATTTCTTAGTTTGCATTTGCATTTGCATTTGCATAAATGTGTGCTAGATACGGTCGTACCAGGGCCGTCTTAAGAGCCTAAGCGAGGAGGACGAAGTAAGGTCCGGGGGCTGTGGCTTTCCACCCTCTAGATCAAGAAATGTCCTCCCACTCCGGTTTAGTATCACTAAATCGGGGAACCTATAGAACCCTACCAAATCATGCATTCATTAGCATGGGATTTGACCAACTTTTTCTAAAAATTGAAGTTGAAAAAAAAATGTACATATGTAAATACTAAAAAAAAATACTTAAAGAAAATTCTAAAAAAAAAATAAAAAGCTGTCAAAAAATTAAAAAATTTTGTAAATATTAGCTTATACCTTTTAAAAATTTCCAGAAAATGATGTCTTCAACCGACAGTAGCGATAGCTTGTGGGCTCGCCTTATTAGAGAAAATCGAGTGGAACCTTTCAAGGATCCAATGCTCCTACTGGACCGATGGTTTGTCAGTTTTACTCCAGTCCAAAGGTCATTCATTGAAGATAGGTTAGGCCCAATCCTCAGCCTACCAAAGATCCATGTTCCATTCACCATGTTCCGGGCCCTTACTCACCTATGGGAACCTGAAGAAGCTGTCTTCCGTTTGGGTCAGCATGTACTTAGCCCAACCATTGAGGAATATACTAGGCTACTCCAAGCACCTCCTACCTCTGAAGGAATCTATATTCCAAATTTTAAGCATAGCCCGGTCCGTGTTATATCAGAGTTTTTGGGGATCAAGAGGGGACCAATTATTGAAGCTATCAAGATTGTAATGAATATTGCATCCGCTAACCACACTGATGGACTGGTTTGGGACTCCTGAATATTTTAAAAGCAACCGATCCACTTTCAGTATACCACTTGAAGTTTGGGAAGAAAACCGGGTTAATGCCTTCATAGTAGCTGCTTTTGCAACCATTCTCTTCCCTAATGGCAATTTGTTCATCCACTTCCGGTCATAGAGCTGGTTTCTCAATATTTAGCTGGCAAATCCTATGTTCCTGCTCTTCTAGCCGAACAAGTCCGTAGTCTGAATCACATCAAGTCTAAAGGACAAGGCAAGTTCAAAGCAAGCATGCACTTACTAATGGTTTGGTTTGCTAGCCACATTAAGCACTACGGAAAAGACTTGGCTAATGGATCCCTCATCAGCCTGAAATATGATCTCATCCAATCCTTTGCTGAAAGAGTCTACATGGAAGATGATCATCCTTTATGGGATATAATTGCCATTCTTGAAGACATGCCACCTGAAGACATGATGTGGCAAGCTCGCTGGTTCAAAATCCCTGCAGCCATCCTAAGTTGCAAGGAATACATGGCAGTACCCCTAATTGGACTCACCGGCTGTACTGGTTATTACCCCTCAAGTGTTATCAGACAGTATGGTATGCTGCAAGATATTACTGTCAAGCCTAATTTGGAGCAAGTCACTCTGGATTATTTGGATCCAACCAAGATACTACCAGCTAAAGAATCCAAGCTAAATCAAATCCGAGCTATATGGGAAAATAGAGAGGTGAAGCCGGTTTTTGAAGTCGAGCCAGAAAATAAGGAAACCAAGAAGCATAGAGCAACCAGGTGGTATGTGGCTAGCCAAATGAAGAAGAATAAGGATATTCGATATGAAGCTCCCGATGTCCTTCAACCAGCACCATCGGAACCTGACCCTGAAACAATTGCTTATATGGAAGCTGTTTCGGCTCGCCTGGAAGTATGTCACCGAGATTTCCAAGAAAGAGAGAGGGAAATGGTGGATCGCCTGCAAAGTGCTGGAAGCAGAATTTCATTTTTAGAGGCTGAGTTGAAGGCAGCTCAAAAGAAAATTCTAGCCCTGGAAGACAAGATTGTTTGCCCCACTAAGACAAGAAGACTGGTTTAGTTGATTTAGGTTTAGTCCTTAGGAATCAAGGTTCTTTGAAACCATTAGAAAGTAGTTTTAATTCAGTTTCTAAACCATTAGAGGTTTTTGTTATGTTAAACATTATCTTTTAATACAAATTTTTGTTAAAAAAAAATCATTGGTCAATATCCCCATTTGCATCTGTGTGATAGCATATCTGCATTCTTGCATATGTATATTAATTCATTTATTCTAAAAAAAAATATATTAATAAATGATAAATGTCCAGGTCTAGCAAATTCGAGTTTAAAAACTTGAAAGATAGCGTCCAAGCCGGTTAGGAGCCCTATTGTTACCAGATCCCGAGCTAAGATGTCTAACACCGGGAGTAACCCCACAGACCAGACCAATGAACAAAGACTCAACACCGTGGAACAAACCCTCCTTGGAATTGCTGAACAGATGCAGGTTTTAACACAGAGTCTTGCCCAACTCAAGACCCCTACGACTCCTGAAGAATCCTCAAGGGCACAGAAAGGAAAAGAAATTGAGGGGCAGCTTATTCAGCAAGAGGAGTCATCAAATGAGTTTAATGCGGCTGAGTTGAAAAAAGAACTGGAAGCTCAGGCTAAAGAAATGGAAAGAAAACTGCTTGAGAAAATGAAGACGTTCGATGGTTTTGATCAAACCGCGATCCTGAATTTGCCTCAATATGAGGAAGGTGCCTTCCCTGAGAAATTTAAGGCACCGGAATTTGAAAAATATGACGGGACAGGTTGCCCTAATATGCATACCAGATTGTATGTACGACGAATGGGGCAATATGCGAAGTTTGACAAGCTGATGGTGCAAACCTTCCAGGACAGTCTTACTGGTGCTGCTTTGGCCTGGTACGCCCAATTAGACCACCAAGAAGTTGATACTTGGGACAAGTTGGCTAGGGCGTTTTTAATCAGTATAAGTTTAACATTGAGATGGCGCCCTCGGTATGGGATTTAAGCAATCTGAAGAAGAAGAAAGAAGAGACTTTCAAGGAGTATGCTCAGCGCTGGAGAGCATTGGCTGCAAGGATCACCACCCCGATGCCTGAAAGGACCTCACTTTCACTTTTATCAACACGCTAGAGGAACCTTTCTTTTCCCATCTGATTGGGCATGCATCAGCAAGTTTCTCAGAAGTGGTGATAGCTGGGTGCAGGATTGAGAATGCAATTTCGGCAGGAAAATTGCAACAAGAAAAGAAATATACTGCACCGAGAAATGTCCCATACAAAGGGAAAGATTCAACCGTCAGCATGGTCAATACTTCAGATGCAACTGGCCCTACTAAGTCTTTCGTGTTGTCAACAATCAGAATCAAAATCAGAATAAGGATCAGACTCAACAAAGTGCAGTCCCAAATCAACAATCAAGGTTCAGCAGGCGGAACTTCACTCGAATTCCGGTTCCCCTTAGCCAAGTATTAGCTAAATTAAGGGCCGATAATCTGATCAATCTTGAAGTTCCTAGGGAAGACTTAAAGCCTAGATATTACAATCCTGAGCTGAAGTGTGAATATCACATGGGGCAAATCGGGCATTCAACAGACAGATGCTGGAGGCTTAGGCATAAAATCCAAGATCTTATTGATGCAAAAGTCATCCAGTTGGATTTCGTTGAGACTCCAAACGTCTCTACTAACCCACTGCCAAACCATGGACCAGTCATCAATATGATCACCGCTGAAGTGCCGGATCAAGAAATCAATCTGGATGAGTTGCCAATCACCATAGAACAAGTAGCATGGAACCTTCGCCAGAAGGGTCATTTGCTCAATATGAATTTAAGAGACCGCACCAAAACCAGGCCTGCTATTTACAAGCTACTACAAGAAGGAACTATTAAAAAAGAAGAGATTCTGGAAATGTTGATCCCGAAACCAAGGAGATCGAGCACACAGGCTGAGTTATGGGAAAGGTATCAGGCTGGAGATCCAACCATTGGAACCCTGGGAAATGATGGAAAATACCAGTATTTAATAGATTACTGGTTTGAGCCCCGTGTCTATGCTGACGCTCCTCCAACTGGATGGGGTCCAGAATTTGAAGAGGAAGATAAGAAAGCAAAAGAAGACGAGTTTGTGGTATGATCGAAGGTGGACCTAGATCCATCAAAATCGAAATAGGCAAAGGTAGTGAAGATGGATCAACTTCATCAAAGCCTAAGAACTATACCTTTCACATACCCCTTGCTGTGAATGAGTATAAAGCGCTCCATTTGATTATAAGGCGGTAAATCATGCTTCAATGGCCATGGTTGGTGGCCTTACTCGCTCAGGAAGAGTTTATGATCAACCGAAAGAATGCAACTGTGAATATGCCACAGCAGCAAAATGAAGAAGGAAAGAAAGATGAAGAGAAGTCAGCATTGGCAAAACTGATGAAAGCAAGTGAATACAAGGTTGTCGAGCAGTTGGCCAAAATACCTGCCCAAATATCGCTCATGAGTCTGCTGATTAGCTCTAATGTACACCGTGAGGCTCTTTTCAAAGCCTTAGAAGAAGTGAAAGTTCCAGAAGGTGTATCAGAAGAAGCCTTGGGGCATATCATCAACTCAATCTTTGCAAATGAGCAAATCATTTTCTCATCTGAAGAACTGGGAGAGGAAGGAGAACATAACAAGGCCCTCTTATCGTAGTCAAAAGCTGTGGAAAGATCGTCTCTCGAGTATTAGTTGACAATGGATCCTCTTTGAATGTGTGCCCCTTAGCCACTTTGAGCTTATTGGAAATTGAACCGTCAGACATCAAACCAAGCTCTATTGTGGTTCGTGCTTTTGATGGATCAAAGAGAGATATAATAGGTGAAGTGGAGTTAGAAGTCACCATCGGGCCTCAAACTTTCATTATTCCTTTTCAAGTGATTGACATCCCCAGAACATTCAATCTGCTGTTGGGAAGACCATGGATCCATGCTGCCAAAGCAATACCATCAAGCTTGCACCAGAAAGTTAAGTTCATAGCCAATGGTCAACTCATCACTGTTATGGGAGAACAGGATTATGCCATTTACAAGGAGACAGCTGTCCCTTACATTGGAAAAGAAGGAGAAGAAGACTTCGGGCTTCAAATGTTTGACGAAGTCTGTGTGATGAGTGATGAAAAAGAAACTCAGGTGGGAACCTTTGGACTGGGATATTCCCCCACTTGTGCTGAAGTGGTGGAAATGAAAAACCAAATGAGAAGAAGGAAGCTCGACAAGGAATATGATCCAATCATCAAAATTCCTCACATCAGCCATTCCTTTCCAAAGCCACATCATATCCAGCAGCCAGATGATATCAAAAAAGATGCTTCATCCAAAGAAATGATCTTGAGAAATTGGTTCTCTATGCCTTGCGCTAGTATTAAGTCTTTTAAGTAAGAATTTATCTAAGACTAGATTTGTGTTTGTGTTTTTCAGTATTATGTGATGCTCAAATAAGTGTACTTAAACACCGTCCCAGTTTAATAAAATTTATTTCCGTTTTCACATATTCTCATACATTCCTCATTCATATTCAACCAGATTCGACAATTGTGATGAAGTTCAGGGATATCTCGCGCGTATAATTAATGAAAATATCAATATCACCTCTAACTCTACTGGGTTAGATGTTGAAGATGATATTGATTATCAATTTAGAACACAAGAAATTTGGCAAATTTTGAACAAGGAAGATTGAAATTCCCGAAACCATTGAAGTGATTAATTTGGGAACAAGTGAAAACCCTAGGAATCTGAGGATAGGGGGAAAATTGCCTGAGAGCACGGCACAAGATTTAACCAAGTTATTAGCCGAATACTTGGATGTTTTTGCATGGTCGTACAGCGATATGCCTGGTTTAGACCCATCCATTGTGGTTCACAAATTGCCAACAAAGGAGGATTTTAAACCTATAAAGCAAAAATTAAGGCGATTTAGGCCGGATTTGCTCCTCCAAATCAAGGATGAAGTAAAAAAGCTGCTTGAAGTAGGATTCATCGAGGTTTCTGATTATTCGGATTGGGTATCAAATATAGTACCAGTACTTAAGAAAAACGGGAAAGTAAGAATCTGTGTGGATTTCAGAGATCTAAACAAAGCAACCCCGAAAGATAATTTCCCGTTGCCTCACATCGATGTTTTAGTAGACAATACCGCTGGAAATCATCTATTTTCATTCATGGATGGATTTTCAGGGTATAATCAGATATTAATGGCCGAAGAAGATAAGGTCAAAACCACATTTGTTACAGCCTGGGGAACTTTTTGTTACAAGGTCATGCCTTTCGGTCTCAAGAATGCCGGGGCAACTTATCAACGAGCAATGCTTGCTATACTTCATGATATGATGCACAAAGAGGTGGAAGTATATGTAGATGATATGATCGCCAAGACAAAGGAAGGAGATGATCATGTAGTGGTGTTAAGGAAGCTTTTTGAAAGATTAAGGAAGTTCCAGTTGAAATTGAATCCAGAAAAATGCACTTTCGGAGTGACATCTGGAAAATTATTAGGATTCATGGTTAGCCAAAAGGGGATAGAAATCGATCCTGATAAAGTCAAGGCGATTCAGGATTTGCCTCCACCAAAAACATTAAAGGAAATCAGAGGCCTCTTGGGAAGGTTGAATTACATTGCTCGATTCATATCACAGCTGACTGATAAGTGCCAACCGCTGTTTAAACTGCTAAAGAAGAATGCCCTAATTGAATGGAATGACGAATGTGAAAAAGCCTTTAATCGGATAAAGCAGTATCTGACAAATCCACCAGTACTGGTTACTCCAAAAGGGAAGAAACCATTGTTCTTGTACTTGACAATTCTTCCTGAATCTATGGGTTGTGTCGGGCAAAAAGATGAGGAAGGAAAAGAAAGAGCTGTTTACTACTTAAGCAAGAAATTCTCGAATGGAGAACAAAAGTATTCAGAGATAGAAAAGACCTGCTGTGCATTAGTATGGGTTATGCACAGGCTTAGGCAGTATACGCTCTTCTACTCGATCGAGTTGATTACGAAGCATGATCCATTGCGATACTTGGCACGCAAACCGGCTTTAGTAGGTCGAATCTCGAAATGGCAGATGCTACTTTCTGAATTTGATATCATTTATGTGAATCAAAGTTCAGTCAAAGGACAAGTTTTAGCTGATCAACTCGCAGAAAGCCCGGTTGATGACGAAGAATTAAAGGAACAAGATCAGTTTCCAGATGAAGGCATCAGAATAACAGAAACAGAAGCCGAAAACAACAATTGGAAGTTGTATTTCGATGGAGCAGCCAACGTATACGGGTGTGGAATAGGGGCAGTCCTTATCTCACCAAAGAAGAACAGTTCCCGGCATCAGCCAGATTAATGTTTCCTTACACAAATAATGTAGCGGAATACGAGGCATGCATCATGGGATTAGAAATGGCAATTCAAAAAAATTGAGGAGCTCGAAGTGTTTGGAGATTCATCACTTATCATTTTCCAAACTCGAGGCGAGTTCAAAACTAAGGATCCCAAGTTGATTCCTTATCATAATCACTTGGCTGAGTTAACAGAAGGTTCAAAGAAATTTCCTTCACTTATGTGCCGAGAACTCAGAATCATTTGCTGATGCATTGGCTACTCTGGCCTCTTTGATCCAATTCACTGAAGGAGTAAGAATACAACCTTTGCAAGTCCGAATAAGAAGTGAACCCGCATTCTGTGCTGTGATTGATCAATGAACCATGGTTTCAAGATATCAAATTTCTTGCAAACAGGTAGTTATCCTGAGTGTGCTACAAAAAAGGATCAAAATCATTGAGCGTCTGGCAAGTCATTTCTTGTTAAGTGGAGATACCTTATACAGAAGGTCATTTTGATACGACCCTACTGAGATGTGTAGATGAAAATGAAGCTCAAAAATTAATGGAAGAAGTTCATGAGGGAGTATGTGGACCTCATATGAACGGATATATGCTAGCTAAAAAGATTATGAGGCTAGGATATTTCTGGTTAACCATGGAATCAGACTGTATCAAACATGTGAGATCTTGTCATCTATGTCAAATCTACGCAAACAAGATAAATGCTCCTCCGAAGGAATTACAGTCAATGTCAACACCATGGCCGTTCTCAATGTGGGGAATAGACGTAATCGGGCCAATATCGCCAAAAGCTTCAAATGGTCATCGATTCATACTAGTTGCAATCGATTACTTCACCAAGTGGGTTGAAGCTGCTTCATACGCCAGTGTGACAAAAGCCGTTGTGGTGCGATTCATCAAAAGAGATATCATTGCTCGATATGGAACTCCAGAAAGTATCATTACGATAATGGTACAAATTTGAACAACAATGCAATGACTGATTTATGTCAGCAATTCAAGATTAAACACCGGAATTCCACTCCATATCGCCCACAGATGAATGGAGCAGTAGAAGCCGCCAACAAAAACATCAAGAGAATCATTGAGAAGATGACAATTGCATACAAGGATTGGCATGAAATGCTCCCATTAGCATTAATGGCATATCGAACCTCTGTAAGAGTGTCAACTGGGGCAACGCCCTATTCCCTGGTATATGGAACTGAAGCTGTTTTACCAGTAGAAGTTGAGATTCCTTCGCTCCGAGTATTGGCTGAAACAGAGCTCGAAGAAGCTGAATGGGTTAGACAAAGAGTTGAACAGTTAAATCTTTTAGATGAAAAAAGATTAACCGCCATGTGTCATGGACAATTATATCAACAAAGGATGGCTAGAGCATTTAACAAGAGGGTTAAGCCAAGAAATTTCCAAGAAGGTGATTTGGTTTTGAGAAAAATGCTGCCAAATGTGCAAGATTCCAGAGGAAAGTTCACACCAAATTATGAAGGACCATATATAGTGAAGAAGGTCTTATCGGGAGGAGCATTAATCCTTTCCCAAATGGATGGACCCAATTTAAAGGATCCTGTGAACTCAGATGCTGTAAAGTTATATTATCCTTGATCAATAAAACTTGTCATTTCAAGTGATCAATTGATTTTATTTTAATTAATTATAAGCAAAGTTGATATTCCTGAAATTCTCTGAAGTCGAATCAAAGCCTGAAATTCTTTGAAGTTAAATCAAAGCCTAACCCACAAAATTCTTCTGAACAAATTTCCAATCAAACACCATTTGAATCATCAGAAAAAGAAATTTGAGCATCTTATAATACTGAATGAATGCGTTTATACAGTTTGGTCTATTGATTGTTCTTATTTTAAAAGAAAATATTATGGCAAGAATAACTAATTTTGATAGAAATTGAAGCATGTTGGATTAAAAAAAAAAAAAAGAAAAAAAAAAAAGAAAAGAAAAAAAAGAAGAAAAAAAAAAGAAGAAAAAAAAAGAAAAAAAAGAAAAGAAAAAAAAAAAAAAAAAAGAAGAAAAAAAAAAGAAAAGAAAAAAAAGAGAAAAAGAAAAGAAAGAGAAGAGAAAGAAAACCCCTAGTGGATTGAGAAAATCCCAAATACCCTTTAGTCTAGACAGATAGTCTAGTACTACCCAAACTCAAAATCATCCTTTCGAGATGGTGACCCAAAATCCATCCTTTTGAGATGGTGACAAAATTCAGAAACCCATCAATTGAAGATAGTGATGGTGACAAAATTCAGAAACCCATCAATTGAAGATGGTGATCAAGACAAATTCAGAAATTCATCCGCTCAAGATGGTGTTCAAGACAGAAGTTAGAAATCCATCCATTCCAAATGACAAACCAAAGCCCATTGGTCCGGCAAATGACCAAAGCCCATTGGTCTGGCAAATGACCAAACCAAAGCCCATTGGTCCGGCAAATGACCAAAGCCCATTGGTCCGGCAAATGACCAAAACCAAAGCCCATTGGTCCGGCAAATGACCAAACCCAAAGCCCATTGGTCCGGCAAATGACCAAACCCAAAGCCCATTGGTCCGGCAAATGACCAAAGCCCACTGGTCCGGCAAATGACCAAACCCAAAGCCCATGGTCCGGCAAATGACCAAAGCCCATTGGTCCGGCAAATGACCAAACCCAAAGCCATTGGTCCGGCAAATGACCAAAGCCCATTGGTCCGGCAAATGACCAAACCCAAAGCCCATTGGTCCGGCAAATGACCAAAGCCCATTGGTCCGGCAAATGACCAAACTCAAAGCCCATAGGTCAGGCAAATGACCTAACCGAATCTCAAAGTCTAAAGGAGAAGCTAAGCAAAAATTGGTTGTCTTTTTGTCTTTGTGGCAAAAGTTTTGTTCAAACTTTACCACAAAGAGGGGCAGCTGTAACACCCAATTTTGCCCAATTAATTAAGGCTTAAAATTTAATTAAATTCATTTTCCAAAAGCCTTAAGTATTGATGAAATTGGCTAAGTGATCAAGGCACAGGCCAAATGGCCTGTTGGTTAAACATATGGACCCAAACACACACTCAAGCTCAAGGACACAGGTTCAAACCCTAGCAAAGGCAAATTTTTGCCTTTTTTTATCATTTTTGTCTTTTCATTTTCCTCAAATGTGACTCTTGCCTTACTTTGTTTCGGTTTTTAACTGACAAAAATCATTGATTGTCAAATTGATGATGGATTGCAAAGTGGTTACAAAGTGATTACAAAATTAGTGCAAAAAACAACCAAAAGTTACAAAATTCAATGTATAAGTATTCAATTGCACATGAATAAGGAGTTACAAAAATTGAGTGGATGAATCTGGCATGGAATATGAAAACAATCATCAATTCATCAGTTTTAAACAAATTAATCATGGATTTTCGAATTAAATCGTGGAAAAATCAAAGGGCAAAAATCCATTCATTTTCGAAACTGTTCGAAACTGAAAATTGAGCTTGCAACCTATAAATAGGAGGTCCTAGGAACAAAAGGCACAAGTCAATTTCAGAAAAACATACATAGAAAAGCCAATTCGAAATTCTTGAAATTAGGGTATAGAATTCGAATTTTTCAAATTCGAATTGATTAGATCAGTTTTAATCCAAATTGAGTGTTGTAACAATGTTAGAAACTTTATTTGGATGATTTAGTGTGCTTAGATTTGTTCGAATTGATCGGATTTCTCTCTGAAAATTTTTTTTATTTTGTTCTTCAAACGCCGCCGTACAACCACCACCGGAACCGCTGCTTGCCGCCGTTCTGAGTGAACGCCACCACACCAAAGGACGCGCCGTCGCAGCAGAGTCGGGCCGACAAAACTTCCAGCCACCGAGGACCACGGAGCCGCCGAAATCCGCCCGAAAAGTCGCGTCATCGTCTTTTCACACCGCCGGAGCTTCGAGATCCGACCCGAAAATCCGAACCCAACCCGGTCGGTCATCGGTCAAGGTCGTCGGTCATCGGTCAACGGTCAACTCTGATCGGAGTCCAGATTCAATCAAGCAGATCAGACGGCCAGATTCAATCAAGCAGATCAGGCTCAGATTTGATCAAGCAGATCAGACGGCCCAGATTTCATCAAACAGATCAGCGGCTCAGATTTCATCAAGTGATCAGACGGCCCAGATTTCATCAAGTGATCAGACGGCCCAGATTTCATCAAGCGATCAGACGGCCCAGATTTCATCAAGCGATCAGACGGCTCAGATCGAGTCAACAAGCGATCAGACGATCCAGATCGGTCGAGATCAACGCTCCAGATTTCGTCCGCCTCATCCGACGGTCCAGTTAATCCGCATTATTTTATTATATTTTTTATTATATAATTAATTTCTGAAAATGATAAAAAATAGCAAAAAAATTATAAAAATTCATAAAAATTCAGAAAAATTCAGAAAAATCCAGAAAACTCCAGAAAAATCAAAATATTTATTTTTTATATAAATTTATTTTTTTGATATTTTTATTTTTTTTAAATATTTTTAATGTGTTTATAATACACAAATTGCCTTAGGAATACATATTTAATGCATAAAAAATATTTTTAATATTATTGTAAATTATTCTGAATATATTATGAATGTGTGATGATTTTTTAAAAAAAAATAATAAAAAAAATAATAAAAAATTATAAAAAATAAATAAAAATAATAAAATTGGATTTTCCAAAGAACAAAATTTCTAAAAAAAAAATGATTTTTGGGCTTAGAAAAATTGTATTTTCATAAATAAAAAAATCAATTGATTAGACCATAGGATCGTCAAAATAATTTTTTTATAAAAATTTGAAAACTTAAGAATTTAAAGTGAAATAGTTCAAAAATAAAAATTGATCAACAAATTAAATTTTTTAAAAAAGAACTATGTTTTGTCTGATCTCGATTAGCGTAGTACGTAGGCACCTGCGGGCGACATTAAAAAATAAAAAAAAATGTTTTGTTTTTTTAGTAAATAATTTTGTAAATATAAGATATTTTGTTGATGTTTATGTTCTAAAAAAAATAATAAAATAAAAAAAATGAAGAAAAGCACATAAAAAAATAAAAATAAATGATTGACTTGCAAATATTTGTTATGTAAAAATATCTAATTTTGAATTTTTGAGCATGAAAATGATAAATTACAAATTTAAATTCCAAAAGTGGTAACCATTTGGTTTTAATAGGTTAGCCCCGAATCCATGATATCTGGTTTTAAAAGTTGATTTTTTTTTAAAATCAAATTTTCGCAGACTAGTAGCTAAGTTAGGATCAACCGACCCATTGATCCTAGCTTTTTATTTTTTTCCCGATTTATATCGGGTGGCGACTCTTAAAATTTTTCAAAAACTTCTTTTAACCCCTAGTCGAGGATTCATGTTAAATGGGTTTCGGGTTTAATGTGAATCGGTTAAGAGAAATGAACCAGATTAGATGAGTGGAAAAAAATCCAGGCTCGACAGTATCAAATAACACAAATAAATAAAGGTAGTAATCTTGAACTAATTTCCAACTTCAATTAGAATAGTTATTGGATATCGAGCTTGAAAAGGAAAGCATGCTTAAACTAACAACAGGTACGCAATATTATGTGTTACTTGTGAAGGTAGTATTAATAACTAGAGACTAAGAATTTAAACTCGGTTTAATTGAGTATTGATTGCTACTTGGCTGCTTACTCTAGGAATGGTACCCCAAACTAGGCTGCGACCTAATCAACTTTGGGATGATGTAGTAGTTATAGATGCTTGGACCACCACAAAGTGCATGCTAAGGACAAGTGGGTAATCGACAGGGGATATTCCGAAACTATACAATCAATTAAGAGCCGATATGAAGTTGCAATGGAGTAATCCGGAGGTAGGGCTCTTACACAAAACGTTGCAATGGACTACGTTCATTAATGGATGTTTATGTGGATTTGATATATACGAGACTACTTCTTTTTTTTTTCTTTTTTGATGAGTTCAAGGACATCAAACTCCACTCTTTGAGGCATGATCTACTAAGGGATCTCTATTCTTTTGTTTGGCAAGAGTCATGAGTACTATTGTGTGCATTTGTATTTCCGTAATGTGGGGATACTTGTTTCCTAACCTAAGACTTCATCAAACTTAACTTGTTTGTTGCATTAGCCTAAGCATGCATGACATGCATGTGTGTGCATTTGTGTTACTGTATATTGGGCTTCATAGCTCATTTTAATATCTTTTTAGGTTTTACTAGTGATTTGATGCGGAACGAGAGATGTGTGGATGACCCGATTAGATGACAATGTACAAGACATGGGTTTTGTGAGTTTTCATGAAAGAGTTTTGTTGTAATCATATTTTAATATAAACTTGATGATTGTAATCAAATAACTTCAAATACTTTCATTTGATTTGATATAGACCTTTAAGTCCAAAAGTTTTGTTATTTGAGTCGTATTCATTTGATGGCCGTATGAACAATTTTATAAACAAATATTTCACGATACTTATTTTCTAAATAGGTTAAATTTTATAGGTTTTAGTAAACTTGAGCTATGAAAAAACAAACATACTTATACCCGAATTTTTATTAAAAAAATTAATTAATAATGATTTATCAAATTAAAACTTAATTAGAAACCCACTCGATAATAGAATGCAATTTGCACATACCACTCGGAGGCAATATGTATGATGTAACTATCACGCCCTACGTGCTCAGGGTGGGGCCATTACATTAAAATATGCATTATAACATACATATTATAAATTTATAACCTATCAATTTTATATATGTATATATATGTTATATAATATACACATATATTAATTTACCATAGTATATATTTTATGTAACATTTATTATGATATATATCTATATGGAGTAAATTACACCAGAAGATTTTAATGTTTAAGGGTAAGTTCATTTAAGATCCCAACATTTCGAATGGCTCAAAGAGGTCCCAATATTTTAAAAAAAATGAGTCAATTTTGAGTCTTTATGGGCATGTGTTAATAAGATGAATATTTTAAAATTTAGAAGACCCTTCTACTTTTACACGTGTCCATGGGGACCCAAATTGGACCTACTTCTTTAAATATATGACATTTTTTTTAGCCACTCGAAACATTGAGACATTAAATGAACTTACTCCTAAACATTGGATCTTCTTGTGTAATTTACCATATCCATATGATATATGTTATATGTAGTTTATAGTTTTTAAGTAATGTATTTATTTATATAATATTTATAAACTATAAATATTATGTATAAAATCTATAGTTCATTATAGATATAATAATTAAAAAATATTTATATATTATGTTATATATGATCGATATTTTATAACACGCATACAAACCTATATATATATAATAAATATTTTTCCATGTAACAAATGAATCATAACATATATATATATGTATAGCATATAAATTATGTATTTAAAACCTATAAATCTTTTATATGTATTAATAGTATAATACACATATAAACTATAAATATCTATTATTTATATGTCATGTGATATATATATTACGTTATATATATTTATGTGATATACATTATATGTACTCAATAGGTTACATAAATGTGTTATGTATAATCTAACTACTTTGTAAATGTTTTATATGCAATCTCTATTTTAATATAGATATTTGTATAATATGTTATATGCAAATCTTTATATACATATGAATTATATATTTATAACCTATAAATCTTTTTATATGCGTATATTATATCTATACATATATTTGTTATAGATACTTGATTTACATGCTATATGTTATATATATAGATATATTGTGTAACTATATTTACATATATGTAACAAATAAATCTATTGTATATTAATATATACATTACATATAATTAATTTGTTAAATAAGATCTATATTTTTGTATATCTTATATATATGTTCTAAATATAATTTATAATATGCTATACATATTATAATTTGCTTTTTACATGGATGGTTTTGCTATCTTGTAATTCAGTTAAGGGTAACAATATTACATTTTAACAAAATAAGAAGATAAAACAATAATATCATATTTTAATATGTTAACGGGTTTGCAAATGAGTTTGGGTCCCAAATCTAAACCTAAACACGTTTAAATTCATGTCATTTTTAGGTTTAACCCATTCATTATTTGTGACAATTTTTACTTATTTAAAACCTTTTATAATCATTTCTTGTTATGTCTAAGTTCATGAGTCAGGTTCTAAACTGTCATTCCTACTTAAGTATGTGTTGAGTTGAAAATATTATATCTTACTATCTTCAATGTCATCACTTAAGAAATTTTACAAGATGGTTATAAAGTCTCAATTACCTCAAAGTGTTGGTTTCAAGGCGGGCATAGGTTATGGAAATGCTATATTTATACATCATCATATGGGAGTAAGTTCAAGAAAAATTAGAATAAGATGCTATCTCATAGCTTTCGATACCCATTCAAAACCTATCTTACTATGTAGGTTTGAATCGATTCAAGATTGAGTTAAGTTTCCCTGCTTGACCCTACTTTCGATAAGACTACACAAATACATAAATTGGGATAAAGATATGAAATATCTTAGACTTGTAGGTTCTTTATCTTTCTTCACTTGGTAAGTCTTATTTTGATTTGTATTCTTATTGTAAATATGTTATCCAATTGATTATATTTCTTAAAGACATGAGACTGGCCTTGAACTTGTTGAAGAAGATGCAACATGATATTCTTGTATTATTTTATTTAAGCACAAACATAGTACAATGATGGTTCAAAAACATGTTTTTTTAATAATTTAAAGTCTAAAATCTTAATTTCAAACATAAATTGTCTGAATATATAAAAAACAAATATAGAATATGTACTCACAATTCCCTTCAAAGCACATTTGAGAATTCTTTTTTTCTTGCTAGCTATTATTACAAATTTCAAAGAAGAAAAAAAATATAGCCTATCTTTAGAAAACCAGTATTCATACATATAATATGTTTCAAACTAATTAACAAGGCAAATAAGATTTGGCACATAAATTGTAAGTGTGTGATGCCTTAATTAAAGGTCTCTTGTAACATGGTTAGAGAATTAGATAAAGTGAAAGTAATTGGATAGCATGTATAAGGAATGCCAGATAGCACAATTCACTTATATTATATTGTGTGCATGGTACCTAACGGATTTTTTTTATATTGAATTTGTTTGATATAATATATTATATATATTAGAAAATGTTTATAACAAGTTTAAGTTCTCCAGTAAAAGATGAAATTATTTTTATCCTTCACATGTACTATTTTTCTACAAATTTGTCTATTACTTTTGTGAGTTGTTGTCCAGTACCAAAAGTCATGATAATAAACCATTCAAGAGACTATGATTTTCTTATGGTCGAGTCTCTCCAATTTCTATGAACCAAATGCCCTTTTTAGTTTTACATGGAGTAAATATAATAGTAATTGAGAATGCTATTGAAAGTAGTCATCATATGATGACTTTAGACAATGACTCAAGGAACTTAACATATATAAAATCATATAATTGAACATGTCGACCAACCTAACACACCTAACTTGTCATGTTTATATTAATCGATTGTATTTAGACGTACTCGAGCAAGCATATTCTGATGGAGTCTTATTTTAATTGGTTATCCTAATCATTTCTCTAATGTAAGTCCTTGTTAAAATTGACTTTTGGTATTGTATACTTGCACTAGTCCCTCTTCTCTTTCCAAATAACCTTCCAAAAGTTCCATTTATAAAACTATTCTTGATTTCCCTTATAAAAATTCACAAACCTTTGCTTCTTGTTGAGCGGTTATTTCCTCTCATTTATTTTACTCTTACTTGTTAGTAGCTTATTAGTTGGTGTAGAACTTATTTAGTCTTGTTAGTATAGGATAATCATAAGCCTATAAATAGTTTTGTTTTTGTCTTTAACTTCTATGTATAATATAACAAACTGTACATTGTCTTACTTCCTCATGTTCAATCATGTTTCTCTAAAGCTTTCTTCTTCAATACAAATTAAGCAAGCAATCCTTGATTCTTACATGTATACTTCCAAATTGCATTTTACTAGTACATGAGGTAACTTTTCTTCCTTTTCTCTAATCTTACTTCGTACTTTAATTATGACCGCTATAGTCTTCCATGTAGTCCTCTTATTAGTACCTCACTTTCAGAATGATGGTGAAGATGTCATCTTTTGTTACATCTATTTTATTATTAAGTCAATGTTAGCTATTCAATTCAGTATTTATGGTATATACATGCATATTAAAACTACCACAGAAACATCATCTTCTTTATGAACTAATTTCAATCATTGAAGATTAAATCTTTTAACCTAAAACCCTAATGATAAACATTATAATAAGTGTGATTGTTGATAAGACCTCAAAGTAAACATCTTAGTCAGCCTTTCTTCTTTAAAATCACATAAAGGAGAAGGATAAATGAGAAGAAAAGGATTGTAGTGAGCATCAGAAGTATTGAAATAAGGGAAAATAACTTTAATTTTCATCATTAGCGGCATCAAAGGTAACACTTCATTTCATCATTGTCCTTTGTCTCTATTGCAATGTACTAGAAATTAGCATTAAAAGCTTTGATCCCTAAGAGTTACTTTGATTTTTAGAGAAGAGATAAAAAGATGATGTCTTCAAGTGAGAGTGTAATGTCACATTATGGTGCAAGAGTACAATTGGGGTTTTTTGTGGCTAGTGTTGTAGATTTATCTCCTCTATATCTATGTGCTAATTGAAACTTTACAATATGGCTACTGTATCATTTTATATCAGCGTGGATTTTTTCTCATTTGATTTGGAGCTAAATTATCAACCATGTATAAAAACTTGGTCCCTTGCAATAGAGAGTTCGAAAATTGAATGAAGATGGTGATGTCTCCAATCACACTAAAAACATTGATGATTTACCATCAATGTCCTAAAAAATCTTGACTTTTCTTACTTTCAAGTTGCTATGTTAAAACTAGTGTATTATAAAAAAAAATGGGTGAAATTTGTGGATAAAATAAAATAAAGCTTGCTTAACAATTACCATGGGAATAAAGAAAGCTTTTCATGAAGTTTGTTGATGAAGTCTTCTCCTACATGAACATTATCTCATCAAAGAGTTTGAGCAGAAATAGAAACTTGTGGCTAGTAAGAATGTTAAAAAATGCACAATTCGATTAACTGATATTAAAAAAAAAACTACAATTACCTAGCTTTTTTTCACTTGTGAAACAGTCATCACTACAAGAAATTTAGTCTTTAGTCACGTTTAATAAATATAATTGTATATAGAATAAATGCTAGTATAAAAAAATTAATTTTTTTTAACATAATCAATTTACCCCCATCTTGATTATGCATTAGGACCAATAGACTAGCAAATAGTTGTTGGATTAAGCAATTGTCTTTAATATTAGCATGACCAAGTTTTAAGATTGAGATTGGGAAGATGGATTTGAGAAGTAAGTTTGTGAATAATGACATTTGTAGCTCTAAATCACTATAATAAAAAAAGAAAAAAAAATTAGGCTTTAGCCACATTCAGTGAATGTCATACCTTAAAATAAATGCTGCTAAATATATTCTTCTAACATCTCAATACATATACTAGCATTTATTCTATATACAATTATATTTATTAAACGTGACTAAAGCCTAAATTTCTTGTAGTGATGACTGTTTCACAAGTGAAAAAGAGCTAGGTAGTTGTAGTTTTTTTTAATATCAGTTAATTGAATTGTGCATTTTTTAACATTCTTACTAGTTACGATCCACTATATAAAAATTAAATAATCAAGCCTACTTGGCAAGGTCTCATTACTAAGTCTCTCTAACTATCCACTAGTTAATGACTCACTACAATGATTAAACACTCAATTATCTCACATAGTGAAAATCAAAAGCGTCTAATGATGAGAAAATTTATGTTTAGTCTATAATGTAAGTTTTATAAAAGGTTCTAGAATAATAAATTATGTAAGCAAGTATTGAGCTTTTTCACCAATCAACACAAGTTGGTTGTTTTTGTTGTTGCCTGTATCTCTCGATTATGATCCTTCTCCCCTTAATCCCATAGTTGTAACATTCAAAAAAATATATCAAGAAAATATCTCACTTCAACATTAGATTGTTGACATGGAAATATCAATTTTTAAATTTTAAAACTGATCCTTTTTGCATTGAACAAATCTTTGGTTGTCTTGGTATTATCTTCCTATAATATGGTGCAATATTAGTTGAAGATTTGAATTTTAAATTCATGATAATGAAGTTGAGATTTACGATAAAAATCAATAAGATATTCTCCAACAAAAAGCATAGTGATAAGTTTTCCATAGATAAGGTTGTTGAGATATCCCATGATTTGAGGAAGTATAGTCTTTATCTATAATAGTCAAATCTTTACCTATCCTTATATGATATTCTTTGAATAAATCTTTAACAAAATATCTTGAAATCATCCTTGTAAAATATGACAAAATACATTTGTCGAAATCTTGAGCAATCAAATCTATAAACATTGATGAAAATGATTTAATCTTTAAATAATAATCTCCATTATATTTAATCCGATTTTTGTAGAACACATTAAGCATAGTGCCTCAAATGAAGGTTCTAAACTAACTTCTAACTTGTTCGAGCATGTTCTGTTTTCAAATACAAAACTTCTAAAGTAACTTCTGATAGCATACCAGTTCATTATTTTTCTTCTGATAATATTCTACAACAATTTTATTAAACCTTTTTACCATAAAACTTGTTTAAATCATCTTTAAACTTTCTCAAAACACTCTTCCTCATATCTAATAACTTGTATTTGATAAATTGAATTCTTATAACTTGTACTCATTAAAGAAACATGTTAAATATATTTAACTCATTTTGTTATCCTCAAAACTCATTTGGAGAGAACTTAACAAAGTTTTTGTCTGGAGGAGTTGCAATTACATTATTGTACTTGGAGGAGTCGTAATGTTATAAGCATTTCTACTCTGAGACAAGACCTTAAATATAAAAGAACATTTTCACCACCTATACATTCATAACTGTTAAGTCATCATTGATATGTAATCTTGACTAGACATCTCTACGAGTCATATCTGAATTAAGACCCAACGCAGACTGGCCATAATGAGTCCACCATTAGGCTCACCTTACCGGGGTAGTTTTGAACCACCTGCTACCAAGTTAGTCGGTCCTATCTAGGTCCGAATCATCCAAATAAGAAAATTAAAAAAAAAATAAAAACCCATCAGCTCTAGCAAATCATGACATAAACACAAGCATGCATAATGGAATGATTCCAATTCATAGAGACTTTGAAAAATAAAGCAATTATAAACGGTGAAAGGAATCAAAAGACAAAGTGACAAACCTATAACTATTCGCACATGTACCATGTTGCCTATCCTTATTTCGACTTTCTTGCCAACACCATGTGAAAGAGAATCATTCAATGTCAAAAAATTGCTTCTGCTAGGGTAAGCATATATTGTGCAAAATTTATTCGGACTATAAAAATTCTCATCCCCACCAGCCTTTATTTTGAAATGTCAAACAAGAACTATATAGAATAACTTCAACTGGATTCGTTGATGCATTTTACCAAGTGACATTTGCTAGTGTACGTTGCGAATATTATCAGACTTCATCAATTCGCTTTGCATTGGCAGTTGAAGATAGCAAACATAAGACCAAAAGTTTCAAACTTTCAAAATTTGAACATTCATCCTCCATGCTTCATCATTTTCAATCAAACACAACCATGTATAGATAGAGGTGAAATCTCAAAACATTTTCAAATATGCAAAACGAAAAAAAAAAAAAGTCCTCTCACACTTACAATAAGGTAAATAGCAAAATTATACTACATTTAGTTACAAACCAATTGCACTTTGTATACATTTTAGGTAATTCTTAATATATAATTTGTGCCACTTATTTAAAAAAAAATAAAAAAAAATTGTTGTAGCTTATGTTTTTTTTTTTTTTTTTTTTTGTTCTTGTACTTTTAGATTTGTATTTTTTCCAAGGTGTGATATGGTATCATTTTTTTCATTGTAGCTTCTAAAAAAAGGGTAGTGACAAGGGAAAGGTCCCAACCTCATCATCAAAATCAGAACATAGACGCTATGTGATGGATAAAGATTTCAAGTTCTTTGATTTTTGTGATAATCCCACTATAGGTGAAGTGTAGTAACTTAGATATCCTACCATCCCACTCGACTTTGATCAAAGAATCCTTACCATCTCATTGGTGAAGACGAAACACAGGAGTCGAATGATCTAGACATCCCACTGCAAGGGGTAGCTGAAGAAGAGCTAGAGGCCGGTATTGGGGAGCAAGATGAACCATTTCCTGCACCTAAATTAGGTAAGCCACCACACCCTCTTAAATCATCTATTGTTGAATATGAGAATATCTCCACAAAGACAGTAAGTTGGAATTGAACATATTGTTGAATATGCCCCAGTTAGTTACACTTAAAGCATGTAATTTTTTTCTTCTTGGATTTTGGGGAGCTGACATCTTCCTTGTTTTTCATCTTCTTATTCATCTTCAAAAACATGGTGAATTTCCTTATAGGTTTGTCAAGCTCTTCATAATCTTCTTCTTCACTCTCCTCCTCTTCACTTGAGTTTGTGCAAGAGGCTTTTAGTGCAATTTCCTTCTTGGTGGACTCCTCTCAATGTTTCTAAATTATTTTATGAGTCTTGAGGGTTCCAAGAAGTTCTTCTCTACTCATTTTGCTTAATTCATGCACCTCTTCAATGACCGTTCTTTTAGCCTCCCACTTCTTTGGCAAAGACATAAGAACTTTAGAATTTATCTCCAAGCTGGTATATGTCTTATTGAGAATAGACAATTGATTCATGATATTGATGAATCTATCATGCATTTGATCAATTGTTTCATTAGTCTTCGTTTTAAAATTTTCACATTCTTCCTAAAGAAGACTAATTTTAGTGTCTTTCACTCTAATGGAACCTTCATATGTACTTTGTAAATTGTCACAAAATTTTTTAGCTGAATTACAAACACATATTTACTAAAATCACTTTCATTTATACCATAATATAATATATTCATGGAAACTTCATTTAATTGAACTTTCTCTTTTTCATCCTTAGTATAATTTGATTCATTTTCACCTTCAATAACCCATTTTGTGTAACACTCCATAAGGAAATATATTGAGCTTTTAAGAAAATCTTCATTGTACATCTCCAATATATGTAATCTGTTCGATTAAAATGGGTGGTGTATTTATAGCTTCTCCTTCCATGAATCCTAGTGTGTTACTAGTCATTATATGAACTTTAGATGTGATTAAGCACTTTAAACTAAAAAAATGCTATGATACCAATTGTAGAAAGCTAGTAACACTTAAGAAAGAACAAATTATAGTCAATAGCAATTTCTTTTCAAAAACTAAAATCTAATTTATGCACATGAGCAATTACAACAACAACAATAATAATAAGGAGATAAGGAAAGGAAAGGAAAGTTTCCATTATGATTCTAACATAGAGTTCAATCCGCCTCCTACTCTTTATAGTCCACACAAATGCCTCCCTCAATGGTGGACTTCACCACTTTATCCAATCAACAAGATTTGCCTCAATAGAGGACTTCAACATATCAACAACACAAAATGCTTAAGTTGAGTCTTGACAAATTCACTACAAATTGATAGCAACAACAAGATAAAATGACATTATACTTAACTCTCTCTTTCTTAACAATACAAATCACAAATAATGCTTTGAGAATGTCTATAATATTTTGATTACAAGAAGTAAGCTCTATCAACCACAAAAAAACTCCTCAACATATTCCATTTATAGCTTCTCAAAAAGCCAAGTCGTGTCTCTTCAAATCTCTCTCCAACGGTCGAATTAAAAGCTCCTAATAGCTAGTTTTTTTGCCATACTAGCGGGTCGGTTCAATTCCCCATCGGCTAGCCAGTCGAGCCCTTAGCCTTCCCCTTTATCACTTCTGATTGTTTGTGCGCTTTTCCAGTTTGGATTGGTGAGCTGTTATGCTTTTGACAGCTTCGACATGCTTTCGCATTTTGGCCATAACCTTTTTATCCAAACTCCATTTTAGGCGATTTAAGATGCTATGGAAAGCTTAGAGAGCTCTACATCTTTCATGTTTTTACCTCTATGGGATTCTAAAGGAATCAAGGTCTAAAGCGTGCTAGAAGGACCTACAATAATAGAGCACAATAAAAACACAAAACACACACACACACATATTTATTCAAGCATTTTGTTCATTTAAATTTTGCGACCATTTTTAGGTATAACTTGACACAATTGAATAGTTAATTGTGCAACTCATATCCTCATTAGAATTTATGTTGAACACACAAGTTCAACAACATTATGCCATATACTTAGCAAATTTCCTTTGGAGTAGATTTCCATTAAGATTGATCTGCTAACTTACAAAAGGTCTGTTTCTTTATATTATGTCCCTTAAACTATTGTTGGCAGATTTAAATGACATGTAATTTGCCTTTCATGTTAGTTACTTGGAGAAAGATCAGTGAAAACAAGTGTATTGTCAAAAAAAGGGGATTTTTGTGGACTTCTATTTCCAATCTTGAGTTTGTAAAGTGTTCCTACCCTAACAGAAAGCTTTTCATGAACTTCGTTGATAGAGTGCTTTTTCTACACGATTGCTGCTCGATTAAGAAGTTTTCTCTAGATTGTCAAGTCTTGGGCAGCGCATCTCGGGTGGATAATTGGGTAACAGCAGCAGTAAGGCACAATGTTGAAAGATGCACTATTCGGCTATCTGAAGTTGATAATACATACAGGTGGCCTCGTGACCCAAAAAAAAAAAAAAATTACATTGCTGCCTTGTTGCCTCTTCAAATGTGACACTCTGGTTGAACTACATTTAGATATGCCATGCACTCTTAGACTTCCATCCCAGATTCATCTTCCAAACCTTAGAGTCTTGAATCTTGAAAATGTCATGTTTTGGGATAAGTGCTCAACTGAAAGCCTTTTTTTCAAGCCCAGCTATTGAGACATTGCATAAATATCATTTTAGTTAGGTCTCTGCGAGGAATATAAGAATTTCTTCTCCTAAACAAAAGCACTTAAGTATGGAAGATGTCACAATAAATGATTATGATGGCATTGACTTGGTTACGCATTGCTCTTGTCAAGTCATGATTTGTGACTGTAATCTTGAATCCCTCAACTTGCCAGGTCCTATGATGAATGTACATATGTCATCCAATTTATCGGCTGTTAATGTGTGTCTGTCTGTTAATGATTATATGAGGGAAGTGGATCGAGTGTGGTGTCACCTAGCAAAGATATGCCAAGGATTACGTGCTGTCCGAACATTGTCCTTGGAGGAATCTGCTCTTTGTGTATGTAATTTCTGCAGGCACATGTTTCAGTTACATTTCATAAGCTAAGCAAAATGCCCTTTGTGCTATTTTTCTTTTTGCACAAGTTTTGTATTCTATAGGTGTGTTCCTTATTAATATGTATCTTATGTGGTTGCTGCTATTTGTAAGCAATTTTACTTTTTTCTTTATATAGTTTTGTTATAATTGATAATTATTTTTTCCTTCACATTAGAATTTTGAAGATTCAATACTCTTTCCTTACGACTGGTCATACTTCCCTGTTTTGAGTTCCCTAAAGACATTGGAAGTGGACAATTCAAGAGGTAAGACTGGAGCACTAGTTGGAATAATGCAGCGTGCTCCTTGTCTCCAAACTCTCATAGTGTGGAAGGTATGAAATCTTATTGTTTGATGGATTTAATATGTGCCCTGTTGTTAAATTTAACTTCAGAATGTGACCTTCCGCATTGCTTTTGTTATTATAGGGACTTAAATATTCCTATCAATTAGAAGGCCTTGAGATGTTTGATCAGGTCCCAACATGCTTCTCCTCAAATCTCAAAAAGATCTCAATAGGCGGATTATCCTTCGAAAGGCATGAGCTGCGTGTTCTGAAAACCATGCTCAAACATGCAACAGTTCTTGAAGAATTTGTAATCGTGGCTTCTATACATGAGGATGAATGCCAATTGGAGAAACTCCGTGAAAAATTGATGTGCTCTCGTGGATCAAACAATTGTAAGATTACTCGTTGGCATTGTATTAAACAATTCTAAGATTGTTTTTATGAGACTGCATTAGCAAACTCTTCTACTTTATGAAACATGTAAGCTGCTTTCAAAATTTGTCAATAATTACTAGTAGCAAGTAGTACTGATTTAGTGTCGGTAATCATTGATATGTATTAGTAGAAACATGCGCTTCTCAATTACCTCTTCTGCTGCAGATAATCGTGGCCGGATTCATTTTTGAACTAGCTTGAAAATGAAATTGGTTTGATGTTGTAAAAGCTAGATGGAAATTGTAATTGTCTTGTGAATAACGAAATCATCAACCAACACTTCTTATGGTGCAAGAATAGAGCCGGAACTGGTTGGAGCTGTTGTTTAAATTGAGTGAAAAAGTTTAGGTTTGTAAAATGCTTGAGGCATGCAAGGCACTGTGCTTAAGGATAATTCGCCAAATGTAGACGTATCCCTCAGGATTCAACAAGCCCTCTAGCAATGCTAGGCAGCAGGAACAATAGAAAAAGAACCCAACGAGGAAGAAGAAAAGGGAAAAGATAATATCGAGAGAGAGAGAGAGAGATAAGCTATTTAAAAAATTAAAAGAAAACGACTCTTATTGTTAATGATATCCGAGAAGATATTTTTAATAACGGATAGATAAGATTATTTTGAAAATGACCGAGATATTGGTGTAGTGGTTGTTGTAATCCGGATATCATGGTAACTAAAATTTGAAGTGATCAAAATGCTTGTTTTCGGATAAGATTAATATTTTTCAAGAAATATTATCCGAAATTTATTAAAATAATAAATATACATAAATAAAAATATTCATATGAACCGGATCGAGACTCATAACTACACGGCGGGGGAGGGGGGGAGCAAATCTACGAATTTATACTAGTCCGGTCCGTGCTTTGTGCGCGCGAGCCCATGCCTTTTCGCCATTTATTTACAAGCCCACATACACAAGAAAGTTAATAACAAGAACAAACAACAAGGTCTAAGGAATATGAGACTTATTCTTTTTAAAATACTACTAATAATATACAACAGGAGCAAGTCTAAGAACTGGGAACAAGAATAGGTTAAGATTAGCTTTAAAGAATACAATGACTAGTGAGATATTTATACAATTTATAAATAAGAAATTACTAAGTATGATGATCAAAATAACAAAAAATATAATGTAGAAGTATATAGAAAAGTTATGGTATTTCTACAATTCCATAGTCAAATTAAATTAGGATTTAATTATATAGTAAACTAGAAAATTGTTGTGAATGAATAAAGTTGATATCAAAATCGAGGTTAAGGTTGACTTTCAATATGAAATGGTGGATTGAAATAGTAAGAGAATTTTTTTCCCTGCAAAGAAAGGAAGATTTGTTATGGAAAAAAATAGAAAAAGGAAGGATTAATTACAAGTTTATTTGCAAACGTATGATTTATGTTAATTTTTTTTAACAAATATGTGACACATAATTCAACCGGTCAAACATATAAATATTTTTCATAAGAAGTTTATAAGCTCTTTGTAATACTAGGAATGAATGACTTTAATGTAGAGTAATTACTATCTTCTTTGCCGCTTTATGCCAATGTAAAATTATTGGTGTAGACTTTTGAGGCGAATTCTTCCATTCGTGAAATCTCTTTTGCTAAGGAGGTGGAAAATAGATTCCTTGAACAAGCCTTTTATGTTATTTTCAAGGTCATAAGTTATAACCATCCACTACTTTAATTCAATGTTTTAACTATCTAATATGAATCATGAGCCTCTTAAGTTTAGTTAGCCCATTAATCATTTGGGCCTACCCAACAGCTAATTCTCAACACATAATGACAAAAGCCCAAAGTTTTGCTTGAGTGTCCTTCATCTTGACTCGAAGTATCAAATGATTCAGACATCCAATCTAGATGCAAAAGTATTAATATCATTAAATACTATTTGAGAAATAAATATTAGTATCTTATTGGTCTAAAAAAAAATTGATCTAATAAAAGATATTGCTAAATAAAAGTAAATAGATAAAATATTAAAAAATATTTTAAAAATTCAAAAAAATTAAAAAAATTGTAAAATTGATTTTTTAAGACTAGTAAGATATTGACACATGTTTTTTTAATTATTAAATAATATTAATACTTTTTAAATTAAAATCAGATTATCTATTTTGTATTTGCAAATACATCAAAATACACAAAAAAAATTTACAATTAAATAAAAAAAAAGTCTAGAGACGAGAACATTGGCCCACCGACAAAAATAACTTTTTCAAGCCAACCAATGGAATTAAAGTATCATTACAATTTATTTTAACAGAATTTAACAGAGGAAGGTGTCAAAACCTGAACACTGATACGTCGAAAAGGACAAATAGAGGAGTCCCGTGGAGATTGCTTTATGGAACAACAGATTGCGAAGGCTGCTGCACCAATTGCTAACGTTGGTTGAAAATGCCCATGTTCATCCGCCACTGCTTCAAACAACTCCTGATTAGAATTGCTAAAGTTGGTTGAAAATGCCCATGTTCATCCGCTACTGCTTCAAACAACTCCTGATTAGAAATATTTGCATCGGCACTGAGATTACTGGTGTTGTTATGCAAATTTGAAGCAGCTTCATTTGTGTTCCTTTCGTGCATTTTAGGAGACTGACCAGCTTTGAAATTCTAGGATTTGGAAACTTAGTTAAAATCTTGCACTTGAGAAAGTATCATTGAGCTATCCTTCCTCGGCCTTGGATATGGATGAAATGGAGACACCGTGATTCCTCTCTTTCCATACATGCCACAAAGTAATTGCTATATTTCTCAATCATATCATCAAATCAAATTTAGTAAAGCAAGAGCAATTTGTTAAACTTTGCAACCATCAATTACCTCTAGATGTATCTGTGGCTTCTATACAGACATGACAATGGAACCAAACAACATGGGTCGATTTGCAATAGAAGAACAAATAATCCTTAGTCTCTTCTTCACTGCAAAAGCAACACAAATGATTTAGCCTAATTTTCCTATGAAAGATATTAGAGTTGGTCTATCAAGTTCCAAAGGGTACTCTAAACGTGGCAGTCTGCCGTACACAATATTAAAGCCTACGAGTGACCATCTCAGTCATACGAAGGTTTTCATACTATGCATAAGGTGTCTAACACATGGAGGAGACACATCAGAGTGATATATTTTATATTGATACAACTTGAGAAACAATATAAAGGAAATACAATTCACTATACTTCAATTTCAATTCATCAAAAGATTTCATTACATAAAACTATTACAAAGAAATTCACATGACCTAGCTAATATCTTCAAGTATTCTTACTTCTTGCCAAAACCCCAAGGTCATATTCGACTCCAATCATTTCAGTCCCCAGATAACATTCTCCCGTCAACCTATTTATTCAAACATCTATTGGGGTATAAACTACACTAGCTTAGTGAGAGTTCCCTTAATTTCGCACCATAACAAGCAAGTTATAAATCATCCATATGCTATACATGAACAAACACATGAGCAGACAATTATGTATGGGTATCCAGAACCCATACACAAAACGGATTTATGCCCTTCGTATCTAGGGTTAGCGATGGTATTGAAAGTCTACACAATCTGCTGCTAGTCCCCAAGCCCCCCAGGCTCATAGCAATCAACTCGGCTAGGCTCATTATGGATGCATCCCCGATGCACTTTAGTTCTCTATGAATGAACTCTGATACCGGGTTTCATTCTCCAAACGTGACCTCGGACCATACCGATCGACTTGCGTAGGAGTAGCACGCTACCAAATGCAACTTAACCGATGCGATGCATGACCAATTTATTTTTTCTTAGGTCAAATTATTCATACATTCTTTAGAGTGACCAACCAATATCATACACATAAACAAGACAATATGAACAGTGCAGTTATCCAATCGATTTATGGTTTCGACATGCTTTAGTATTCTTTAGCATACATACATCAAAGTCTCATTATCTATCCCATCCCATTCATATCGGTTTTTATCTTGTTCCTATAATTCTAATACAACTAGCTACAAGCAGGAACAAGATAACAAAATAAGAGGAAAACTCACATGTCCATTGGACTCCGATCTTTTAATCGTAATAGTCGGATGGCAACGAATCCTCAAAAGCAAAGTTACCTAAGGAAAGAAATACACACAATGAGTATTTTAACTCAAAACTAATACATTCTATATCCAAACTATCAAATTCGTAATTCTCGTCTTACGCGAGAATTCCAACTTAAAACAGCCATAACTTAGTCATTTTAACTCGGAATTTAGTAAATTATATACCAATATACCGATTTCTATCTACTTCGAAAGATCTATCTAATTCTAATATCATATTTAAGTTTTGAAAAATTTGAAGCCTCGAAAAGATCTGATCAGTTCAGATAAGTAGCGAAAACAATTTTAGAAAATTGATTTTGTGAAAGTTCATAAAGTTTCTACTATCCAAAGCAAGTATACACGCAATATGAACAAGTTACTATCATAAATGATATGTCATGAGATATATATGTACATGTTCTTGATGATATTTAATAAAAGAAATTTTTAGAAAACTTTTTCCTTGTAAGACTTTATGAAAAATCAACTTAGAAAGGTTAGTCTTGTATTCTTGACAATTCCCACTTGTTTTTAGAAAAATTCCTTGATAAAATTTATTTATTCTTGTTAAAATGAAGCCTTCATTATGTATATTCATTAAGGCCTTTTTCTTTCAATAAAAATTCTCATTTTACACTTTGTAAACATGTTTTTAAATATGATTCAGTCCAAAATCCGAGTTTGTAAAAATTATTATTGTGGTGAGTCTTTTAAGTAAACTCATTTGATACTTAGAAACTTAAGGCTTAACCATACCTAGCCACTAAGGACTTCATTTCTTTAATAAAACTTCTATTTTGAGTTTGAAAAGTAAGTTTTTTCATGCCATTACTCCATTATTACTAATTTCTTAAAATGACAAACAACTCAAATTTTCCTACTTTATTTTTACTCCTTGTTCTACACGTTTTTTTTTAGCAAATCCCATCTTAACTTATAAAAATTTTTACTTGATGATATCTATGGCCTATACTCTTCATTTTTCATATAAAACACAAGTTTGGAGTTGATAAAAGGGTTTTTAAGGCATGGTCTTAAAACCATCCGAATTTTACACAGTTAGGATAAAACTCAAATGTTATACTTTGTAATCTCTTCCTATTTTGAAAATCTCTATTAGTAGATCTATAATTTACTTATCAAAAACATCTCCTATTGATACCTATTCCATAAGCCTTTCATTTTTGAAACAAATCCTTCATTTTGGTATTGAAAGATGGGTTTCCAAAATTGGTCTTGGTTGAGATCCAAATTTACAAAATTTGTTTTTGGACATATCTTTTGATAAAATCCATCTAAACCTATGAAAATTCATCCCTTACATATCCTATCTTAAGAGCCTTCCATATCTTAAATAAAAACTTTATTTTTGAGTTGGAAAACATGTTTTTAAGTTATGCCTTTGTCTAGATCTGAAAATAGAATTTTGTTTTAAAAAAATAATCTTTGAAAATCACCTTTGAATCATATAAAATGAAGTCTTGATGATATATGCCCACTAAGCCTTCATTATTTCAAGTAAAACTTCCATTTTGACACTTGGAAAGTGGTTTTTAAATATGGGTCTTGGCTAGATACGAATTTCACATTTTTGTTTAAGTTTAAAACCAAAATCTACACTTACTATGAACATAAATATAAAAGAAATCCATGGTAGTAAACTATAAACTCATAGATCTAAACATAAACATAATCAAAGTTACATAAAAGTTAGATCCACAAAATATAACCATTGCTAGCAAGAAAATAATAATATTACAAGAGAATAATTATGGATAAGATGAGTATTTCATTTTGGCATCATCATCCTTAGCTTTTAAGCTTATGGAAAGTCATTTAATGCATGAAACTCTCACTATACTCCACTTACATCAACTATGGAAGCTTGGAATAAGAGTTTTACCTAAGGATCTTCAAGAAATATATGTGGGAGCTTATTTAAAGAATAGGGGTAGCAAGCTTCTCTTGTAAGAACAAGAGAAAACGAAGAGAGAAAGAGAGGAATATAGAGAGGAAATATTGCAAGAATGATAAAGGGTTAATGTGTGAATGAGAAAGGGTGTATATAGAAGGATTAGAGGAGTTAAAGGCACTTTAAAATGAAGTAAAAAAAAAAAAAAAAAAAGAAATGGCAGCAAGATACTTACACAAGCTGGCGTGAATAGATAGAAGAGAGAGGGAGAGAAATTTAATTGGTTTTTGACTTGAAATTGTAATGTGTAACTAAGTGTATGTGTTACTTATTGAAGAAGGATTGAGATAGGTTTAATTTAATCAATTTTGGAGTGTTTCAAAGGACAAAAAGCAGCCAAAAGAAGGTCAAAAATCTACCATGAAGTGATGAGTGAAGTGTAGAAAGATTGAAGTGAAAAAAAAATGATGTGTGAAAGATGTACTAAATGTATGGGCTTATAAGAATACTTTCTTAATAAATAAAATAAAAATAAGAAAAAAATAGAAAATGCATTCCAAATTTTTGTAGCAAAATTTTCATAATTAAAATAAGATAAATAATTAATTTATTTTAGTGAATTATCAAATAAGTTATCAATATGATCAGAATATGAGAATATGAGCTATAATTGATATTTTTATAACCCGAAAAATTCTAAAAAGTTATTTTATGAAAATAAAAATATTTTTCAAATATTTTTCAATTATTAAATTAATTTATTTTATTTTTAATATCGGGTCTTAAATAGAAACTGATCCCGTAAAAACCCAAAACGAACTAAATTTTAGAAAAAAGGGATTTTCTATGATATATAAAATATTTATCTAAAAATATAAGGGTTTATGAGAATATTAAAATTGTGTAATGAATAGTAGTGAATAGTGCAAAAGACTAGTTAATTACCGATGGTAAAGAAATACGAATATAATAGTAAAATCAAATATTTCTAGTTATCGAAAAAAATTATAAAACTGATATTTTTTTAAATCCTTATGAAAATACGAGTCTAACGGTATTAATGGTATATTTTTAATATCTCGAACCCCATGACACACTTTTCAAAATCTTTATCCGAACAGATTCTAAATAGGTCAAAAATTTACCAACTGATATTTTTAAGCGACCTTATATTACTATGAGATACTCTACACACTTAAACTACACCTTGGCCTCTAGGGCTAAGAGCACGAGATTTCCAAACTTGAACTACTATATTCTACTTAGGATTCCCAGGTGACTTTCCGGTTTAAATCTTTGCCAATTTGGAAACTAAGGGTTTATGTTTATACAACACATTTAGTTTGAGAAATTTATTTTAAATTTTATTTTTGTAAGTATTTAATATCTCTTAACGTTTTCGGAATTCTTGAATTGAGTTTTATTTCCAAAGGTTTATCGTTATTTACTTTTTAATAATTTGTTTTTGAGTTCTCTATTACTCGATTTTATAAGTCAGAGTTAAGTATAAAATTTGTCATACGTAGTGGTTTTGGATTTAAAGATTGTTGAGTTCTTATTATATTATTTTGTTTTTAAGGATTCTTATTTTCTCAAGATTAAGAAATTTCTAGATTCGTTTGTGATTTAGGACTACTCGAAGTTCGGTTTTAATTTGGAGCTATTTTTAGAGTTTATTTTCGATATTTATTTTGGAATTATTTACTGAAATTTTCCGGAGCTTACATGGTCGCCAAAGTAATTCATGCACTCTCGATGGATGGTGTTTTGCTTAGGAGGGTCATTGCTTTGCTAAATTAATTTCCAACTCCTCTTGTCAAGCATATAGGAGCTAGAAGGATCATTTATATTTGAGAATTGCGAAATCATCTTTTAAACTTTTACCTAAGTGTGAATTTACTTTTAAACTTTTTAAGTGCACTTTTAACCCTCTAAACTTTTAACAATTAGACGATTAACATTTTCAATGTACACTTTGAAATTTAGGTGATAACTCTACACATAAATTAAAATTGATGGGGTGAATCTATATGTAGGTAAAAAATTTACATGCAAGTTAAAGTCATGCAAGATAATTTGCAATTTCCTCTATTTGCTTTAATAAAAAATAGTAATTGTTCTTAACTAAGCTAATTTTTTGAAAATTTAAGGATAAAAAAGGGGCACTTTGAAAGTTTATATAATGAATCTGCACCGAATGAAAGTTTAAGAGAGTGATTTGTAATTTACCCTTCATATTTTGTTGGACCATTTGATTCAATAAATTATAGTTGCTTGAATTAACAAAGAAGATGTAATCATTATCCTTACTCTATAGAGGAAAGTCATTTGATGGAAAAGAAGAAATAACAATTCTTTCCACAATTGCCTTCTTTTTTTATTAGAAGTAGTGGATAGGTTGAAAGTTCCACTAATGAGTAGGAGGGTCTATAAAATCGAAACTTTTAGTTTCATCAAATGTTATTAGGTTTAAATGCCAATTCGATCATTCTTTACCAACACGTTAGTTTCCTTTGTAATGGTTTCTCTACAGGCAAGTATATTGTCAAATCCACGAGGTATTAAAAAAAATATTAAGAAAATAAATACTTAAAAAGTTGTAAGTTTCATAAGCCTAAATGCCCTTCAAATTAAAATTGAAACCTTATTGAAAAGGGCCATCTCTTCCGGTGAATTTTATTTCATCAATATGAATTTTTGACATAACTAATTTACTTTATCTCTAAATCTTTATATAAATCACTAAACCTTTATGTCACATTTGGTAGATGGTAAAAAATTTAGAATGAAATGGAACAAGTTCCGAAATAACAAATCCATCCCTATAATGGTGTGTTTAGTATGTGTGAGTGGACTATAATAGAATTACGATTCCGGCTTTCATTTTCTTAACTATTTTTGGAAGTATCATTAGAAGCTGAAATCATAATTCTTTAGAATCGACAATTCTGTCTTTAAGAAGGAATTTGATTTCGCCATCCTAAGAATGTAATCGTGATTTATTTCCATCTTATTTGCTTTAATTACCATTTTATCTTATAAAAATTATTCGCTTATTTACTATTAAGAGTATTTTTGTCAAATTCTATTATATACTCATTCTTTTTCATTACATTCTATGTATGTGTCCAAACATAAGAATGGATTTGTGATTCCTTTATTCATTCGATTCCATTCTACTCCTTTGATTCCAATCTATTTCATTTCGAAGGTTGTACATCGAGTAGAATGACATAAAGTGTATATATTTAAGCTAGAATAGAATTTGCATTCCACCTCTTCTCTCCTTAAAAGTCAGAATAGTCGATTTCAAGGGATCACAATGTTGGCTTCTAAAAGTGTATCTAATCATGCTAAACGAAATGAAATTCGAAATCATGATTCCATTTGGTATGCATAATTAATTTAATTATTGTACTTGCTATTTTTTATTCCTATTTTTTTTCAAATTACTATTTTTTTCTTTTTATTTAAAAAAAGGTATTATAATCTAACTAGTTGTTGAATTTATCAAGCTATATTTAAAACTCTCAAATCAATAATTTTTTTTAGATGTAAGGTGAGACGTGATATAATTTCTTCCTCTTTACATTTTTTTGGCGTCTTATGTTACTTCTAGACTTTTTCTCAACTTTTAAATCCTTCATCGACAGTAGTATAATACTAGCAATAGTAAGAACGTAAAAGGATTCCACCGAAAAAACAACGTAAAAGAGGAACATCCTGCCCCCGTTATCAAACACTAAGCCCTAATTTACATAATCCCCAAATCGTAGCAATGCACATGGTCTCCAGATTCGATTATTCCCCTCCTGAATTCCCAACTTAGGGTGTTTTCAGAAGCCTGCATTTTCAAGCGATTGAGTCACACTTCACTCCCAAGACATACTTTTGTACTTGTACCACCATTTTCAGGTACCTACTTTCTCTTTCATTTTTCATAAAAATCATTACTTTGTACTAGAATCATGGATGCTTTAATATATTATGTAACTCTGTTTATAGCTGTGAATATGCTTGATGATAAAGAATTAAAGATTTCATAAACAGTACTTGTACTTACTTGATTTTACAGAGCAAAACACGGATTTTCGAGCTGCTACTATGTGTTTGAAGTCCCATATGGAAAGAATCACATGTGCCGTGTTGCATTTTGATTATTATCTGTTCGATACTATAATTGGGATAACTACCTTTGATAATTGCAGCTTTCCATGGATGCACAATCTGCCACCTCCAAGGACAAAATTCAAAAGTTGAAAGGAGAAAGCTTTGATAATGGCATTAGAAGCACTGATGATCTGCCTGAAGCGATTTTGATGCATATATTATCATTTCTCTCTATGAAGGATGCTGAAAGAACAAGTGTGTTGTCCAAAACATGGGAGTTTTTCTGGACATGTATTCCCAAACTTGAATTTTTAGAGAGATCTTTCTCTAACAGGGAGCTTTTTATGATTCTATTTATAGAGCACTTCTTCAATGCAATTGTTCTCCCATCAGGAATATCCGTCTTGATTGCAAAGTCTTGGGCGATGCATCTCGGGTGAATGCATGGATCACAGCGGCAGTAAGGCGCAATGTTGAAATATTACTCTTGAACTGATTGAAGTTGACAAGACATACATGCTGCCCTGTTGCCTCTTCACATGTGACACTCTGGTCACTCTGAGTTTAGATACGCCATGCACTCTTAGACTTGCTTCCCGAATTCATCTTCCAAATCTTGAATACTTGTGTCTCAAAGATGTCATATTTTCAGACGAGTGCTCAACCAAAAGACTTTTTTCTTGCGCAGCTATTGAGACATTGTATATAATGGATTGTAGTTGGGTCAATGTGAGGGCTATGACCATCTCTTCTTCTAAACTCAAGCACTTAAGTATAGATGAGACTAGTGTCCATGAGGGCAATGGCACTGACGAGACTTTAGATTACTATTGTTTAGTCATAATCCATGATTGTAATCTTGAATCCTTCAACTTACCAGGCCCCTTGTTCAATAAATATATAGCATTTAATTCATCAGTTGCTGTTGTCAGCCTATGTATTGAAGATGATACTTGGGTAGTGGATGAAGCCCTGCGTTGGCGAATACACGTGCTCCAAGAGGCTCATGGTGTCCTGTCACTGTCCTTCCAGGATTCCACTCTTTGTGCATGTGCATTTCCGAAGGCACATGCTTGAGTTTCATTTCATTTCCTAAGAAGAATTCCATTTTTGTTGTTTTCTTTTTGCACAAGTTTCATATCTATATGGTTTCTTCCTTATTATTCTGAATCTTCAATGGTTGTTGCCATTCATATATACTTTTACTCTTTTTATTTTATTTTATTTTATTCTTTTAAACTTGGTAATTGATAGAATGTTGCTACTTATCCATTAGTTTTTGAAGATACACCAGAGTGGACCTTCGATTGGTCGTATTTCCCTGTTTTCAGTAACCTAACCTGGTTGGAAGTGGACAATTTAAGATGTCCGGTTATATTACTCAGAAAAGTGTTGCAACAATAGTCAGAAAAGTATTGCAACATACTCCACATCTTCAAACTCTTCTATTGTGGGAGGTCTGAAATCTTGTTGTTTGGTGGATTAAATCTGTACCTTGATCGTAAATTTGACCTCAAAACGTGACTTCTTTGCATTGTTATTGGTATTCTAGGGAGTAGACTATTCCTACTGTGGAGCAGATGTTGAGATTTTTGACCCGATCCCACCATGCTTCTGCTCAAGTCTCAAAAAGATCAAAATAGGCAGATTATTCTTTGAAATGGGAGAGCTATATGTTCTGAAAAGCATGCTCAAGTATGCAACAGTTCTGGAGATGACAGATTGGAGAACCTTTGTAGTACATTGATGCATTGTCCTTGTGGATCAAACAATTGTAAGATTATATTGACAGACTCTGTTTTATGAAAACATGTATGCAGCTTGCATAATTTGTCAACAATTACTATAGCAAGTAGTGATGATTAAACCTCTGTAGGCAAACTCTCATTCTCTTGTTTGTAATTTTCTGTTCTGTTCTTGGAGCACCCTAAGCACAGGACCTTCCCTCCCTCTCTAGGGCTCACTATTTCTTATTCCTCGTCCATGAAGTGGTTCTTGCTGCATGGATGTGGGGTTTTGTGATCTTCCCATTAGTATTCTATTCTAGAATCTGCTTGTTTAATGTTTTCATTGTTGGATTTAGGTGTTTTAAAAAATTACAGAAGCGCATCAGTTTTGTACATAACAGCAACTGCAGTACACCATGTGCATAAACTGCACCGTTATTAACAGACTCAACAACTAGACATAATAAGATGAACAAGACATACAGTTTCAGCAAGAGCAATACCCCGGGACAGACGCCAGACTAAAATAGAGGACCAAATTAACTCCGGAATCCAGTATTTTACAAAATACCTTGGGACTCAATCCAAAGTTGCCATCCACTTTATTATGAATGGGCTCGGAGATGAAACTAGACCTGAAGAAAATCCAGGAGGCCAGGGTGTGCTACACTCCAAGAGAAGCAAATATTTTGGCTGATAGTATTGCTAAGGGACTCGGTGACCGGCCGGGATAACCCCCTCCGGATTTTGTTTTTACTCCTCCTTTTGATATACACTCCGGCTCTTCTTTAGGATCAGAACTTTGTTGGTTTGGTGATATTTTTTCTTTGGATCAGGATGTTTGTTCCCTGGAACTAGGCCTGCTAAGCCTTTGAATGGGGGGTGTTATGAACCCCATTAGCTTGTGTTTATCTGTTTTTCTGTTAACAAATTTTTTTGGTTAAAAAAAGAAAAGAAAAACTAGACATTTTTACGGGTCTGGAACCGAACCGAAACCAGGTCTGGTTTTGGAAATTAAGAAACCAATATCGGAACCTTGGGAGAGAGTTTCAACCTAATTCAGGGGTTCTCAATTTTTGAATTGCAGAACCGTTATATTTTATTAGCTAAAATTAAAAAAAAATAGAAAAGAAGAATTTAACTTAAAAACAAATATATAAACTCAAAATAATAATTGTGTATAATAGCATTAAAGTCTTTAATTATTTGTTTGGCATATGTTGTTATTTATTTACAAATATATTCAATTTTAATTGTTTGTATTAGCAAAATAGGACTATAAAATAATGTAGAGGCAAAAAAGAAAGCTATAAATATATAAGTAGTCCTACATTTAACATCAAAGAAAGAGATTTTACTGATAGTAGAAATTTATATAAATCAAATCAAACTTGTTTTTGAGCTATTTTATATGAGCCTTAACAACAACACATGAGAAGTTGTAAAAGATAATAAGTTTTTACTACTCACATAAAATATTTAAATTATATATTTAATATTGTTTTTGTGCTTTTATTTGAATTTTTTCTTTTTCTTTTTTTTTTTATAGTGAAAACTGGGTGGAACATTACAACACTAGTGGTTCCTAGGTTAGTTCTAGAACCACCTAACCAATTCGGTTTTAATTCTAAAATTATTGGTGGCAATTTCTCGGTCTAAAATATATCTAGATAAAACCAGATACATTTTTTATAAACCAAAAAGCATCATTGCACCATAAGACTCATTTCTTAGAGTAATTTTATTAGAGTTGCTTAGCACGGGAACCTATGCGAAGCAACCTCTTTATGAGTTGCTTAATCAATAAAGTGGGTTTGCCTAGCTTTGGCGAGTTGCTTAGCCAAGCAATCAAAATAGTAAGTTGATTAAATTTTTTTTTATATACTTTTGATATTAATCGTGTACAATACTTAAAATACTGGTATAAAATATTAAGAATAAATAATAGAACCTCTTCCCAATAGTTCTGCTAATTTGAAATGGAAAAGTAGAGCCAGAGGGCAGGGCCTAGCCTTAAAAGAATACAGCGAGTAGTGAGACTATAATAAATATAAAATAACTTTTAGGATTTCATCCTTATGACCAAATGAAATTAGGATCTAATAAATAAAATAAAAGCAATTTTGTGGATAAATAAAATAAAATAAAACTACTGTGGGTGAGTAAGGGAAGATAATTAAACCACTTATAAAGTTTCTAAGCTAGCTAATCTCCTCTATCAATAAAGTGTAGTTGTCGGCCAAAAATAAAATCAAGTGTTGTTGGGTTTATTTACGAAAAAAACTAACTTACTTTGTTAACAATTTTTGATAAAATCTCTAGACTTTTGTATTTAAACTAGTACTTAATAATTTCTTATTTCAAATTGTATTATATTCTAACTAATTATTGAGTTTTTAACGCTAGGTATTTTAGAATTATAGTGAAACACGGTGTAATAGTATTTTTTTAAAATAATTTATAGAGGACATCTAGATAGCCCAATTATTTTAATAATACTGACGAAAAATATGAAAAAGACATCATAATTTTTCATATACCAATTTTGGGTGGTTATAAAGATGATTTAACGAGGAAAGCAAAATTGCAAAATCTATTTACTGTACTAATATATAAAAAGTTTGTTATCGGTTACAAATATAGGTATATTTTTTCTCTCTCGTCATTGATAGTCAATTTCAGCATGACAATTAAAAAAAAGTTTTTCCAATACTTTTATTTTAGAATAAATGAAGAAATTATATGATTATCTAACCTATACAAATATAAATTAGACAAAAATAATTACTAAATTACCAATATTAAATCTTGTTTACAAATATTACACATGAATAGCATCTTATAAACGCGACTCATATACAAATATGAATCGCATGTAATAGATGCTATTTATGTATAAGTATTGGTGATCACAACTTATACACATAATTTAGTTTAAAAAATAGTAAATTATTTTTTGAAAATATAATTCAGTGCTACATGATTATTGGATGAATCACAAATCTAAAATGTGACTACGATGTAAAAATATGAATTTAATTTTTAACATGCCAGTTAGCATTGGTAATTTTATAATTAAAATTATGGTTAATTACAAAAATAAAACCTATATTTTAGTCAATTTATAAACGTATGACTGTATTAATATTTTCAACAAATAGGAGTCACATGTTTCATATAAAAGTATTATTATTATAATTAATTACTATTAAAGAAACATGTATTAAAGTGTTATTGGTTTAAAAAAATTAATTTTGAAATTATTAATACATAAAATATTGAAAATTATTTTTTAAAAAATAAGAAAATAAAAAATATACATATAATTGTTTTTTATGATCAATAAAATATTGACATATATCATTCTAAAATTATTAAATAATATTAACACATTTATATAAAACTCAGGTAACAAATTAATCAAAATTCAAGTCATGCTTTTATAATTAACCTTTAGAACTATTTAATTTATATTAAAAATATTTCTTTTTTTCAAAATGTTTACCTAAAAGAAATAATTTATTTTAGGAAAAAGAAAAGAACACAGTCCCCAGCTGTCAAACCCTGAACGGAACCCCAGTCTACCAATTCCCCAAATCGCAACTCGAGGTTGGACCTATCCCACTTCTAAATTCCCAAACTTAGGGATAAGTATTCATGCGACTTCAATAATAAGCGATCGAGTCACGCTGCCCACCCAAGATACGCTTCTGTACCACCATTTTCAGGTACCATTCTTTCATTTTCCTGAAAAATCATTACTTTAAAATATTCATAAAGCAGTACTTGTCGTTACTTGATTCGATGGAGCAAAACATGGAGTTATGTGAAAAGGGTTCTTAACTTTTTGTGAGAATCTTAATGGATTTACTCTCTATCATGTAGTGGCCTGACTTCATTTTCATAAAAATCATTACTTTTGTACTTTAATCATGTATTATTTTCAAGTATTTTTCTTTATAATTGTGAAAATCTTTGATGATTAGGAGTTAATTATTCATAAGGCAGTAGTTGTGCTTACTTGATCATACAGAATTAAACATATATATGTGAAAAAGGGTTTCTAAATTATTTTTTTAAGAATTTTTGTGGTTGCATGTCTATTGAGCGTCTTGTAAGTTGTTGTGTAGTGACAAGATATGGTGTTATTATGTGTTTAAAGTACACATTTTACAGAGAATCAGTTGAAACAACATCAGGTTCTCTCTCTCTTTCTCATTGCCTTCTTTCATATGGAAAGAATTACATGTGCCATGTTGAATTTTGATCATCATCTATTTGATACTATATTTCAGATAACTACCTTTGATAATTGCAGCTTTCCATGGATGAACAATCTGTCACCTCCGATTACAAAATTGAGGAGTTGAAAGGAGAAAGCAACAATAATGACATTAGATGGGTTGACGATCTACCTGAGGCAGTTTTGGTGCACATTTTGTCATTTCTCTCTATGAAGGATGCTGTAAGAACAAGTGTATTGTCCAAAAAATGGAAATTTTTGTGGGCATCTATTCCCAATCTCGAATTCATGGAGACAGATTACTCTTACAGAAAGCTTTTCATGAATTCTGTTGATAGAGTGCTTCTTCTACATGGTTGCTCTTCCATTAAGAACTTTTATTTGAGTTGCAGAATCTTGGGCAGTGCATCTCGTGTGAATGAATGGATCAAAACAGCAGTAATGCACCATGTTGAAAAATGTATTCTTGATTTGACTAATGTTCGTGAAACATATATGCTGCCATGTTGCCTCTTCACATGTAACACTTTGGTTGAACTAGAATTATATACGCCATGCACTCTTAGACTTCCTTCCCAAATTCATCTTCCAAATCTTAAATATTTGTTTCTCACAAATGTCATATTTTTTGATGAGTGCTCAACTGAAAGCCTTTTTTCTAGCCCCGCTATTGAGTCATTGTGCATATTAAACTGTAGTTGGGTCCATCTAAGCTCTATAAGCATTTCTTCTCCTAAACTAAAGCGGTTAAGTATAGATGAGGTCGGTATATATGAAGGTAATGGCACTGATGAGACTTTAGATTACTTTTGTCGAGTCATGATCCGTGATTGTAATCTTGAATCCCTCTGCATATCGGGACCTATGTTTAATGAATATTTAGTATCTAATGTATCAGTTGTTAAAGTCATCCTGGACATTGAAGATTATAGTTGGGTTGTGGATCAAGAGCACGCGCATTGCCTAATAAATTTAATCCGTAATGTGGATACTGTCCAAACATTGTCCTTCCATGGTACCACTCTTCGGGTATGTACATATTTGCAGGCTCACGTTTGAGTTACATTTTATATGCTAAACAAAATGTCTCTTTTCCTATTTTTCTTTAGGCACAATTCTGTATTTATATAGGCTTGTTCCTTATATGTATGTATCTTAAAATGATTGTCATTTATATACAATATGCATGTGTATATTTATATTTTGATGGTTGATAAACATTTAACCCTTTTCATTAGTATTTTGAAGATACACCAGCTTGGGCTTTCAATTGGTCATACTTTCCCGTTTTCAGTGCCCTGAACCAATTGAAAGTGGATGTGTTCAGTTGTCAGATTGGTTTGCTGGAAAAAATATTGCAGCACATTCCTCATCTTCAATCTCTTGTATTATCTAGTGTATGTAATCTTACTGTGGTGGATTTAATTTTACCTTGATGGTAATTTTACTTCTAAATGTGACATTTTTCCCCATTTTTACTGGTATTCTAGGGTATAGAGTATTCTGATTATGGAGAAGACAAAGGATATTTGACCAGGTGCCACCATGCTTTTCCTCAAGTCTCAAAAAGATCACAGTAGGCGGATTAAATATCGAAGAGAAGGAATTACATGTTTTGCAAACCCTGCTCAAGTATGCAACGGTTCTTGAGGAATTTGTGATCTCAGATGATTATGACGAACATGATGGCAGATACGTGAGCTTTTACAGAGAATTGATGGGTTCTCGAGGATCAAAGAATTGTAAGATTAGTTTTTCTTATTGAGGAACACTAACTTCAGTAAGCTCTACCGATGATTGAATGTCCATAGGCCTTGATATGTAACTAGTAAATTATTTGTGTCCTAGGTGATGCCACCATTTTGGCAAAGATTTAACACGGACGGTCGTGTGGTGGATCCATATATTAACATAAGGTAGAGAACTATTTTGGTAACTTTTGTTAGATTTGAAATGCTAATATAGTTGTCTTATGAATCCATTACAATAAGCCCATTGAGTGAGAATGATGGGACAATTAGGTTCGAATCTTCTGTTGTAATAAATAAAAATTAGCTTTACTGTAGTGGTATTCATGATCATTGGAGTTATCATAAAACACAATGTTTTCTCTAATTTTCGCCCTAAAACACCATTTCATTAGATGAATACCTTTGGTTTTTTTTTTTTTTTTTAGTTCTCTCTCCTTCTCTCCTTCTCTCTGCTTTTTGTTTATACAATTTGTTCGTAGATTGTTTCCGGTGCAAGTCAAATTTCAGTCGACAATTCAAACGTCTTTTTTCAGATTGATCAATTTCATTTGGAAAATCCAATGCGTCTTTGCTCAAATTAACAATTGTTTACTCTTTCTTTTATTGGTCAATTCATTTATTAATAACTATTTTTATTTTTATAAGCAACTAAAAGCCAACTTCAATTTATCTATTATTGTTAACTACAGAAATGAAAAAGGTATAAGGGTAGTAGAATAAGGCTAGTTATGTACACTACGATAGGTAAAGGCTCCTAAACTTTGGAATCAAAATTTAATCTAAAATCAAAATTCCACAACCCTAAGCAGCTAAATGAATAAAAGCAACTTTTTCAAGCCGATCCATGAAATTGCGACAGACAAATCTAACTTCGCCAAACCTTCCGTATGAAATTGGTAACTTTGTTAAACTCCTGCACCTGAGAAGGAATCAAAGAGCTAACCTTCCTTTGCCTTGGATAGGATGAATTGGAGCACCGTGATTCCTATTTTTTCATATTTCAATTATATGTTTTGGTTTTATTGAACCTTTGACAACTTTAGATTGAACACGAGTTTGACAACCTTGGACCCAATAATCAAAACATAATGCATGGATGAATCAAGATATTTCAATAGAAGCACTTTTTCAAAAGGTTACCAAATGAGTCTCTTAAGTTGTCCATCATGTACTACACACGAGCATATGTGTAGGTGGCATTCTCTTTGCACGTAAGTCCTCCAACCTTTTACACTTGATGTTCCTTCCTCTTTTAGAGGACTTCGATAAAATAGGTTGATATAACTTGGGGTCCACTTGCTTAGCGTGGCTACACAGACTTTTATGCTAAGCTATAAATATGTTGACATCAAAGATGGAAGGGGCTGCGGTTTTGATTTAGATTTAGGCTCGAGATAGATTTCCTCATTTGCTATTGTTAAAGTGTTTGACAGTTTAATGTAGATGTAGGCCATAGCTGCATTTAGTAGACATATCTTGCGTGGATATTAATAAAGTCATATTTTATACACTTTCTATTGAGCAATTGGTGTATAATCTTTGTTAATCTTTATTGAAATTGCTAGAAATGGTACTTAAGTTTGCTTAATTTGTTGTTTCAGGTTCATGAGTGCTTAGATTGATAAAACATTAAAGTTAAAGAAGTTTTGAGCAAGATTGGTCCAAAACAGACCATAAACAGCCCAAAGAAGATTCAATGCTGTCAACCTACAAGGAGGAAATCAACAAGTGTGCAAATTTTCAATGTATACCGACATTCTAGGAATCAATGCCACCAGCATTGAGGTGGCTTTGCACAACCATAGAACCAAAATCTTTAACACTAGTACCTACACCACCAATGTAGAAGAAGGATCTTACCAGCATCTGCAATTTACAATTTACACCGGCAAATGAGGAAGCATCGCCACCAGTGTTGGGATGGTGTTCGATAATCATAGAAAGCAAATTTTTAACACCGTAGCCAACACCGCTAGTGCACAAGTGAAGAATACCTTACACCACCTCCTACGCCACCGACGTACATTGTGCGACTGCTGGTGTATAATTTGGCAGTTAAGATTTCCGTGTTGTTTTTCATATATATGAACTCTGTTTTGTATAAAGAGGGAAGGAAGTTTAAGGATGAAAAATAGAGAAGAAACTTAAGTGTTTAGAATAGTAGATTGCATATATCATATCTTAGTGTTAGAAAGTTGATCCAGACGCAAAGTATAGTGATTATGACACCTTATACACACTTTGTATGGATTGATTTTGCAATTAACGGTCTACACAATTGAATTGGTGAAATCTGAACTTTACTTTGTTTTATGGAATTCAATTATCTGATATTATTGTTCATTATGAGTTCATTTGCAAGAATTGATCTATCTTTTGAGTTTACATCCATGTTGTACTAAGTTGTCTTGGTGGGAATTAAATGAAACGCTAAGATTGCTAAGAGGATAGTTGTAATTATGTTATATGACTGTTAATACCATGGAATATTCATAGTGACTTCCTGTTATGAATTGAATTTTTGGAAAGAATTTGGATTGTAAGAATCTTGATAACTCGAAAGAGAAATTAGGATTCAAAGGAAATCATGAATCAAGATTAATGAACAATAGCAGAAGCGGAGCAATTTGATCTGATTTAGAAACTATCATAATGATTAATGCAATTTTTTAAAGTTAATTTTTCACTAAGGGATTTGACATGATCTTCAAGGGTTAAAGATTCAATCTTGATTTTTAGGGTTTTCATAGGTTATCAAAGAACAAGAATTTAAAGATATGGATAAGAATATTGTTCGATCGGATCCACGAATAATAAAACTTAAAATAGTTTGTGATTAAAATCATAGATCGATAGGATCCACGATTTATAAAACTACTCACTAGGTCAACTTAATCACATGATTCAATCAACAATGTTCATCGCAATTCATAACAATAAGAATTGATAAGAACAATAATCAAAGAGAAACAAGATCTCAATAATTCAAAACCAACAAAAGGGTTTTTCACCACTCATAGAGTTCTCAAAGAATTATATTCAAAAACTATCTAAAACAAAAATAAATAAGATGACTATATATTAACCTTAACGAAAACATTAAAAAAAAAATGAAAAGTCATCCACCAGCCTTCATAATATTAGGAGTCTTTTTGAATTTCTTTCATATCTTTTAGTTTTCCTTGTATTTAATGCATAGTTTGAATTTCTTTTATATCTTTTTGGTTTTCCTTCTATTTATTAGTTAGTTAAAAAAAAAAAAAAAGAAACTGAAAAGTCACAGATCAAACTTCGCACACAACGTACGTTTGTCAAGTATGCCAGCGGTGTTAATGAGTACGCTGGCAGCATTGAACAAGTACACCAACCGTGTTTGAGCTAACCTTAGAGAATTCGATTCTGTCTTTCTTCAACATCGCTTTAAGGCAGGCCGCATAGGGCTTTCGATTGCTAGCATAGGCCTTCTATCTTGAACAATTACAACTTTGAATCTTCCGCTTCCCTTTTCTATGACTTTGACCAACTTAATTCCTATCATTACCCCTGGGTATAAGTAGATTCGTCCTTGAATATTGGTTCTTCAATCTCTGAAAATCTAGATCTAAATTAAAATTGGTCATCCTGCTAGTCCATACAAACAAACTCCTTAAGCCTTTTATCTTCTTAACATGCATCGTCTTGGCCTGTTGTTCCTATTCATAGCTCATAGGAAGTAGCTTGTATGTCTTCCCCCAGTGCTGAATAGTGTACTCATTCTTGTACCCACCAAATATGGCTCGAATGTCATACTGCCATGTTCTTCCAAGAATCAAATGTGTAGCATTCATGGGTACTACATCGAATAGTAAATCATTAGTATATTCACCAATGGAGATAGGTACACGAACTTATTTGTGCACATGAATAGCCCCCTAATGATTAAGCCAATGTAGAGCATATGACTTTGGATGCTACTCCACCTGCAATCCCAATTTAGAAACTAATCCATCAGAAACAATACTGGCATAGCTGCCTATATCAATCATAGTCAAACATGATTTTTCATGCACCAAACTCTGAATGTAGAACATATTAGTCCTATGATCTAGAATAGCTTTATCTGCTCAAGCACTAAAGTCAAAGGCACATCGGTATGTTCTCTTCTTACACTTCTTCCTCACTACTCTTTTTCTCCTCTTCCTCGCTCTCAATTTTATTGTCTTTTCAAGAACATAATTTGCTTGTTAGGTCTTGAGAAGCAATGTGACCATGCCCCAAACACTTAAAACACTTGATCTCTTGCTCCTTTTCCGTTATGTTTGATCATAAGCTTTATCTTCCACCTCTTTCCCTTTATTCTTTTACTAACTCTTTTTCTTGTCCTCATCATATTTACTATGATAAGATGATTTTTGAGATCATCTTAATTTCTCTCAACCCTACTAGCTAACTTAATCACATCCTCTAAGTTGATATTGTTGAATCTCAACAACACACTGACGATATTCATTTTGAGTCCATTAATGAACCCAAGCTGTAGATTCATAAGTAGATTCTTGAATATCACATCTCGCCATTAAGATCTCAAATTTTTTCACATATTCCTTAACACTCCTTTTACCTTGACTCATAGATTGCAACTCCATTAGCAATTCCTGTTTATAGTATATGGCACAAACCTTCGCTTCATCAACCTTTTCATTAATGCCCATGACTGCACTTTTTCTTCATCTACCCTTCGTCTCTCAATCTGCAATTATCCCACCATAAGCTAGCATAATAAGAAAATGCTAGTGGTGTCATTTTCACCTTTGTACGCTCATCCCATTCATAACAATCAAACACTTTTTCTACCTTAGCACCCAATCTAAAAATTCTTCTGGTTTACTACTTCCAGTAAATGTTGGAATTTTCAATTTGATGCTTTCAATCCCCTTACTCCTTTCATCTCTACCTCTTCGCCTCCTATGTCTATCACTATTCCCATTAGACTCTTCACTAGAGTGTCTTCTATGGCTAGATCCACTTTGACTCTCTTATCTCTCACCTCTAATCTCTCCAAAATTCTTCTAACATCCTCCTACATTCTATTAACCCCCTCCGCAATTGAGTAAATTCTTGCCTTGTCACAACATCTCCATCACCACCATCATTGTTAATATTATTCCTCCCTTTAACCTAACATTGTTGCTATTCACACTACTACCATCATCAGACACCATCTCTTCAACCAATCAATAGCAACAACACAACATAATTTCCTACAACAACCAAAACCAATTAAAATCAAAAGCAAAAGTCAATCAACCTGAGTTTAGTCCGCGTCGAACAACAATCTATGCTCTAACCTGGGACCTGTGGGTTATGGGCTCATGCCAACCTGATTCAATAGGAACCACGCCAACCTGTGAACGAGACCCACAATCGAGATCTAGAAACAAAACCCCTGGATCATCTAAGAAAACTGATGGAAACAGTGACCCATTGCTATGTTTAGGTAAGAACCTTGGTATAGTCATAGACGCTACAACCAGTGATGGCAAACCGATTGATAAGCAAAAGAGTTGAACGCCATGGGAAACTCCCAATAAGTTCAAAAATGAATTCATTGAAGAATTCTAAGGAGGAAAATCTCAAATTTCATTCATCATAAGATATCCCATATATGTTATCATTCATAGGTTTATATAGGCTTTTAATTAGCCTAAAACTAAGCTACAATAAATAAGGAAAAATAACCTATTAAAAACTCCTAGGGATATGTAAAGACAAACTTGACAACTAAATAAGGAAATGTGAAAAGACATAAAAAGAAATCTGAAAAAGACATAAAAACTTAAATATCCCTAATAAATACAATAAATATCACTAAGAAAATAATAAATATCTTGAAAGACAAAACTTAATATGAATTATGAATATATACATATTTTTTTTTGTGTTGATGCCATCTAATCCTCATCAGATTAGGGAACTTGATTTTGGTCACTAACCAATTATAGAATTTGAAGATTCATAATCGTAAATTCAATTCTACTTATAATTTGTTTAGCGGAAGCTAATAGATTGTTTTGTGATTGAAAAGATTATAAAACATAAATATGATTTAAATCTTTGATAGTTTCATTGAATAGCCACAAGCTAATAGTTAATATAACATGATTATAGCTTGATTAGCAAGATTAGGGTTGATTCTTATGTTCCTACTTTCAATCATTATACATCTTTTAAAAGCAACCTCTAGTTGATCTTTAGCTACAAGTAGAATTTAGATATTTTAGTTTAATTAGTTAATTCTCTTTCAAATTGATTACCTAAATATTAATAGAAGTTAATACAAGTTTTAGTAATTAATTACTCCTCGTAGGAATATACTCAATCACACTTTATTACTTGGTTCAACCCAGTATACTTACTAGAGAATTCACCCTTACTTTTTTATTAACATTTTCAGCGAATTAAATATGAAGATGTTACATTATTCCCTACAAATCACCAATAGCAGCTGGTACAGATGCCTTCAGCGTGTGCTTGAGGACTTGTCATGGTAGATGTCATCTCCAATAGGTAGAGCAGACATAATTAAATAAATATTTAAGTCTTCCTTTAAATCTTTCACTTACTCATGCTTCTTTCTCAAATAGCGCACATTTATCTTTAATTGGTCATACTTTACCTTCATTGGACCTAATTGACTATAGTACACTTTTGGTGGATCGATCTTTCTTATACCTTACTTCACTTGCTCCCATGAAGCTTAGATGTGCGGCTTCATCAGACATGGGTAAGGAAGTTACATAAGTAGATCTTAGACATATTTCATTAGATGTAAGCAAATCCATTAATACTTCCCAAATCAAAGAAGAAGATGGATGATTTGGCGAGCCACTACCTGAGAGGTGACATAGACGACATCATTAAATATTTTCTAGTTTCTTTCTTTGTGATTCGAGATTATATATCTATATTAAGTACTCTTTCTTTTTATATTGCATGTAAATAGAGTTGTAAAGTTTCAATATCAATATGTTTGAACATACATATTGTCATATGTTATTGTTTTTCATTGAGTTAAAGATTATATCTTGAAATCAAAGTGATTGAGATTCTTAAAATATATTGTGCCAAATAAGGTGATATTGTAGAGATATGCTTTATTGTGTTGAAAATGTTAAGGATTTGATGGAGTCATATGTTAAGATTGTACTAAAGCTTATTTTGTTGTTTAGGGTGCTTAGTTTGTTGGTTTGACATCAATTTGACATTTGGTTTATATTTATTTCAATAAAACTATTCATAAAAAACGGTTACAGATGAAAAAAAGACATTTTTTACTTATAAATAGACCATACAAATCCGATATAGAATAGAGGTCTATTTGTTTCATCTATGTGGAGATGGTACACAAACTTTTTCAAATAGCCTGTTTATCAAGAAACAGACAATACAAATAAAAAATAGATAATTTTACTCATAAAAAGATCAAACAGATCAAATGTAAATAAGACACAGATATATATCAGATACAAATGAAATATAGAACATCTAAACAAACCTTAGATTCAAATGTAGATCATATAAATAAAAAACAAACCATCCAAACAAACCCTTGGTATATTTTAAGGGTTAATGTCACAGATGATATTTGAACTTTAAAATTAATCGATTTAGTACCTAAAAAAACTTTTCGTGTATGCTAATAATACTTCTGTCAAATTGGCTAACACTGTCATTTAATATGGTGTTTTTTAACTGATATGGAGAAGGTATTGTTGACATGTACAAAAAGTTTATTTAGGTACTAGATTGATTATTTTTAAAATTCAGGTAACTAATTGCATATTTTATCAAAATTCAAGTACCATTCATAAGATCCACCTGATATTTTAATTTGGCAGGTTGTATTGTATTTTTCTTAGGTCATGAAAAATTATGTTTATTGGTACAAGAGCTAGACAACAATATGGTTAGGGAAAAACTCCCATGTTAAACATGCAAATTTTGTATTCCAAATATAATGAACAAACTTGTAGATGCAAATTTGCTTTTGTAAAACTCCCATGTTAGTTTGAACTATTATAAACAAAACATACGAATTTCACTTACATGGAAATCATATGTTTAAGATATGATTTCAAATAAGTTTTGCTTATTATTTTGTTTAAAGCCTATTTTGGTAAATATTCTAAAAAAAATCTAAAGTAATAAAAAAATTCATTATATAACCGCCATACAATAATATATATTTATATATCTATAACATGTATAGCTATAAGTTTATCATATACATAATATATCTGTCACATACCATAGACGTATTACTAATGGACGCAATGATTGATCGCCAAACATTAGATATCAGCCATCTGGTGATACAATACATGCATTAGGTACTCGGGAAAAAGGACACCCATATTGAATGTGGCCACCTCATCACATTCATTTTGCAATCGTGAGGATTTAACCTTTCAAATTAAACGAAAGCAGAAACAAGGTTTAAATTCACAAAGGGCGACATAGTATGAAAATTGGGTTTCAAGTGTAATCTCGAAGCCAACCAATATTTTAAAGATCAAGATGGTGCAACACAACCGAGAGAAGAAAATGATTAAGATGAATGGAGCTTTGATCCCAATTTGGATTATTTGTCCCTCCCCCTTCTATGGCAAAATGAAGGAATGGGAGATGGACACGAACATGAACACGGACAATGATGGGGTTAAGCTTAAACACAGCAACAACCCGGTACATACAACATGGATGACACAATGGATAATCTAAGATAGGTAACCAAGGTCTAATTAGAACATAATAAGATCCTTGTTTCTCATGTTATAATTTCTATTTCTGTATCTTCTTCTTGTCCATCTCCATATTTGTCTACTAAGCTAAAGTAGTTTGTTTAGTAATGTGCCATATCATTTTTTTCCGGTATACAAATTGTAGACTCTGTTTTGGAATGCTAAATAACAATCTTCAGGTGGCAGTGCTTCCATTATTGCTAGTTAAAATGCTGTCCAATTTTTTAATTGTTCATCCATCTCTTTTATGCGTTTTTCTTTTGTTTGTTGTGGAAAACTAATCCCATATTCTTCGTCTATATATGTTCTGTTCACCTAATGTCGTACATGAACCATTCCGGTGGTATTGATTGTATATATTCATTTTAAATCATCAATGTCTTTCCAGCTTATGTTATCTCATGTCCCCATACATATGTTTGAATAATAGCTTTGATGATTGTTTTGAATTTGGATATTTTAAAATATTAAGGACTTTTAGTAACACAATTTAGCAGTCCATAGTCTAGAAAGTCTTAATGTAGTTGAAATGAAAAATATTAGGATTCAGATAAGTCAATTATCAGTTGTTAACAACTTTCTCAATGCTTTAGGATTTTTTTTCAAAGCCTTGTTACTAAATACAAAATAATGGGAGCTAACTGTAACTTATCCCTCGTTGAAGTGGATATAATATGACTGCTTCTTTTAATTACCTTTTTCCACTCATAGACTCCCTAAAATCTCATAAGACACTGGCTTTTAGGAATGAGACAACAAAAGGAAGCCCTTTCAGTAATTAAATTAGGTTGAACATTGAACATTTTAAAGATTGATTAGGCTTTTCATTCTTGCTCCATGTTTCATCATGGATCAAATATCCATTGTTATCATAGAATCAAGGATCATCTTCTCTTCACACCACCGCCAAGTTGCAACAGGAGATACATTATACAACGATCGAAACCCATCCATGTTAATAGTGTAATTGTAAAATAAGTTTGTACAGGATCATTTTCATAATTAGACTTTTGGCCTAATTTAATGCCATGAGTTGGTCTTCTAGGCTAGTGACAGCACTTAGAAGACTCAGTCTAATAAGAGATGTCATAAGGAGTTAGGCTTGGTAGGCAAGAAACAGGGATTGTCTGACTAGTTCATTCCACTTTAAGCTAATTTGGTTTTCGCGTGTGCAAAAAGTAGACTTAAAAAATGTCTTCTTGGGTTAATTGGGGCTTTGTTTAGCTAAATTAAGGTTTATGTGGATTAAAATAAGCCTTCATCCTTTTTTATATTGAAAATGAGCTTCTTTATATATCCATCAAGGCCATTTCCCACCCAACCCAGCCTACTTCCATAAGAAAAGAATGCTTCAATCTCAGCCGTCAGATCATTAGGAACGATCTAAAGCTACTATCAGCTTCCAACATCTATAAATAGGAGACTACTCTTCTCACTTGAGAGAATTCGGTGTATTGCTAAGATCGAGAGCAACGTGGAAACTCTGCTGAAATAACTATAAAAAGAATCAAAGCAACTACTTCACGAAGAACGAGTCAAGAACGATTGAATCTATCTGATTTGATCTTCTATCACACTTGCACATTTGAGAAACTAGGTTTACCTGTTCTTTTCCCCACGCTTCTCTCTACGACATTCTACACATGTCATCAGTTTAAGACTTCTTTCAAGTCAACCACCACACCTATCGCACATGATCGACTAGCTATAGCAACCCCACCACACATTATTTAGCGACTTCATTGGGGAGAGAGTAAGTTCTTGACAAAATAGGCACCTCCACACAATAGAGTAGGACAAGAAGCAAACCCCCACAATCAAGACAATCGGCCTGATACTATTGAGAAAACCCAAGTTGTAGATGATGATACTGCCCCTATATGCAAATACCTGCAATGAATAATGCGCTCTTGATATGCACTATGCAAGAGAATATTGAGGCTCTCAACGAATTTTTTGAATGTTTTTAAGCAATTCCTACCTAGTATGGTAGGAGCTGCTACTACATCGAGAAGTACACTTCCTCGTAAAACTTTGCCTACACCAGGCATGCAAGCGGCTGGTATTGTGCCAACTACTATTGTCCTAGAGGATACTTGCCATAAGGCCTTGCATGATGCTCAACAGAAGCAAACTACTATTCTCGCTACTAGAAATGAAGGAGGACACTAGTAGGAGCCATTACAGCCTTTGCTGCCTCCACTCCAATAGTTCTCATGCCTGGTATTGGAGAAGAGGCAAAGGTCCATCTTGGAGACTCATCCTCCTCTGGATGCAATGCCCAACCTCTTACAGTTGGCGTAGCTAAGCCTCACAGCATCATTACTACTCTTCAAGTGAGAGTTAATATATCATCTACTTCCGAGTCATATGTGACAAAAGAAGAGCTCAAAAAGTAACTGAGACAGGTGCAAGCTACATCTACTACTAGCGTCATTAACCTAAAGCTTCCATATCCACAAAGGATTGTAGAGAAGCCCTATCCTAAGGACTACACTAGTCCAACGTTTGTTAAATTCAATGAAAAGTAGGATAATGCTAAGGAGCACCTTCTCAAGTTCATTAAGACTCTTGAAGTCTATGGACTTATGATGACTTGAAGCTCAAGAAATTTTCTAAGTCCTTAACAGAGAAGGCATACACCTGGTATGTCAATTTCGCCCCTAGCTCTATTGATTCATAGGGGACTATGTGTAGAGTGTTTCTTCAGAAATTCTTTGAAACTCTAGAACTAATGACATTGATTGACATAGGGCATGTCAAACAATGGTCGAAGGAAGATCTGATGGAATTCATTAAGCCTTTTAGGGAACGCTCCTTAGATATTGAAGATATGTGTGACGAAAAAGAACTTGTCAAAATCTACATCAAGGGTATGTTCATGGAGTATGCTGTGCACCTGGAGAATTTATCACTCAGATCCTTCTCGACATTAGTAGGAAATTCTCAAAGGAAAAATAATTCTATCATCAAGCAAAGGATTGTCTCAAATAAGAAGCGATAGCAATCAGTGAGCACTGCTCAAGGGAGATGCTTCCGGGATAGTAAGAAACCCACAAGAGAAAGGAGATGCAAACTTCTATAGGTTCCAAAGGATGGAGGGATACTTAACAAAATATTGTCAAATGTTGAAGAGGATTTTTAATGAGAAGGTCCACAATGGTAAACCTGAACTTGAAAACAACAATGCACAGATGATGGATGATAAAAGCACAAAGAGTGAATAACATTTCTTATTTGGATGATATTAGCTATATACTAAAAGCAAAAGTTGTCTACTACTTACTTTTATCTTGTAATAAGAAGAAGAAATAAAGAAAATGATAATGGAAATGCAATTTTTTTTCCTTCCATCCATGTTCTTCTATACTTGCTTACATCAATGTCTATAGCACTTTTGATAACCATTACAAAGAAAGAAATTTGTAATGGTTGGGGCCAATTCCCTTTAAGTTATAGTTCAGTGGACATTGCCACCGGAATGAACACACGAACATGGTTAGCATCGCTATCTAGTGTTCTTCACCAGGAATTGAAATGATTTCAGCTGTGATAAGTTGAAAAAACTCCATAGTATCCTTAGCAGCCGTAATGCCATTTTGTGTATTTGAGGTCGAAGTGACCTCATCTATGGTTGATCAAAGCGATCACTTCATGGTAATCGCTATTGCTTGGTAGAAGCATCTACTCCTAAGCATGCAGGGGGTGCAATACCCATTTTCTACTATCTTATCTATGCGATAGAAGCGATATCAGCTGTGATGAGTTGAAGTAACTCCCCAGTAGGCTTGGTAGTCATAATACCATTTTGCATAAACAAGGTTGAAGCGACCTTATCCATGGTTGATCGAAGTGATCACTTCATGGTAGTCACCATCGCTTGGTACAAGCATCTACTCTTGAGCATGTAGTGGGTGCAATGCTCATTTTTTGCTACCTCATTTATGTGATGGAAGTGATCTCAACTGTGATGAGTTGAAGCAACTCCATAGTAGGCTTGACATCTATAACGCCATTTCGTAGAGACAAGATCAAAGCAACCACATCAATGGTTGATTGAAGCGATCACTCCATGATAGTTATTATTGCTTGGTAGAAGCATCTACTCTTGAGCATGCACTGGGAGCAATATCCATTTTTCTACTACCTCATTTACGAGATCAAAGCGATCTCAGTATTGATGAGTTGAAGCAATTCGATAGTAGGCCTGGCAGCTATAACACCATATTGTAGAGACGAATTCGAAGCAACCTCATCCATGATTGATCGAAGTGATCACTTCATGGTAGTTGTAATACCTATTCTGCTACATTGTTCAAGAGATCAAAGTAATATTAGTTGTGACGAATCGAAGTGACCCCACAATAAGCTCAACATTTGTAATGCCATTTCACAAAATCAAGGTCAAAGTGATCTCATACATGGATGATGGAAGTGATCACCTAATGGCAGCCATAACATCATTTCGCAGCATTGAAGTCAAAGTAACCTCCCCTATGGTGATTGAAGCGATCACATCATGACAGCTGCAACTACTCGGTATAAGCATCTATTCCTAAACATGTCGTAGGAGTAATGCTTCTTTCTATAACATTGTCCATGGGATTAAAGTGATTTTAATCGTGAAGGATTGAAGCGGTCCCACAACAAGCGTGGTAGTTGTAATGCCTTTTTTTGCAGAGTAAAAGTTGAAGTGACCTCGATGATGAATGATGGAAGACCTCATCCAACTTTGAACAAGAGGTAGGACCAATACCCTTTTCCTTTTGCAATTCATCCAGTTGTCGGTTCAAAGCAATATTAGCATGTAGGATGGAAGCAAACCCATGATAGCCAAACTACCTCAAACATTTTGTCTTGTCAAAATACACAAATAAGAAGTAATAGCTTAATATGAGTTGCTGCCCCATCATATAATGACACACCATCAATTGGAGGAGAAGAAGTTGATACATGAGCTTTCTGAGGTTTTCTTGAACATGACTACTACGGGAAGCATTTACCTATATTTGAGAATAACTGCATAATATAGGCACTTGAATGTGAAGCATGCTTAAGCAATGTACCTATGTTGATACTCATAGATGGTGTACTTGTCTTGGTACTCATAGGCAATGTATTTCCAATGCAAAGAGAACAATAAGCCATGATGAGAAGTAGATACGTGCATGCTAATATGATGTTTAGTTGACAATGACAAACATGAGTTCTACATGTCTTCAAAGGTACTGTGTCACCCAGTCTCGTTGAGAACACTTAAAAGTATACATGAAGATCTCTTGAAGCATGTTTGCTATGAAGTGCCACTACAATGATGGCAGAGTAAATCCTTGTAGACATGGTGGGATGCTTTATTAGTAGATTTGATCATTAGTAGCTGAATGATGATGTCTCACTACTAAAAGGAATATATCCTGACAAAGTGTTGATGACAATTGAAGCAAATATCCATTGGTGGAGTAAGCACCCATTGTGATGATAGAGTGATAATGTGAAGCAAACACCTATTGGTGGAGTAAACACTCACTACCTAAGTAGTGATGCTTTGTTAATGAAGTGAAACCTAAACTCTTTTCTGGGAATGACTCGAGGCCTATTACTTAGTAAAATTCTAGTCGGACTCAGAGATGTAGAGTAAAAATTTGGATCACATGTGCACCCGTATCAAAGCTAAAAGAGGCCAAGTACCAAAATAACACAAGTCTACTCGTGGGTCATGCTAAAAGGTTGATGCCAGAGTGATACAGGATTACTTGTGGGCTCATGCCAAGTCTAGTAGAGACCGGATGCTAGAGTAATGTAGAATTATTCGTGGGGCCGTGTTAAGTGTATAGGAGATTGGGATGGTAGCACGACCCATATCAAGGCTAGAAGCAATCGGGTACTAAAGTAACACAAGTCCACTTGTGGGTCGTGCCAAAAGAACAGTACCAAAGTAACACGAGATTACTTGTGGGCTTGTGCCAAGTCTAACAAAGAATAAGAGAGCTAGGGCAACACTTAAGCCCATTATGAAGCCCATAAACAACAAAACGTGATTCTATCAGCCTGTAAGTAGATCAATATAAGTTTTTTTTTTCAAAAAAGGAAAATAATGCAACCAAAAAAATCAATGATTACAAAAATTCGAAAGAAAAAAAAAATCTATGCTTCAGATGAACCTTTGGATTCAAGAAGTTTAGGAAACATCGTTGTAACCCCTAACTTGTTTGTCTGAGTTTTGTCATCTGGATTTTATCTATGATCTATCAGCTAGAGAATCATAATTTTATCTATATCATGTAGAGTTGCTGCCATTAATTACCTTGGTCAAAGAAACTATTGATATATGCGACATTAAATGATCTAAAGGTAAAGGTAACAGTGCGTAACAAAAAAAAAAAAATAGTAATGAAAAGGGGGATAGATATTAGATGTAAAACTACATTAAAAATAAAGAAAGGATATCTTTCATCGTCTTTGAAAAAATTGATGAGCAATTAATTAATAAAAGCCAAAATCTTTCACTACCATTGTGTCATTGTTGTTTGCTATGATAATTGGTTCCTTCTGATTGCATGTCATAATTTCCATTAGTAATTAGTGAAGGTTGCTTCATCGAATCAAAGAAACCAGAAGTTGTCATTGCCATTGATAATTGTCAATGTTGTTTCTTGAGCCCACCTATGACTATATATTGTCACAGACCACTAATCTCCATCTCAGATCGTCGGTTGCCGTAATCAGTGGACATGTTGTGGTCAATTTGATATTGTTGAATGCTATCATATGGGTATTAGTCTGTAATGCTTACTAAAGAATTAAAAAAAAAAAAAAAGAATGCCAAATCGGGGATGATTTATAAGAAGAAAAGGGAACTTTGTTGTTTGTCTAAGGCATGGAAGACAAAGAATGAAAAGTGAAATAGCGAAATATATTGAATGTCATCTTAAATGGTAATAATGAATAATGGTCCAGAATTAAAGTTTTCTTTTTGGAGACCATTGGGTTGACTTTCCAAAAAAAAATATATATATATATACACACATATATATATATATATATATATGAACGGGGAATATTTACAAGATTATCCTTTGTTCATACCATGGGGCCTTTGCCTTCACACCCTCATGCTACATCCGCATATCCAACATAATTTTTTTCCCCTTGTAAGGGGTAGTATGTTATCACGTTTTTGTTTGCTTCAGGCTTTACCCTAGAGCTTTGCATCATTTACGCGACAGCATTTTCTCAATTTACCACTGTGCTTTGGAGTTTATTTTAATGCTTTTATTCAGTTATTAAGCATTATAAGAAGAAGAAGAAGAAGAAGAAGAAAACAAGATGATCGTCATAAGATCAATATGAAATAAATGCAAGGAAATGAATCTCTCAATAGTAGTTCAAAAAAAGAAGGCCATTTCACATTACTTCAATCCATAAAAGAAAAGCATATAACATATTGGTCCACGTAGTAACCTAAGTGCTTATGCGACAACGAAATTGCTTCATCGGATATTCTACAACAAGTTTAAAGAAGACTACTTCTACTTACTTTACCTCATCCACAAATACAATAAGTTTGGATCATGGACAAATATAAGAAGTATTAGCTATATCAATGCAGTACACAACTTCATATCAAGTGCAACTTCTTATCAATGTTCGATAACAACTCTGAAGTTAAATCTACTTAATGAAATGCCCAAAACCCTCTTTATGGCTTTGCTAGAGGAGCTTTTGGCTAGGGGAAAAATGTAGAGAGTCATTTTGATAATTAAGCTTTTAGCCCTATCTCTCCCTAAAAGGTATTCTAAACATAACATTCCACTGCATACAATATTAAAGCTTAAGATTGACATTTCTTAGTCATACAAAAACTTCGACACCATATACAAGGTATACTTTTATATCCAAAGGAGACACCGCTGGGATATGTTGTTTAAGTTAGAGATACAACGATCAAGAAAATACTTACATTCATATTCATAGCTTAAAAGATCAATAGTTTTACAATATCATAGGAGCATTCTCCCTATAAAACTCCAAAATAAACATAGTCTTACTTAAATAGGTAACTATAACCAAAAGATTTAAAAGGAAATCTAATATGAGATCTTTGAATAGAATTCTCCCAAAAGCATAGGTCCTACCCGGATGATAAATGTGGTCTCAAGTGCAAAAACAATAAACTTGCCATATCAAAATTCTATTGGGGATAAGCACAACTAGCTTAGTGAGATATTCCTTACACAAATATACCCATGAAAAAACAATTAAATTAGTCTATTAGCAAGCATATGTAATGTAATATCCAAATGATCAAACTAATACATACAACTATCTTGTGATATATGCAGAATAGATTTGCGCCCTCCATTCGAGATTGGGGAATGCTTTGAATGGGTCCAATGACCTTATTAAAATTTACGCACGTCTTAGGGTTCCAATCAACCATACTACTAGTCTCCAGGTTTTCCTTACCCAAAGTGATCAATCCGGCTCGGCTATACCATGAGGTCGTAATCCTCGAATGCCCTAATTTTTCAAGATGTAGCTAGGCAACTTACCTTTCTGGTCCCACGCAGAGGAGTAGTATCGAAATGCGAATATGATTCTCTAAGTGATATGCATGATTAATTAATTATAAGGGATTGTCGAATTCATAATTAATCTCATTTGAGGTGATCAACCAATATTTGCACATATAACATCAAACATAAAGACAATTTACATTAATCAACCAATCGAGTTTTGATATACTTATCATTCTTTGATCATATATAACGAATCACATACATAATTTTCATGATAACTTGCATGCATATCAATTCTTATCTTTTCTTAATATTTAGTGCTCTACTTTACAAGCACATGCACAAATACATAAAATATAAAGAAAAACTCACTCGGTAATGGCAATCTTTATTAGTAGAAGTAATCCTCAGGAAAGAGAAGGTCTTGGTCCTCATTATCTAAACAAAAGAAATACCTAAAATAAGTATTTCATCCAAGTTCTACTTAAATTTTCTAATTCTATTTTGCTATTTTTGTCAAAATTTGGATTATGTGAAATTTCAACTTAAAAAGGCCATAACTTACTTATTTTAACTCAGAATTTCACATACTGGTAGTTTTTTCTACTTACTCAAAAAGATCTATCTATTTATAATATTTTTTTTTTATTTAAAGTCATTTGGGTTCAAAAATGGGTCAGTATAGCTTTGACATGAAAATTCCAACTTTCAATTGTATTTTTTGAAATTCTATTTTATTCAAAAATTCTATAGCAAACACTAAGACATTCTATATACTTAATATATATATATATATATATATATATATAGACTCATATTCTATGCATGATTCTAGTGGTGTTGTCCAAACAATGAGTTTTTCACAAAACAATTTATTCTAGAAGTTGAAAAAATGAAGTTTATAAAATTTTTTTCAAGTTGGTGGAAGGAAACTAATTTTTAGATCGTTACAAATGGGTGTTTCTTATTATAACTATATTTTCCTAACTTCATAAAATGAATTTACAATTTAAAAAACTTGATTCCTTATGTTATTGGTAAATTTTATTTCTAAGTGGGTTTTTAAACTTAGTGAGTTGATGTAACTTGGCTTGAAAATTTGTTTTATTCTTAGCATCTATCAAGTGTTGGTATAACCATGTAAATAATTTTTTAAGGAAAATTTGCATAGCAAAGAATCATCAATAGTAAAATTTATAAAAATTTACTTTAACAATTTGGAACTAATGTAGTTAAACCATTATCCTATGTTGTAGTGAGAATTTCCGTTAAGTGTCAAAATCATGTTTCTTGACAGTTTAGTCCTACTTTTAAAGTGAAAGAAAATAACTTATTTTATTTCCTTGAAAATTTATTAAGACAACATTATGACCATGTATGAATATAAACTTGTAGCTATGTTGTATGATAAAAATAACTCTTATAAAAAATAAAAGACATAGAGAATTTAATAAGCATATATATGTAAAATAAAAAATTTAGAAGTCCTAACTTGCATCAAGACTTCCCAAAACTTAGATATGGACAATTTTCATAAAAAGAAAAGGAAGAAAATTATGAAAGTCTTAGATTTTTATTCAAGTCTTTCTGGGACTTAGAAATGGACAAGTCACATAAAGAAAAGCAAGAAAATAATAAGAAAACATGGGAGTCTTAGATTTATGTCAAGCCTCCCCAGACTTAGATTATGGACAAGTCCTAAAAATGTTTTGGCTTGATAAGTATAAGTCTAAGACTAAAATGACTAATCTTAATTATTCGTAAGAAATAAAAAATAAGCAATAAAAATTAGAGCATTAAATAAAAGTTAGGTTAGTGAGCATTTAGGCTTTATAGATAAACATATTACATATATTTACTAGCATATACAAAGTTAATGTTAAAAGTAAGAATACAATTTATCACACACATCAACAAGAAATTAACATGACATGAATAATATGTTGTTTTCACATTCCCAATCCCTAACATATTCTCATAGGGATTTTTATTTGGAAACCATAACACACATATTTTTCATGTCACATAACATAAACTAAGGAAGGGGTTTAGGATAGTTACCTTAAAGAAGAAAAATGGAAATATGTATGGGTGTGGGAGGAAGAGAGATTCACGTGAAAGGGAGTGGGAGAGGGAGAGGAGAGGAGAGAGGTTTTGAGTTTTGGTTTTGGTAGAGTTTTGTTATATGTAGAAGAAGTGTGTAAAAAATGAAGAAGAGAAGGGGTATTTATAGAAAAAGTTGGAGGAAAATTAGAGTTAATTAAACAAAAAAAAGAAAAGAAAATAGAGGGTATAGAGGGGGAGAGTGGCCGACCATTTAGAGAAAGAGAGGAAGAGAATGATTAAAAATGATTTTTTATAAAGAAAAGTAAGTAAAGTGTAAGAGAAGTTTAGTAAAAAGTAATATTGGAAATGTAAATGTAAGAAATAGTTTTATAGGTTATAAGAGATAGATTGTAAGAAAAAGTAGAGATAAAGGAATAGTAATGAATAGTAGACTAGATAAATAAAATATCAATAGTAAGGAAAATACGCTTAAATGCACTATATCTTATATTTTTAGATGCAAAAAAAACAAAATTGTAACTAATATTTCACGATTCCTCATCTCATTATAAGTCTAAATATATTATCAGAATATTTTTACTGTTTTACATACGGGAACCCCGATTTCACAAACTGATCCCGTTGGGGTCCGATACGAGTGAGTTTTTAGCAAATATGATCTTTTAGACTATAACACATTATTTCGGACTATAATCCAATGTTATTTCATTTTTACTATTTTAGGGTTTTGAGTGCGAGATTGCCGGATGTAAATTCACTATACTTAATATAGAACTAGATTGACTTTAGGGGTCCAATCTGACTTTCGATTCTTAGGATTTACTTATAATTACCATAAAATCTAGGGGTTTACAGGTCCAATTTAATGTCACGAGTTGGTCTTCTAAGCTAGCGATAGGGCTTAGAGGATCGAGTCCAATAAGGAATGTCATAGGGAGATTATTGCTTTGTAAGCTTATAATAGAGATCGTCATACTGAATTTATTTCACTCTTGGCCTAATTTGGTTTTCTCATGCATTAAAAGTAGACTCAAAAAATGTCTTCTTGGGTTAATTGGGGCTTCGTTTAGCTAAATCAGGGCTTATGTGGACTAAAATAAGCCTTCGTCTTTTTAATATTGAAAAATGGGCTTGTTTTATATAATAAAAAGCCATCAATCCCATTTCTAGCCGACCCACTTCTATAAGAAAAGAAAGCTCCAATCTCAACAAATGGATCATTAGGAACGATCCAAAGGCTAGCATCAACTTCCAACATTTATAAATAGGATGCTTCTCTCCATTTGAGAGAATTTGGCGTATTGCTAAGATCAAAAGCAATGTGGAACTCTACTAAAATAACTTTAGAAAGATCAAAGCATCTATGAAATGAAGAATGAGTCAAGAATGATAGAATCTATTTGATTTGATATTCTGTCACACTCACGCACTTGAGAAGTAGGGTTTGCTTATTCCTCGCCTACGCTTCTCTCTATGACATCCTACATGAGTCATCAGTTCAGGACTTCTCTCAGGTCGACCACTACGCCTACCCTACATAATCGATAGAATTGACTTATATTTTATAAAATGACCTAATGTAATGAAAAATTGATTACAATACAAGAGCAAGAAAGTCCAGTGTGATACTTTTATTGGGTTTGATGATGAGTACTGTTGCAAATTGTTTCTATTGTTAATTTTTCAATAAAGAGTCTCATACACAATGAGCAATTAGAGAACCCATAATTGAAGTGGTAAAAATTATAAAATGAAAAAAAAACGTTTTCTTTTCTCTCTTCCCTTTTCTCTTAGTGCACGATAGCATCCCTATGCTAACATACACCGTTTCATCATGGTGAAGAAATCGAATCAGAGAGAAAAGAATTCTCAACCTAATAGTAATAATAATCAATTGACTGATTTTTCTAGGGAAAACCCACAACAATTAATTTCGATAAACCTTAGTTCTACATAAGTTTTATCCAAACACCTAACCACTGAAATACAAACCCTAAATTACGATAACAATGGTGAGGATTCAAACGAAAGTCAAAACCCTAAATCATTCTCCTAATTGTGTGGGATTATTCAAATCACACCGTATGCGATCAATCTCACTATGTTCCCCCTGCAGTTACTAATGGGGCTAGAGTTACTCGATTGAAAATATGAAAATCATCAAAGAAGCAGATCGTTGGAAGAACGCCTTAACTGGTTGTGTATTTGGTCATCAACCACGATTCAAGAAACTAAAGAATTTTGCTTTCAATCGCTAGAGGTCCATTGGCTTTGTTAGTGTTAAAATGGTTAAGATTAACCTTTTTATGTTTCAATTTGACTCAGTAGAAGGGAAATTGAAAGCATTGGAGGATGGACCCATTACATTTGGTCAACACCTACTATTGCTGCAAGAGTGGAAAAGAAAAATGGCTTTTGATATGAGTGATGTATCTACAATCCCCATTTGGATTAAACTACCAAATTTACCATGGGAATATTGGAGCAAAGATTTTCTGAGTTCAATAGCCAACCTTTGCGGTAAGCCCCTATTTACTGACCAATGCATCGGCACTAGTGCTAAATTGTCATATGCTAAGGTTCTTGTTGATATGGATATACAGGGAGATTTTCCTAATTTTGTTACCCTTGAGGATGAATCTAGCATGCAATTCCCACAGTCTGTTAAGTATGAATGGAGACCAATATTCTATGCTAAATGTCACAAATTAGGACATGCTTAGAGAAATTGCAATAAGGATAAAGTAGTTTAGAAATGGATTGAAAAAACTAAAAGGAGAACCTGAATGTACCATCAACTTCTACTAAGAAAGAAGTAGAGGAAAAGATAGAATCTATTAATCCAGAGATCCTTAAAGAAATTGAGTCAGCTTTAACTTTAAGTATTGACAAAGGAACCATTATAGTTGTTGCTAATTTTGAGAACTAGAACTTGAATTCAAACGAAAAGGATTCACTTTGGGGCAGAACAATAAGAAAAACAAGGGCAAAATAGGAGAGAAAACCACTTCTTTAGGTATGGAATAAAATTGCTTATCAAATTGCTAACAAAAGAGTTGTGGAATAAAATTTCTATGATTAGTAGCTGTTGTAATGATGCTTGGCTCCTTAAAGGAGATTTCAATTCCATTATGAGCAACGATGAGAGATGGTGGTGTTTTGATCTTGATGATTACCAACTGAATGAAATGAAAGATTTTTTGCTGAAGGTTGATCTAATTAAGCGCATATGTAGAGGTTTTTATTTTACCTAGTCAAATAACCAGTCTGAAGATCAAAGAATATATAGAAGGCTAAACAAAGCTCATGCTAATCAGAATTGGATTAACACTTTTCTGCTACTAATGCTGAAGTTTTACATCCAGGAATTTCTTATCACTCTTCTATTTTAGTATCTTTCAATAATAAACAGAATAGTAAGTAAAGCTTTAGATTTTTCAATGATTGGGCCTCTCATCATGCTTTTCATGCTATGATTTCTAAAGAATGGGGAAAGCAAGATATAGGGCATGCCATATATAAGATTATGTAGAAACTGAAAAGAATTAAATTTAAATTAGAAGAACTCAATGGTAAAGAGTTCTGTAACATCTCTGCTAGAGTCAAAGCTCAAAGAGAAGCAATTAACCAAGCCCAAAAAGGACTATAATTGCATCCTCTTAATACTGAGGCAATGGAGGAAGAAAGAAATATAGTTCAGCCGCTCATAACTTTAATTTGGTATGAAGAAAGCATCTATAAACAAAAATCAAGAATTAAATAGATTGAATTGGGAGATAATAATACCAAATTCTTCCATAATTCTTTTAGGATCAAGAATATGAGAAATCATATTTCTAGGATCAAACTTGAAGATGGCACTACTATTGAGGAGCAACACAAAATTCAAGATGCCATGACTGATTTCTACAAAAGCCTACTTGGAGAGATTAATAGAATCAGAGATCATGCTTTGACAGAAGTCCTTGATAGTTGAAGCAAAGTTAAAAAAGAAGATTCTGATTCTCTCATGAAACCTATCACAGAAAAGGAAGTTCAGGATGTTTTATTCTCTATTGGATCTGATAAAGCTCCAGACATAGATGATTTTAATAGTTTTTTCTTCAAAACTTGCTGGATTATAGTAAAGAAAGATCTTGTGAGGGTTTAGGGTTTAGGGTTTTAGGATTTAGGGAAAACAAATTAACTCTACTTCTATTATAGTCATTTCTAAAATCCCTAATGCTGAATATTTGAGAGATTTTAGACCTATAGCATGTTATTTTGTTCCTTGTAAATGTTTCACAAAAATCATAGCTAGAAGTTTAAGCCTTATTCTCCAATATCTAATCTCTTTTAACCATTGTGCTTTTGTAGCAAAAAGGTACATATATGATAATATAAAATTTCTCATGATCTTGTCAAGAATTATCACAAGAATGAGGGTAGTCCTAGGTGTGTTCTTAAAATAGATCTTAAGAAAGCTTATGATTCTATTGCTTGGACTTTGTGGAGGAAGTCTTATTGGGTTTAGTTTCCCTTTGAGGTTTATTTTTCTTGTTATGACTTTGTAATGGTGAATGGGAGTCCTGGTGTTTTCTTTAAGGGGAAGAAAGGTCTTAGATAGAGAGATTCCATGTCTCCCTTAATCTTTATCATAAGTATGGAGTATCTAAGCAGAGCCCTATCTAGTCAGATTAAGAGGAGTTTGTTTTTCATCCTAAGTGCAAAACTCTTCAATTAAACCACCTAATATTTGCTGATGACTTAATGATGTTTTGAGGTGGTAATCTAGCTTCTGCATCTCAATTCTAATCCATTCTTAAGCATTTCTTTACTGTCTTTGGTCTTGAGGTTAATAAAATAAAAGTCAGGTCTTCTTTTGTGGAGTTTCTACTGTAGTGAAGCATAATATTCTAAATTGCCTAGACTAAAGGCCAGCTTCTTATGAGGTATCTAGGCAATCCTTTCATCACTTCCAAGCTATCTAAAGATGATTGTAACGGCATTCACCAAAATCACCTATAGAATTCAAGTTTGGTCTACTAAATTTCTATCATTTTGGAAGATTACAACTTAACAATGCTGTCCTCATGAGCATGTATGTATTTTGGTCCTCAGTTCTTCTTTTGCCTAAAAAAGTTATTAGTGATATTGAAAAGTATTGCAAAAGGTTTTTATGGACAAGAAATATGAATTCAAAAAACTATAGTGCTATCTCTTGGAATGATGTCTGCAAACCCAAGGCTGTTGAGGTTTAGGCATCAAGAACATTACCTTTTGGAATGAAGCTGCCTTAAGCAAGCATATTTGGAAGCTCACAACTATTTAGCAACCTCTTTGAACTCAATGGTGCAATACTAATAAAATTAAGCAATCTAACGTCTGGGGAATTTCTAAAACTGCTGACACTAGTTGGATGTAGAATGGGATTTTAAAACTCAGAATAAAATCATGCAGTTTTTTTACTACAAGATTGGTAATGGCAAAACTTTATCATTCAGGTATGACCCTTGGATAGAAGAACAATCAGTCAGTGTTAAGTCTCCTAATGTTTCTATCAAGGATTATGGAATTTCTAAGAAGACTAAAGTCTTTGAGCTTTGGAGAAATGACACTTGGTGCTTCCTTGACCCCATTGATGCTGATATAATTGATGCTTAGAATACATTAAGAGCCATGTTATGATTCAACAGAATAGATGACATTATCTAGTGGAAAGGATCAAATTCTGGTCAGTTCACTATCTCTAATGCATACAAACGTTTGAGGCCTTCCTTTGATCATATCAGCTGGACTAATCTCATATGGAGAGGTAGAAGAATGCCCAGACATAATTTCATCCTCTAGCTTGTATTGAGAAGAAGGTTGAAAACTAGGGATAGACTTAAAAAATGGGGAATCATTGATGATAGCTGCATTTTCTGCAATAGTGGAATCGAAACAATCGATCATTGCTTTTATAACTATGGGGTTATTAGACAAGTATGGAGAATTCTTCTTCTGCTTATGCTATTCATACCAACATTCAAAATTTTAGAAGATTAATTAGTTAGTTTAGCAATAAAGCTAAAGGAAAGAGTAAACTAGCTGGGATAAGAAGACTAATGTTAAATGTAGCAGTTTACCACATTTGGAAAGGTAGAAATTTGAAGATCTTCAAGAATGCAAATATTAATATAATAATAGTCCATAGTAGCTATCAGGATGTTTATTTGAAAATTCATAGTTGTATAGGAGATCAAAACGTAAATATAGTAGTTAGCAATATAAGATCTCTGTAAGTAATAGTTTTTTGGAGGTTCTTCAGTTTTGTTTTCTGCTAGTTTCTCAGGGTGCATTTTCTTTCTTGGGTTGTATTTATTTATTACTAGTATGAGTAATATCTCTTTTTGGTGTTTTTACCAAAAAAAAAAAATTATAAAATGAATGTGGGCTTAATGTGTATATGTTAATTGGACTAGTGTATTTGATGTAATATATATATATATATATATATATATTGGCAAAAAAAAAGAATGAAATTTCATTAACGTTAACCTTCATCCGTCTGAATACAAATTTCAGTTTCAGCTAGACACTCAAGTAAACATGAAAAGTCTAAAAAAACATACCTCTTGAAGCGAGGATGGGATGTCAATTCATTAAATATAAGGATACATCTAGACATACTCGTTGGGTCAGCTCGGTCTAAACACACTTATTTATGGGTCGGGGTTACACTGACCTTAAACTAGCTAGACACGACACGGGCCAAGTTAAGACCGGTCGACCCATGACTTATATATATTTTTAATTTCTTTTGCTATTTATTCTTTAAAAATAAATACAACCCCTTGGACTCGTTGGGTTGATGGGTCGTCCAATGGGTCATGATCCATGCAGCTAGGGCAACGATTCTGACTCGTTGATGGCAGTTCATGACGAGTCGTAAGTTAGACCCAACCTACGTCCATGTGTAGGTACATCCTCCTAATATTAGAAAAGAGTATTTTACAAAATACTTTGAGACTTAATCCAAAGTTGCGGATCTACTTTATTATGGACGGACTTAAAGATGACGTCTGCTTGATATTTTATTAACCAAGAACCATCCTTACACCATGAGAGTTGTCTTATAAGGAATGGAACCATAAATCGATGGCTCTTTTAATTTGAAATATAAAAAGTAGAGCTTCAATCGGAAGCGAGACCAGGGTCTAGCCATAAAAGTACACAACGACTAGTGAGATTATAATGCAATATTTAGAAAAGAAACTAATAAGAATGAAAAAAAAAAAAATTTAGGATTTCAAAAAGGATCTACCATCTGTGGACTTCTTAAATTAGGATTTAATAAATAAATTAATGTAGATAAATAAAATAAAAGTATTGTGGTGTGGAAGAGTAAGGGAAGAAAATGAAATTACTGAATAAGTTGCTAACTTAGCTAATTTCCTCTATCAACCAAATGTTGTTGGATTTATTTACCAAAACCTAGCTTACTGTGTTTACAATACTTGATAAAATTTCTAAGCCTTCATTTTCTTTGCATTTATCAATTTCAAATGCTTAATAATTCCTTATTTCAAATTGTATTATGTTTTGATTAATTATTGAGTTTTTAAAACTTCATATTTTAGATTTATAGTGAAACACAATGTAATAGTACTATTTTGTAAATTATTTATTCAGGACACCGAGATAGCCTAACAATTTTAATAATATGACAAAAAATATGAAAAGTGCATAATAAGAAATCAATCTGTTATGGATGGATTTTTTTTTTTTTAATCATAGATGGATCATTTCAGTCACTTTACACGTTATAGAAAAGTTTTTTCCAATATTTTTATTTTATAATAAACATTCCCAAGTTTAAGAAAAAAAATTCAATAAAAATTTAATTGATGAATCTTATAATGATGAAGAATGTGGAAGAGAAAAAAATATAATGATGAATTTTTTTTTTTTTTTTTCACAGGACCTCCCTCCTCTTTACAATGAAAGAAAATCCTCTCTTCCCCGGAGAGTGGTCCTATAAGGCATGTTGTGATTTGTTTCTTCTATTTTCCCATTTTATCATACATTCATCATTTACACACTTTTCCATCACAACTTTAAGATGACATAATATCTCGATGCATACATCTTCAACATTGTTCATCACCACATTTAATACACACTGATTTTAACTCTTTTATTTACATGCCTTAGATAATACATATCTACATCTTACTACTAAATATGGCTCTGCCGATTCGGTATGTTTTCCTCTCTTTAGCAATTGATGTGTCCGTTGTTCACAAGAGTCCTTTGGAGCTGATTTGATCAATTGGTGTCCCCTTTTCCTTTCTCTCCATTTCATGCTTTGTTTGGTCTTGAGTATTTTAAGTACGTGCTCGTGTCCTGTTTTACCAATACCTTTTATCGTGTATGTCGCTTTTTGTTGGGTATTGTTTTGCATTTGATCACAGATCTTTGAACTCCGTTGCTAGCTTAATCAAGATGCCGAAGCACTCTAATAAGTGTAATGGGTAAGGATTGCTCTTACTTTATGTAATATATGCTCAATATTATGTTTATCATGCTTAGAATTTGACTAAAAATATGTGGCTTATTCTTTATAATCCTAGATTTGGGTATGTCATAAATTCATGTAATTCTCTCTGATAAACTCAACCTCATTATGTGAACGTCTAACATCTAAATGATGCTTTCTATAACATATACAATGCATGATGCTTTTGACAAGAAATAAAGGCTTTATCACTTGCTATGATATTTTGCAACATTATTTATTCTCAACTGTTATGTACTTAATTATTTATAATCACATCTTTATACAAAATACCAACATGTTTGGGTAGGTTGTTGTTATTTTCCTTAACCATACTATACTAATATTCCATAATATAAAATATTATTCATTTATTGCTTAAAAAGAAAGGATGAAAATTTTTTTAATAATAAACACACTTCTTAATCTCTCATTTCTCTCTCATTAAAAAAGTAAAGTGAATATACATATTTTTTACAAGAATATAACCTATGCAATAAATGATTTAGTTGATTCCCTTGTTGAACGAGTAAATGACTTGTAATAATCATGCAATAAAAAATACAAAAGGGTATGTATAACATATGCATGTTATATGTTATGTTATTTTCAATTTACAATGACGTAGGGTTATATATAAGTATCTAACCACTAAATTAGTATGTGCATCAAATCATATCTTACTAGTAGAGGTACTTAATGAATGCCCAAGAACTGTTTTTCTCTCGATCTAAAAGAATTATTAGGTAGGGGGCAATATGCAGAGGAACAAATTCGTAATATAAATTCATGAGCTGAAGTCAAAATTGACTGAATTATACTTTGGCTAATTATTGGGATTAGTAATAGGATCAAAGTAATTAAACCTAATATGGGATGATTAAGAGTTTTGGATTTGTGGACTTTGGATAGGGTTCGTTGAAAATTGTGTTATATGTAGTTAACCTTTCTTAACAAGCTTGGGTGTTAATGGGCCTCACTATGTATACAAATGGGATTTATTATTCTCTTTAGCCCATTAGAGTTATTAAACATGATGAATCTTGTCCATTAATTGTTCATAAAACCCAACGATGATAATGTTTTGCTACTATAATAAGTACATGGTCATACTATCTTAGCATTTCAACAGATTACTTATCACAAGATCCCAAAGCTATTGAGAATTTAGAGATTCAAAATCAAAGATTTACAGTAGAAAATCAATGTATTAATTTTTTAACCCTAAATCCCATTGATAAAGAATGAGAACTTTACCTTATGTGTTTTTCAAAATCATTGATGAGGCGGACTGTTAAAGTTATGATACCCCAACTCCCTCTGCAGTATCCACATGAATGACTACACTGTAATGGGATTTAGCGTGCTAGTACTCTCTGGAACTATTCTAGATTAGTGTTGGAAGAATCTCATTAGAGCTCTCCTATTTTTTTTTTTTCTCACTTTTTGGGTGCCTAAGGTTTCTTTGCAGATTTGATATTAACAGCAAACGCCGTTAATTGTAGATAAAAGCTATAGTGTCCTTTTTATATTGATAATAATATCTTCATGAATTAGGACATTAACATTAATGGGATCCTTAATCCAAATAGGATAACCTGATTTTTCTTTTTGGTGGCTACAAAAGGGGAAGGGTGATTCAAACTTGAAACCTTTCACTTGAGAAACCATACTTGATGTTACTAAGCCACAAGGCCATTGGCAATTGGGGTATTAAGGTAACTTAATTCAAAAGACACATTCTATTTTAATCTTCCTATTTAAAAAAAAAAAGTGAAGATTATTATTTATTATTCTTAATCTTTTAAGATTAATAAATAAATATATAATTCCAACTGGACTTAATTAAATTAAACCCATGATCTATTTGGTTTACTTTTTGTTTGCAACCGTGTAAATTCGCTTAATGTTAGAAGTAAGCTTTGTCATGTCCCAAACAGTATCCTAAAAGTGATAGGTCGCGTGAATCTGAATTGAGGCTCATAAGTATCCATTTAGACTACTTCATGAGCCGTCTTCAAAGTAATTCATGAGAATAGCATAGATAAAATTCCCAAAGGAGAGCGACCCCCACATACAGGATCAAGTTGTATAGAATAAGAATATAAATGCATATACGTATATGAATAATAACAATACTACTTAGTTATTACAATGCCAAATTACAGCTTCAGCCTAATATTTAAACATTGTCTTAAGCATAAGATGATATTGAAATTAATTATGATTAATGCATTCCCACACCTATAGATGACCTTTATTAGACTTTGACACCGTACCGGAATGAGACTGTGGATCGATACTAGCCACAAGTCAACCTGAAACAGGTAGGGGCTATTGGGGGGTAAGTGAATCATGACTTAGTGAGATAACCAGACCAACACGCGCACACACACATACTCACAAAAAATAAAAGGTTTACAAAAAAGTTTATTATTCAAACATATGTAATGCAACAATCACACATACGAATAAGTACAAGCTTGGATAATTGGAATGCAAACAAGATGTAGATTTATGCCCTCCCATTAGGGTTTTGGAGCACATACCCACCAATGACACTACAAAATCTCAAAATATCAATTAGGAACTATTAATAATTTGGCAATTTATATTTAAAATCAATTTGCTAACTTGATATTTTAGATCCTCCCTATAGTATTCCACTTTCACAAGGCTTGATTCCACAAACAACGCCCCTTGCTTTTCTAGTTAGATTCTATAGAACCAAATGGTATAATAGGAACCTTAAGCCAACCACTTTTCTTTATCAGTTACCCCCCAATGTTTTTGTAGACTCAAAAAGTAAGACATACCTTTTGCGGTATAATGATGCAATCATGTATCCTATAATGCATGGTAGGTTGACTTTATCGTCTATTATTATTACATTTGGTTTTAGGGTGGCCATTCAAATTTTTTAGACAATCATCATGTTCATAGGCAAAATTTAATCAAACAAGTGTTCTACTTTTCATTTGGGTAGTTTGGAAATCACTCAATCATCAAACAGTAATCAATCCCTAATCCTTATACATAATTCATTATTTTTATATGATTAAACCAATACACTACATTACAAACAAAAACAATCTGTACAATCAGAGTTACTCATCTGTCCATAAGATCAGAGATGATCATAGTAATCATCTAGAAAATCCAGGATGGAGTCTAATTTGCCTATAAGATGTAATGACCATATATTAATATATAGAAATTAATTATAAGATCCTCTAAGTGTTCATGTGATCTTAATTGGAGCTTTTAGTTTTTCTTGTTATTCCTTATAAACTCTATCTCCTATCATAATCACCTATTTGCTATAATTGGCCATGGGACTTATCTAACTCACAACTTGTATAAGTTTATCTAATTTGTGACTCATAGCCGACATGATTCTCATTTTTCCTCATGTTGAGCTAAGTAATTTATATCATGGGTTTTTTTGTTTATACTTATCTTCCTTTGTGATGTTTGACCCCCATAATTATTTATTTAAGCTAATCTAATTGTGATGTAGCTTAGGACTTTAAGTCCACATTTTATCCTATTCGTTTATTTTAGTGATATGTGTTGATAATTCCTCATTACTAGTGCTCATTTGGTTACAATTTGTAATCCCCTTAATTTTACGAAACTTGATTTTAACAAATACTAAAAATGTAAAAATCACTCCAAATTTTTCTCGATTTAAAAATATTAAAGTATGACTGAATTTGATTATAATTAGAAATATTAGAATCTCTACCAATAAAAATTTTGAAATACAAACTGTAACTTATATGATCTCAAATAATTTATAAAACGACGATAAACCAATCGTTAATATAAATTACTGAATTTTTTTTCTTAAGCTCAATATTTAGAAAATAAATCCTATGCTTGTTAAATAATGAAATGATGATGTTTAAACTATTTTTGATATGTAACACTATTAAGTAGCTCTAGATAAAAATATGTTGCCATTAACAAATTAGTATAAATAATTCCTATACGGTAAAACATAACGTTTGATAAAATGATCAATAGTCCAACAAGAAATCATAGCTAACCTTAATTATAAATCATAATAACAGACGATTAATTTTTAAAACTTATAAGTTATAAAAATATAGACTAAAGATAAATTACTAGAATTACAAAGGATATGACAAGATCAAAAATAGATTGATGTCTAAGAATCTAGATCTTAAATAAATATCTAAATCACACTAATATTCTAATTAAGAGATTTACAGATTTTAGAAATTAAAATCTTGAGTTGCCAATATAATCTTCAATAATTTCATAACTAGAAAATGAAACTAATATCAAATATATAGGATTCAACAAAAATCTTAGAATAGATCTATGAGTTGTAATAAACTCATTCCTAGCTTGAAAAATCCAAATAAAATTTTCTTTGACCTTAATAGATTCCAAAAATGAGATTTCGTATCTTGAACTGATAATTCAAGATATAATTAAAAATAACCCTAAATTTCAAAACCAATAAGATATAGCCTATTAATAGAGCTTATTGGTACAAAACAATAATCTAAAGATGAAATTACTAGGATTATAAATACATAATAGATACTAATACTGACCAATAATTGTTAATCTAGATCTAAAATAAAATTTCAAAACCTTTCGTTATACTTGTAAAGAAATTTTGAATTCATTAAAACTTGGTTCCTAATTTAATTTGTTGAACTTGAAAAATTTAATCACGCAAGTAAAAATACTAAAAATAATTAATCATGTAAACTAAAAATTTGTTTATACAAACAATCTAGAATTTATTATGGAACTTGGATAATTTTACTCTGATAAAACTCTTATCTAAACGTTACAAGTATATGTTGGTTAAATTATTTTAGTTAAATATTAATTAGATGATGATGATGATGATGATGATGATAATAAAGAAAAAGAAAAATCAAATGGAGTAGAATTTCACCTTCGACAAGAGGATTACGGTACAATTAAGAACTTTGGCTGCTGCAATTGAATTCATGAACAGAGGAGTTCGGCACAGCAAATCCACAACTGGAACAAATGTAGTCCAATTGAAGATTTCTCACGCACGGATAGCAGCTCACCACGAACAGAATTTGCCACACGGAACATAATTTTCCACGCAAGAAACAGTGGATTTCGGCTACTGTATATGTAATTTACATCCCCTAATTTTGCACCATTTGAAGCTTAAAAAGTCTTAATGAAAATGACCTACAATCTAACCACAATATTTCACATAGGATCAACCTTAAATGCAATATAATTTCAGTTCAAAACAAGTCATAAAACAGCTGCAAATGGAGCTTCAATTACCGTGGAAATAGAGTTGGAATTATATGCTGCAGTGAACTTCAATTTTTCATCCAACTTGATCAAATTTAAACACACAATCTCAACTTAAAAATGACATGAACTCCAACCAAAATAAACCACATATAATCAACATTAAATATCAAGAAATTCAACTCAAATAAACAACCAAAACAGTTCCAAATTTTCCCTCAAACACCTAATAAAAACAAGCTATAGCAGGAAAATTCAAACAAAAACTACAGCAGGAAGTTGAATATTTGGCTTCTGTTTCACACAATTTTGGACCCGATTTTTGTGCAACTTGAGCTCCAAATTTACACACATAAATTACCTTAATTAACTACCAAACAAACACAATTAATGCCCCTTGAAATCAGCCACAAATTTCATACAAATTCATCGAAAATTCATTCTCAAATTCGCATGAAATTTTACTCGAAAATTAACATTAGAAAAATTGATTTTATCAAGTCCAAAAACACTCTCTTTTGTGTCCTAATTTTAGCCCAATATTAGTACATATATATAGGCTTAAGTTAGCTACAAATTTAGCTCTCAACTCTCACAAATTCACTTAAAAAATATAGCTACAAATGGAAATACGAACAGCCCCTTTTCCCTTGGTATTTCCTCATTTGGACAGCCTTGAAGAGTCCTAGAACAAGGTAGAAAACCCTTGTTTTTCCTTCCTATATTTTATCTAAATATCAAATACTTTAAGGACATCAAATTCCTTCCTTCAACAACATCAAAAAACCAAGTTAAATAGTCTTAGTTCATCATAGATTCAAGTTAGAATCTAGACACAACAAGGTAAGAAAATAAAATAGATATATATATATATATATATATGTTAGTTTAGCTAGATAAATTTCCTTAGTTACTCATCTTCTTACTATCCTATTTAGATCATTATTTTATCAAGAAGGAGGAGCTAAACCCCATCTATGATCCAATCTAGGTAAGAATTACATTAAGTTCAAATAATCGTTATCTTGATTTATAAGAATTTGTCTTATAAATTTATCAAGAATAATCTAATAGTATATTTATGTTATTTAGACTATTTAGTATATAAATACATCAACTTGAAGATTTTTAAGTGTAGAAATTCAAGTCTTAGAAAGGAAAAACCAAAACCATACTTAAATTACAACAAACTAAGTTGAACTTTAGATTACTCATGTATATCCCTAAAAAGATTGAATAAACTGTATTGATGTGTTTATTATAAGCCAAAAACGACCCCACTAATGGAAAGAACATGAAAAATCCTATGAAATCGACTATTTATTTGTTAAAAATGGATAAGAAACGAATTAGATATTGCAAAAACAAAAATGAGATCAAGCTGCCAGATTTGCACGAACAGAGCGGACTGTTCTTATATTTTTCGCCCCCTTAATGATAGTTCAATCCTAAAGTCCTACAAGAAGTGTCTTATTATGCTATTTTAGGTAGATATCCCGAGAAAAATACTAACTTCTAGAATTTAGTGAAAATTATGTCTCAAAATGTGGTGAAAACCTTGATGGCCTTATCGATTTTTCTTGATTTTGCCAATTGGGTAATCTTCTTATTGTTGAAAATGACACTTCTTTGATGGGTAGCTACTGCGGTCAACTTTAGCTTTATGGTAAGCCCGTTGGTATTTAGCACATCTCATACAACACCATTGCTCATTTGGATTGAATAGGATCCTCTTTGTGTGTTTAGGTACAAGAGACATTTCAGTATGCATACTAAATACTTGAATATAGCTGTAGTCCTCAGTCGTTGGTCATACTGTGTCTAGCCCAGGATATGGATTTGTTGTTCTGACTTTGCGTCTTAGGTTTTTTTATTTAAATGATAGCTTATTCCTGAGTGACATGGCCGAACATTAGTTTGTTGAAGGTGATGCAACTGGTAATCTTGGATGTGTTACTAATTTGCGATTGCCATGTTTATGGAACTGAGAGTCATTGCACTAGCATAAGCTAAATAGATGAAGTTTTTCTCTTCCATTTCTATGCTACATCCATGCACAGGCCTTCTTATGTCATCCATTCTTGCTCTTGAATTAATAAGTTGTCAATCACTTAATCATTCTCTTATGAATGCATATAAGGCCTATTACAAGAGAAACTCATTACGCAATGGAGATGTCGCTTCTGTTTTCCATTGATAAATTTTTGTGTCCATCCCTTCATGGTTTTGCAAATAATTTCATCAATCATGCCTTTTCAATAATGGGTTACTATATGGCTTAATTAGAGCATGGCTATCGATATATCATTTTGTAATTGACCCAATATAATGTCATGGTGGAGGTGGCAGTTCGGTCTTGAGTTGAACTAGGTTGTGCAGGCATTGAAAATCTAAGGTCTGTCATGAAGAGCTTGGCACATCAAGAAAATCACAAAAGTTGAAGCATAATGCTAAATATTCAGGTTTACTCAACACAGACAGAAAATAGTTAAGTGTTGCAATTGTGCACTCCATTTCAAGATTGAGTGCTCACACCTGCTATTTCAACTAGATAATTTGTTTTAATTTGTTATTCAAGTCAATATTTCTAATGCAATTGCTATCAAGGTCGAAGGACTTCATTTTGTAGCAGCTACTTGGTTTACTGAAATTTTAGTTCGTTGTAGATATTTCACAACAAAATTTGGTATTGATACATTTGTGATATTCAAAAACTCAAAGAACAAAAGTTGTACAGCTCTTTCTCATCTTTGAATAGGATTTTGAATTACATCAAAAGGAGCTTGGATGGGAGAATATCCATAATTTACTAAACTTTGTCAAATCTGTAAGATCAGGCACGACTACTGTCATGCAGCAAATTCAACTGATCTTGTACATTTAGAATCTCTTAAACTTAAAAGAAAATTTTAGAGCTTTCCCTTATCTTTTCATAGAATTTTGAATCACTTCAAAAGGAGTACAAATGAGAGAAATATCTATAACTTACTTAATTCTATTAAATCTATGAGTAAGAACATTTCACTACATATTCCATAAATTCACAGTTAATTTTGTATCAATACATTGTGAATCCATCAAAAATCAAAACATAAAAGTCTTATATCTCTTTCTTATCTTTCTATATAATTTTGAATTGCCTCAATCCAAGTTGATATGAGAGAAATATCCTTAATTTACCAATATCTATCAAATCTGCAAAAATTAGGTACTCTTACCATCATACAACAACTTCACGATGAAATCCGTATTGATACGCTTTGAATCTGCCAAAACTCAAAACATGAAAGTTTTAGATCTCCTTCTCTTCTTTGCATATCATTTTTAATCATCTTAATAGGAGCTTGTATGAGAGAAATATCCTTAATTTACTTATATCTATCAAATCTACAAAAATTAGGTACTCTTACCATCATGCAACAAATTCATGATGAAATGTGTATTGATACACTTTGAATCCATCAAAATTCAGAACATGAAAGTTTTAGATCTCATTCTCTGCTTTCTATAGAATTTTGAATCATCTCAAACGGAGCTCATACAAGAGAGATGTCCACAATTTATGAAACTATGTCAGATTTGAACATATCATAGCACAACTCTGTAGATGCAACAATTTCACAACCAATTCTATACTGACACACTCCAAATTCATCAAAACTCAAAGCATGAAAGTTTTAGCTTTTTTTTCTCCTTTCTATAGCATTTTAAATCATCTCAAATAGAGCTCATATGATAGAGATGTGCATAATTTACGAAATGTGCACAGGTTGTCTTACTCAATATGTTTGGTGCACTTGATTGATTGGCTTGATGTTTTAACCATTTGCTGAAGCTCCTTTCATGCTTTAAAAATCCCATTTGCTAGAACCTTCTTCTTCATTCTTATTTTATCATACAACTCTATTAGGTGATGCAAACCATCTTCTTCTTTCTTTTATAGCCTTTTTTTTTTTTTTTTTTGTATCTCTACCCCTTTTACATTGAAAGGAGTCGAAGGAATCTAACCTCTGAAACCTTACACTTTTTTGTGTTCATAGCTCCTCTTGTGGCAATCATACTTGTAAATTGATCGTTTGGGATAGCTAACAAAGACCCTGTGAGAGTCAAGAAGTGACACGTGAGCCACAATTAGCTGCTATTGTGCCTCACTTGCCCTCACGGTATACTTTACTTAGTTAAATTGAGCTTCGACTAGCCAAAGTCAGCCATTAAAGAGGTCTGTTCATTGACATGATAGGTTTCTAGCAGATTAGGGTTTGTTCTTCTTTGGCAATAGTGACTCTTGTATTATTAACATGATGACACCTAATCCATAAATTAATAGAGCTTCTAGCTGACTGGAGTGAGTTGTGAAGGTGTTATACGGCGAACACCTGGTTAATTTGTCCTCTTATACTTTTCATCTTTTTAGTCTCCTCTTTTTTCCCCTCATTAAGTCTGAATTTACTTGATTTAGCCATTGCTATGTCTGGTTACTTGGTAATGACCCGAGTAGTAGCTCAAGTGCTTCTATCATGTTTCATTCCATAGAACTATGAATCCTAAAAATTCTGGAGCATATGAATTCCCTTTTGTATATAAAGTACTAAATGAATCTCATAGTGTTTTTATCTTAAACAAAGTTGTTGTTGGGAGAGCTTGATGCATGATAACTTAAGAATGATGAATTTGATACAAGTGGCTCTTAAGCATCTTTCACTTATGTGCTCATCTTCACAAGTCCAAAACAAAGGCATGACTACCACTATAGCATTTTACACTCGGTGGCTTGATCACCACTATTGCTCTTAATACTCATTCATGAGACTTTTATTTAGAGGAAGTGAAATAATAAATGTTGATTTTTTTAGTTTGCTTGAAATATTTACCTATGTTTAATGACGAGCAAATGTCTCCCATGGAGTCTTATTAGCTTTTGTATTCCTTTTGTTTGTAAAACTGATTCACCTTCCATTTTCTTACAATGCAGGCACTAAGACCATCAAGTGTTGAACTTTCATCTCGCCTTCTTCCCTCCTTCAAAGTGGTGATGACCACATTCAGTTACGACTTGTAATGAAAAATCATGCAAAGGCACTGCATGAAAGCATCAAGTATGCTCATGTATGAGTGTCACATAGCAAAAGCTCACGTAAGGTACTTTCATAGCAACTGTGTGGGAAGTTCCTTCTATCATTGTATGTCCTTCCCCGGTTGATGACATGTTGCAAAAGAGTAAGTTTAGTTAACATCAATGCTCCTACTTCTTCGTACCGTAACTGGAAATCATGTATTGTATTGAAATCCTTTAATAATTATAAGTTGCAATGTCTTAAAGGAGCATATCGGTTTGATTAATATATTTAATTGACCAATTGTAGTAATATTATATAAGGGTAATGTAGCATCTTGAGCAATCAAGTATCACTTACATGTACATGCTTTAGGCATACTGCATGAATGAACGTTGTATGCACTTCTATAAGTGAGGATCATGCATAAGCAAGTATTTCATGTTTCAAGCACAACAAATGTGCATTGCATATAGAATTTATTGGCTTATGATAGGCATCCATTCGTGCCTTTCTTCATTGTAATCTTCTTGGTCATACAGTGTTGTCTCTTCTTCCTTTTTTTCTATTTTTTATTATGAGTTGTATTGAATATGTGAAAATGACCATGATAACGAAATCAACTTGTCAATTCTATATCCATTTATATTCTTGATACTTATTTTTGCCTTGGTAAATTATGTAGTCATCATGTGCTTTAGAGTACTAGCTCTCACATAGCTGCAACACATGAAAAGACGTAGTAGTGGGATCACTTCAATCCTTTAGATACTTATAAAGTTATGATAGGCATCATAAACAAATATCAGGTCTTGGTAACAAGGGTCATTACTGAATGCAACACTTCATTTTAAAGTGCTTAGGAGTAAAGCTTCAACCAAGCAGTAATATTATCTGTCGTGATAGTGTTAGAAATGAAGGGGCTTATTACACTATCGTGTGAATTGAATTAGCATGGTTACTTCAACAATATTTAGACGATCCTTTAAGGAAAATGATCATTTGCGCTCATGCAGTGATAGTAGCATTAATTATCAATGTCGCTTGTGCAACGGTAATGGCATTTGAATTGATAACTTTTATTATCAAGGAGGTATTTCCCACTACTCAACTGTATAACACTCATCGGGGTGTCACTTGAGTGTAGAATACCATGTTCCAAGGATTACTTGGCTCAATGAAGCTTGTTAAGGGGATTATCTATACTACTTGACAACTAGAAATATCGAAAAGAAAGTGGCGATGAGTTATGAACATCGCGCGCCTGGGAGCTAAGCACTAACCCATCAGTAATGATGTCTAAACCATATGTTATGTTTGTTATTATTGTCTTTCATTATTAAAGGGTAATGTTACTTAGTCCAATGTCAAATTTTTTTTAAACTAGCTTTGCGTGCTAAAGAGACTAGTCTCTTCCTTTGCAGCGACAATAGTAATAAAAGGAAAATAAGTGAGCATATCATCATATTTACATGAAAAATAATCATTGATTAAGTAATACAACTTATTCATTAGTTAAAAGCATTTAATGCTTAGTTTACACACAGAGAAAGGAAATGAGCGAGATATGATAATAACGCTCTTGATTATAAGCAACTCTTCCTCTAGTTCATGTAGTACTTTGCATTTTCATGCTACTATAAGCCGTGTGTTTCTTTATACCTCCACGACAATTGTGCTTCTTTGTCTTTTTAATTCTTGAGTCTTTATTTCTTCTCGTATAGGTAGTGATTCAACATGAGATTTCACTAGAGTCATATTGCTTCATTTTCATGCTCATAGAAGAAGGTAGCTTTAGCAAAATAGAGTTCATTATGGTTAAATAGATTCTTTGTTGCGTGGATTAACTTACCACTTCCATTCCAATGACCTTTCATGCACTGATGCTGTGTCAAGGGTATCATGTTGTACTCGTGCAGCCACGTCCTTTCTATGAGAAGGTGGTAGGATACCGATGCATCAATCACATGAAATATAGTAAAGCCATGCATGGGCCCAACTTTAAAACTTACTTTGATATAAACCATTGTCATTGTAGACGATTCAAAAAAGTTGTTCACTACGATAGGGTGCTTCACTAAGTGTTGAATATCTATTCTTATAGCTTTGAAAGTAGATATGGGCATAATATTAAGCAATGATCCATTGTCGATAAGAGTCCTCTTGATGGGATAGCCATTGAGTATGCTCTCCACATACAAAGGATGATTGTGATTGAAGTTCTTCAGGCGCATATTAGCACTGGCAAATGTAATGGCATAATCTTTTATAGAGATTGCTCCTTCCTTAGGTTGAATAACATCACACTCACTATAGTGACATTGTGTAATTTGGTTAAGTGCAATCGTTGCTACAAATCATGCGTGATCATCAATTCTAAGGGAATCAAAGAAGTTTTTAAAATTTGAAGTCTTCATTAAAGTAAAAACGACACTATCATCCCCATAGGTTTCAATTTTGAGTGCATTATCATTTTCTTCATGCGCCTCAACCAGCTGCGAGTCTATTGACTTCGTTATAGCAAGATTATGGGTAATGACATTCACAGCACCACGCCGATTGTTATGAGTTGAAAGTGGGTTATTCCTAACATCATTATTCTCGACAATAAGCTTCCCATTCTGCACTCTTTCATTGAAGATTTTCTTCAAAGTAAAGCAATCCTTAGTAGAATACCCCATAATCTTATGAAATCTACAAAATTTAGGATCATTATTTTCTTCTTGAGTTGGCAAACGTTCTATTCTCAAGAGTTTGAGATTTTCATCTCTCAACCATTGATCTAGCATAGCATACACATTTCCTATTGAGCAAGGATATGTCAGTGCTTCCTTTGCCCTTTCACCCCTAGGTTTCTCAACCCTTGGTTTCTTTCCCTCTTTGAAATCTTCACTCTGAGCTAGATTCACCGATAATTCTCTTTTGTTAAATTTTGCACTTCCTCCCCTTTGTCGTTCAACCGAATTATTGGTCCTTTGTGCATTTTAAACTAACTTAGAAAGTGAGGCTAAGGAATGATTTTCCAGGTGCACTACATATGCAGTGAATATACCTTGGATGCAAATTTTCACTAACTCTTTTTCATCCCATACGTCTTGAATGTCTAGTGAATGCTCTCTAAAACGCTCAATATAATCCATTAAGTCTTCCTTGGGCTTCTGACGAATTCATCCCATATCAATCAAGGTCACTTGTTCTTCAATGGAGAAGAACTTCTCTAAAAACATCTTACACATACTTACCCATGCATCCACCAATCTAGGAGAAAGATTAACATACCAAGTGTACGCCTTCTTTGTGAGGGACTTAGAAAATTATTTCAACTTTAGATCGTCATTGAATCTGTAAACCTCTAGGGTCTCAATAAATTTCAACAAAGGCCCCTTGGCAATCCCTTTCTTACCATTAAACAACATGAATTTAGGACTTACATAGTCCTCAGGGTATGGCTTAGTAGCAAGTTGTTGATTGTATGAGGGTTTGAGATCTAACACTTCTATATAAGACTTAGCTTGTATTTCTTTCAAATATACATCTAAATCTTTCTTTGTAATGAAAGTGTCCTTAGGAGTTGAAGTGGTGGCTTCAACTGGTGTAGCTAGAGTAGCCGTCTAGAGTAGAGTTGCATTGTGTTGAATAGTAAGTCCACCAATGACAATCTATGGTGTAGCCTATGAGGATGAGGATCTTCCGAGTTGAACATGTAGCGCAGGTTGGGAGGCTGAGGGTTCTTCAAGTCGAATTCCTATTTTCACTACTTGAGGTACGTGTGGTTGTGTCACTATAGGCTCCAATGGAGGGACTTGCTCTCCAACTCTAGCAGGATCCAATTTAGGAATAGTTTGAGGATTAATAATTTGAGGTGCTTGAGGAGCTTGAGGCACCTGGGGAGAACGTTGTTGTGCAGCAATAGTAGGGGTCGATGAGGTCATACCTTGTTGCACGACAAAAATTGTAAACCCCGGGAATTTTTCACATTAGTATCCGACTTCATAATAGATTATATAAACTAGATAATAGATTTAGATTCTGAGTGAAGTCTAATAATAGGCTAATATTTAGATTTTTGGATGAATCAAAGACTTAGGAATCGAATAAAGAGATTCTTTAACCCTAGTTAATACCGAAAACGAAATCTTGTGTCTTGAATAACTAATTCAAGATATGATCTAATATCTAGACCCGAAACCTAGTATACTAATAGATCTAAATAGAAAATGTGAATATAAAGATTAAATGATGATTTTGATTCCGATAATGATTCAAGATTAGAATAACGAGTAGTAACGAGTTTATATTTAGACTTAAACCCTAATTTGGAGATCCCTAGCTAAATTTAAAAGCTACTAATGAGAATTTATGTTCAATATCAAAACTAGAAATATAAACATAGTTTAATTGCTGTATGAAGCCCAATACTGTATAAATGACTATATACGCTTATAACTAGAAAACGATGATCCAAAAATGAACTGTCAAGATTTTAAATACGCAACGAAAATGCAAATTGACAAATAACTCAAAATCTAAACTTCAAATAAATAATCAGATCACGCTTTTGTTCTAAACTGAGTTTTCTTAAGCTATCGGAGCCTGAAGCAAAAATTGACCCAATGAGCTTAAGAAATCCAAATCGCGGGAGATAAAATTATACGAATAAATTAACTACGTATATATATAACCTAAATTTGTATTATTCGAAAATTTAAGTGTTTTATACAACTTTATACTCATACTTTTACACGAAAACTTCCAAATACTAGCTAATATATACCCGTATAACCCGTATAATTAACTCAAACTTTAACTAAATAAATAAACTAATATATATATATGTGTCTCGGCTGATTTTTGGTGCAAGTTGTGGAGGGGAAAGAGGAGCCGAAAAATGGCTCAATAATGCAAATTTAAGTCAACAAATCAACCACAATAGCTAACCAAAAGATGACAGCTCATCCTAGCATTAATTAAGGTGAAAATAACAGCTGAATGAGGATCATTTTGGAGGAAGATTCGGATGAAAAGCAGCAGCCGAAGTCCTCTTCCTTCCCTATATATATATGTGTATTTAATAACCCTAAAGAGTAAACAAACAAATCTCATTAATACTCAAACTCATCAGCACAAATCCACTCCCAAATAACAATCAGAATGAACCAAAACAAAGAACAAAACCAATCTTAACCCCCAAGTTCGGATCAAAGGAAAAAACAAGCTAAAAACCCTCAAGAACGAGCTCAAAGGAAAGTGAACTTGGTTTAAAGGGTTTTCGTTCGAAGATATGTTTTGTAACTGACTTAAAATCATCTTAGGAACTTAATAAACACAAACACGAGCTTCGGATTGCACTCAAAGAGCTCCAACGAGGTAAAATTTCAAAACCCTAGCCTTATGTTTCAAAGAATCGAAACTTATGTATTTATGTGTTTAAGCGTGTTAAAAGTTGTTATATATCCTTATATATGATGTATAAACTCTTAGAAGTAGTTAAGTAAGTTTCTAACGTGTAAAAACCAAAGAAAAAGAATCGAACCGAGGAGGAAGATGATGAACAGTGCAACGCGGCCTCAAGGCCGGCAGTGTAAATGATGTACGCCAGCGGCTTACATGGATAGGCCGGCGGCTTACATGCGGCTTACACTTAAACAGAGGCTACGTAAAATAATTTTCACGCAAAATTCGACGTAAGCCTGCTACCTGGAGATCTACACCGGCGGCGTAGGGCCGGCGTACGTTGTAAGCTGGCAGCTTTCAACACCGGTGCTTTCCATATGAAATTTTTCTTCAAAATGATTTTACACCGGCACCTAGGGATTTAGGCCGGCGGCCTTGGCCGGCTTACAGCCAAATTTTTCCAACGAAAGCTTTTTTGACCTAAACCGAATTTGATATATATATATATATAATATCTACTAAGTATGTATATATGTTTGTTATGTAAATATATATTAGATAGTGACCTTAATACAAATATTTAAGTCTATTTAGAATTAATATCTATTAACTTTTGAAACCCTAGAACTAAGAAAATATTTAGAGTATGTTAGTCTAATATTTGTTTTAGCAAGATAAAATATATAAGAATGGAAATTGAAATAAGTTAATTTCTTGAGCAATGTGACTTCTAAAAATAACCAAACAATTATGTGGAAGTAAATAGGAAAAACAAGACAATACTAAGTATTAATATCGAGTCTAGGACACAAGCACATTAGGAATTTAGCTAGATGATATTGATGAATATTTTGTTTTAAATAGGTGAATTTGACTCATTAGAGATCTACCAGTGGACTACTACGACTGAGTCGGTATGAGCAGGTGAGTAATTCAGTCATATTGTGCTGTTGTGTTGTAAATAGTTGAATATGTAATGCAAGATAAACAAATGAGTGTTTGTTGAAAGTATATGATATGATTGTATGATTGCTAAAATATCTTTATACAAGCGATAACGCAAGTGGTTGGTGTTGTAGTAGTATATTAATGATTGTGTGTAATGTATGGTCACCCGAATTGATTAAGAATTTGGACTTAACAAAATAATATGGACATGCATTGCACGAATTGCATTATTGCATATATGGTTGTGACAGCCTGCTACGTATTAATATTTCGGATCTCTGTTTTTGCTTGGTTGATCCAATGTGTGAGTCTTCCAAGGTTCTCTTTGGTCTGCGGTCCTATGAGGAACTAAAAGGCACCGAAGAACGTCGCCCGTAGAATCGCTTTGAAATGATTAATACTTAGGGAGTTTCTAAGGGGATTGCAGGAGATGGTTTGTGGAAGCCACTATATTCAAAGTGATAACATTAAAACGAGAAATCGTTGATTCTCCTGTGTACTTAGTCTCTCCTGGGCAGGTGGGTCATTGAGTTTTTGTTCTTCAACCCATTAAAAAGAGGGCGTAAATCTTTTTCTGTTTGGATTCTAGATCATCCAAACTTGTATCTGTACATACGGTTGAGTGCTTGCATTGCATATGATTTGTTAATAACTTGTGTGATGTATGGTATGTCTGGTTATTCACTGAGCTGTGGTTTCGCTCATACTCCTACAGTCTTTTCAGGTTCACTTACGTCCCTGGTTAGTTACATCCAGGAATATGGCTCCGGTAAGGGCTTTGAAGCTAGAAGTCTACAGATCTATTTTAGTTTGATGATTATGTACTATTATAGTAGATTATTTAGTTGTATACTTCAACGGAGGTATATGGTTTGTAATAGTTTGTAATGGTTATTCACTAAATCATTTCTCTCATGTATTTGTTATTTCTTATCAAGCAACTTAAAAGATCCTGTTATTTAAAAACCTATCATTCTCCGAAGGTAATCTGGTGATAATACTCAAGTGTAACTTGTTTATTACTACTAGGGTACCCTCGGGGCGTGACAAAAATAGCATTTATTCCAGATAGGTATTGAGCAAACATCATCATGAATTGATGGAATTATCTAGTGGATTCTTGTACAATTAATTGACCTATGCAGTATTTTCTTGTACAGCGCATAAGATTGCCGCATTATCTAGTTGAGTACTAATAGGTTGGTTAAAATCCTCAAGTGTTGGCATGTCATGCTCAGCAACTTCAGGATTGACATTGGATTCTTGAGTTATACCCTCAATCAGGTTAGCAGGTCTCTTCCTTGGAGGTGCCACCATCATGCAAGTGTCAATTTTTCTTTCCTAGTGGAGTCGCGAAGAATGTGTGGGTAAGCATCTAAATGTAAGCATCATGTGAGCATCGTGTGGCTATCGCGCTACATTTGACCTAGAGAAACAATGCGCACAAAGGTGAATAAGTGAGAATTATGTAGGGAAGAGGAGTAGGCAGTCTTAGTAGGCTTTACTACAAGTGTGACAGGTGAGGAAGCTAAAAAGGATCAACCTCACTAAGTACCATGATATCGTATGTGTTCTTAAGTAAATTAAGTGATTGATTCACCAAAGTAGAAATCTGGTAGCACGATGGCGTTTGTCCAAGATTTCACCTATCCAAATGAGATGAGAACTAATAGTATTTATAGAGATCAAACCGTCAATATCGTTCATCAGATGAGACAGACGACTAGCGGCTAGGATCAGTTCCTCTCATAGTAGATATAGATATAGATATGGACTCTCTTATGGACCTAGGCCTATTAAAACATGTATTTGTAATGTGTGAGAGCCAAGTTGAGAAACGTTGGAATTGGGTAGGCTAATTTCAACGGACCCTACTCCAAGCTTACCATGCTAAATCTCCCTTGATTATCCCAAATGAGCTAGGCTTGACTCTCTAAGCCCTATCATATTAGCACAAAGAGTTAAACCTAAATAAAAATTAGGCTTAAAGGAAAATTGTTGAAGTGATCTATTTTCTCTTAACCTTTCTTATGCAAACTCATACTTTGAACAAAGCATGTTAGCAATATTGAGCTCATAGCAAACTCATTATCCTTAATGAGTAAACTTTACTTCCTTAAATTCATTCAAACTATTTCAATTATCATATTTAATAATCTAACTAGTTAAATTCATACCATAATTTCCTATTTGAATTCATATCATAATCTAACTACTTATTGTGTTCCTCAAACTTATGTTTTATATTATCAATTTTTTTTTTAAAGATTCATGGTGAGACACTTAAATTATATCAAATTCTAGGTTTTGTCTAATTTTAGATTCTTGTTTTTCGAAATTAAATCATCAAATTAGTTGGTTTATAAGAAATATAGAAAATGAATGTACAAGATGGCCATGGGTCTTTATCACCTTATTTTTATGTGGATGGTATATTTTTGGTATCAAGTCAAGTAAGAGTATTTATTAAGAAATAGGTAAAAATAACTAAGAAAAATACAGATATACCTTTTTTGAAAATTAAATACCTAATAAATCCCTATTAAGTTAAATTTATTTATTTATTTCTTTATTCATCTTTCTACAAGAATTCCAATTAAATTTTTTTTTTCAATGTATAAAATACATTTTCTGAACCTTTTTTCTTAAAAGTATATAAATTTTTGCATCTAATTCTCACATCTCAATCATTACTTTCATTATAATTATAAAATAGAAGCACATAAAATATGACTAAAATAGTTTTCTAAACACAAGACTTCCAAAAAATGCGAATATAATATATATATAAAGGAAAAAGAAAACTAACTAAACAGTACTTTAATAGTTGAATGCTCTTTATCCATTAAATGTAGCTAGAAACTCAATCCGGACTTCGCTTTTGATACCCAACTTTGTTTAGTGATGATAATTCCTTTTAATTTATTGATAAATTTCAAATTTAATTTGTTCATAGTTCATTATGGAAATCCAAAAACCTTTTTTTTCTCCTTCCCTACAATAAGTTGTAAGTGATAGTGTGTTCCTCAAAGTTAGGCCTTGGCTAATTCTTCCGGTTTCAAACCTATCTTACTCGACATTTATTTATTCTGTTTTAAATTTAAAAGAACTGTAGGTTAAAGGTTCCATTATTCAATTACGATACTTATATCAGAAGGATGTTCCAGCTTGTTCATAGAACGTCAAATCGATATCAATTCCTAGTCCGGTTTAAAAATAAATTGGGTGGCAAGACGGCGTGCTTTTTTTTTTTTTTTTTTTTTTTTTGGTTTGGTTGAGTAATCTTCAAAATTGTACTAATTTTTTTTAAAGCAGAATTAAAATAATGATTAATTATAAAAACATGACCCATATTTTGAGCAATTTGTAAATACATGGCTCGTGTTATCTTTTTTGATAATTCTGTAATCCGAGTTCTATGAAAAAAAGTGTAAATATTGTTAATTACTATTAAAGAGAATATGTTAGTCTTATTGGTCTAAAAAAATTAATTTAATAAAAAATAGTACTAAATAAAATTAAATAAATAAAATATTAAAAATTATTTTTTTTGAAAATAAGAAAATCGAAAAAAAATGTAAAATTATTTTTTATGACCAATAAAATATTGATACGTGTCATTCTAAAATTATTAAATAATATTGACATTTTTGTATAAAACTAGGATCATATAATTGTAAAGAAATAAAATATAGGTCATGTTTTTACAAATTGGTCAAAACATAGGTTATGTTTTTGTAATTAACCCTTAAAATAATAAGTAAATGGGTTGCATAAATATCACAAATTATTGATAGATGTAGAACTATACTTTTTATGATTAATCATGTATAATTGTATATGTGTAACTAAATCTGCATATAATATATACGATGCATTTGTATTACATTAAGTATTTTTCATATTAATAACCTATGCAAAGATATATAATAAGGGCATAAATAAATAAAAATTAATAGCAAGCTCTTTAAAGAGTCTGTTTAGATGATTTTTTTTTTCATATATATCTTATTTATATCTTATTTATGTGGTTTGTTTATGGGTAAGATATCTATTTGTGATTTGTATCTTTTTTTTTTTTCTTTAAAGAACAATCTAACAAACCAAACACCCTTACTAGATGCCATATACTTAAACTCAAATTATTTTGAATGGCTTATTAAGTTAAATGGTGATTTATAATATTTAGCTCAACCTCGCAAACATAATCAAGGAGAGATTTGAAGAATAAATGGGATAAGAGTTTACACATTAATGACACGTTTGGTATGCAGGAATGGACTGGAATGGAATCGTGATTCCGGCTACCATTTCCATTCCTAATATTTGAAAGTATTTTTAGAAACTGGAACCACAATTTCTTGGAATGGGTGATTTTGACTTTGAAAGAGAATTTGATTTTGCCTTTGTGAAGGTAAAATCGTGATTCCATTTCACCCTTATTAATTATATGTAGCTAATTACTTTTTTATTCTATTATGTATTTATATTTTATATTTATTATTAAGAACATTTGTAAAAATTACACCTTTTAAACATTTCATTACATGTAATCTTTCAAATATAGAAATCGATTTGTCATTCCCAAACTCATTCGATTTCAATTAATTCAATTCCAATCCAATTTATTTTATTTGAAATTATTCCTATATACCAAACGTGACATAAGACATGTGCATTAGAAATTACTTTGGAGTGTGTGTTAAATAAAAAGCAACTGACATCAATATTATTTAATATTTAGTTACTTTTCTATCCGAGTACTTAAATATTTAATACATCAAAACCTTTGCTCATCCTTAATATGTGTCAAGATCATATTGGTCTATATATAATAATTAATTTAGTAAAATAATATAAGCAAATATATTCAATTAAACAACTTAGTTAATGTTATGAAATTGCTGAAAGCATCAAACAACAACCCAACATACTTCTAGTTCAAGAGTATCTTCTCTCCGAATACAGGCTACCTTATTCACCTTTACTATGACAATATTATTGCATCCTAATTGATACAAAAAAGTTTTAAAAACGATTCCTTCAAGTTTAAATTTTTTGATATATTAAAAAAAAAAATTTACTTAATTTTTAAATAAAAAGTACTATATTACAAGATAGTATACCTATATGACACCTTAAATGATGTAAGAGTAAACATAGTATAATTATTACCTCTCACCTAAGTAGTCGAAAGAAATATAATACAAGAAAGGTTTTAATGGGTATTATACATCATACTTAATATAAACATAATGAATAACTATTAATAATTTTTTAATACATGCCTATCTAATTAGTAGTTATTCTAAAAACTATCTACTGTCCCGATTATGTGCTGAGGTACCAACTTACGCAGTATTTTTCTACATAGTATAGGAAGTCGCTTCTTAGGCAAAATCTCAATAGTCTTGGAATTATGGTCTGATCCACGAGGACAAACTCCACCAACAGCACGCCATCTCTCATGCAAAATCCGAGTAATCTTAAAATTGTTTGATGATCCACGACGAGAACGCATCAATTTTCTACAGAATTTCTCCAATCTGCCGTCATCATCCTCTGTAAAACCTACAATTACAAATTCCTCTAGAACCGTTGCATACTTGATTACGGGTTTCACATACTTGAGCATGGACTGGAGCAAGCTTTTCAAATTTGGATCTCTCCATTCGAAAAATAATCCACCTATTTCGACCTTTTTCAGATTTGAGAAGAAACACGGTGGGATTTCATCGAATATGTTGGGATCTTTCCAAGGACAGCAATAACGTGACGTCTAGAATATTAAAAACCAATTCCGACAAGTCACATTTTTGAAATCAAATTTACCGTTAATGCACGAATTAAAATCCATTCAACAAAAAAGATTCCCTACCTCCCACAATATAAGAGTTTGGAGTTGAGGTGTACGTTGGAGTATCTTTCCTAGCACTCCAATCTTACCTTTATAATATTCCACTTTCAGCGTGTTTAGGGCGCTCAAAACAGGAAAATGTGACCAATCATTAACCCATAATAGTGTACCTTCTAAAATCTGATATGAAAGGAAAAATGATTATCAATCATAATAAAAAATAAAGAGAAAGAAAGAAAGACAAGAAGAAAAACAATAGTAAAAGCACCTACCGTATACGGATGACAATGACCATTTATGTTGCATTTGGTTTACTGGAGCAAAATTGGAATTCAATGGAATAGATATGCCCTTCGTTTGGTTTCTAAAAAATTTTAGCATAAGAATATCTATTCCACGTAACATAGAATGGATAAGAAATTTCTATTTTTTTCTTCATTAGAAGAATTATATACAATCGAATTGTCATTCCTTTCTACTCTTAAGTACTAGCAAAATAAACACAACTTTACGATCATACATATTAATAAGACCTATATAATACGAAACAAGTGAAAAGTAAATAAATAAAAAGATCAAAGAATAGCACAAAAGGCATTTTGTGTAGCATACGAAAGGTACATACATGAAGAGTGGATCCCCCGAAGGACAATGTTTGGATAGCATGTATCTCCCGTAGTATCTTCATTAGCCAATGCTGGACTTCGTCCACTTTGCAACAATCTTCAATAGATAGGTTAACACTAACAGCGGATGAATTGGATGCTGTGTATTCGTTAAACACAGGACCCGATAAGTTGAGGGATTCAAGATTACAATCACGGATCATGACTTGACAACGACCGTTATTGGCCCCCATCTCATCTACACTTAACTGTTTTAGATTAGGGAAGAAATGGTTACAGCCTGCAAATTGACCCAAACACAGCGCTCTATATGCAAAGACTCCATAGCTGGGCTAGAAAAAAGGCTTCCGGTTGAATGATCATCTAAAAAGGTTAAATAACTGAGATGAAGGTGTTTAAGGTTTGGAAGATGAATTTGGGAAGGAAGTCTAAGGGTGGATCGCATATCTAATTTAAGTTTAACCAGGGTGTCACAAGTGAAGAGGCAGCAAGGCAGCACGAACAGTAATTCTGGAATTTCGGTAAGTCGAATGTCACAATTTTGAACATTACGCCTTACCACCGTCGTGACCCATGTTTTAACACTAGATGCTCTGTTCATGATTCTAAAATCTAAGTGAAAATCTCTGATGGGACGGTACTCATGTAGAAGCAGTGTTCTTTCGATGAAGTTCATGAAAAGCTCCCTGTCAGTTCTAGAGAAGGAGCCCTCTACAAAATTAAGATTGGGAATAGTTGTCCATAGATGTTCCCACTGTTTGGATAACAAACTTGTTCTGACGGCATCCTCTGTAGGGAGAAATGATAATATGTGCGCCAGGATAGTTTTGGGCAGACTACAAAAATTTGTAATGCCATCATTGATATCCTCTCCTTTCAGTTCTTGAATTTCGTCATAGCAAGTCGCGGAATAGTCGTCCATGGATCAATACCCCAGCAGAAATGCTGCAATTAAGTACATAGGCATTGGAGATGATATTCCAATCTAATAATAATCAAACCACATCGCCGCATATACAAAAGAAACTTGGATATTTGAACACATTCCTTTTAAAAAATCCTTAAAGTTTTCAAAAGTTTTAAGAAAACACACAGTAACACCAAATCACATTTAATATAACAAACCCCCTAGATTTTACTGCGACCATTGTTACCTGAAAATTGTAGAACAATGGTGTGTCCTAGGAGGGCAAAGTGACAAAGAAGGGACGGTGTTTCTTTTACATACGAGCATAAATATTGAATCGAATGTGGATGATGGATATCGAAAGTAGAACGATATATTACATATAATTGTACTAGCAGTCGATACAACCACAATACCTGTGCTAAAAGGAAAAAAAAAAAAAAAAAGATATTCTTTGGAAATGTACAATAATTTTTTTAATAATTAAAACTATAATTAATTATTTATACGAAAAGAAAGTCATAGATAATAAGATAAAATAACATATTAAAAAAAAAAAAAATTTAAAAAAAAGACATGAATTTATGGAGGAGTAGCTATTATTTTGAAAATAGAGTTAGAGAGGAAATGGTTATTTCTTAGATAAAAAGTATAATTTTTTTTGATAATTTGATAATTGTACCTAGAATAAAAGTATAAAACATTAAAGAGACCAAAGTGTATGTTTTTATTTTAATAATTATAGAGACATACACATGAATCTGTTAAATATACATATATATCTATATATGACGTGGAGACTGCGTGGAAGTAGGTTGGAAAAAATTGTTTCTTCGCAATCAGATGTGATCATTACTAACTTTATGAGATTCCATCCCAAAGTATTGTTTGAGCTGAAAAGGAGGAGAGAGAAATGCTTAGGGAGGAAGCAAGGGAGCTGTGGTTTGGAAAAATAAGTCGTAAATTAATAAAATTAAATAAAATAAAATATATATTATCTAAAACATGTACGTATGATTGCATTAGTCGGGCATTAGGATGAGTTAATTAAAAATAAAAAACATAGAAATTGTGAATTAGAGGATGTAAATTAGTTTGTAAAAATAAATTTCTATCAACATAGGGGTTATTTAGTACAATAAGTAATAATTAAAATAATTGAGTACTTATGACACTGCAATTTTGTTGGATATCTTGTTTACTGGAAAAAAAAAAAAAGAAAGAAAGCATACTAATTTATTTTAGACATATATATACCCTCAAAAGGTATTATATATCACGTATATATACATGTGATGTATATTACTCATTCAATATTTTTTTCATATGTCCTGGTTACATTTACATAAAACAATTTCAATAAATGATCACTTATAAAATATATTTTATGTTAACACATATCTCTCGAATTTAAATGAAAAACGCAATGAAAAAGGCAGGCCTCAGCAGCTTCCATACAATCTCATTCTTCAATACTTTCCCAAGTTGATCAATGCTTAAAGCAAAGATGCTGACATGGCATCCATTATTCCTAGTGGAGTTTCTTTGATCTTTATGATCCACTTTAACCAATCGATGGAGAATTCCTGTAATTGGCCAACGAAGTATAAAATTAATAATCCACTCATCCAAATTCAAGAGAATAGTTAAAAAATTTCCAATTGATACATATACTCCCCATTATGGTTTCCCTCCTATTAAGTTTTCTCCATTAACGCAAAAAGGTCAAATCTTCGTTCCTAAGGATTAATTGATATGTGAAGATCTAATAAAAGTAAGATCCGGGAAAGTAAATGTACGTGGCCAATTTGTTGAAAACACGTTGCCTGAGAAAGACTGCCACTGTATTTTCTGAATTTTATAATAATTTTTTGTTTGTCTTCCAGATGTCCCTTAAAAAAAAAAAAAAAAGAAAAGAAAAGAAACTCATAAGATTATTATAGTCTATAGGGTTTGACTATATAACATAAATATAATAATTAGATAAAATGATGGTGGGGGGTTTGGGAAAGTCCGTTTATAAGCAAGAAAGTCTTAAGTGCATATGTTATTTAGAAAAGGAATTGATGTATCAAAGAGAGTAAAATTTCAAAATTTATACACTAAAATATAAAATTACACACACATTTCCTGTTTATAATCACTTAAGACATCTTGGACTAGGTTGGCTTACGAATGGAATCTATACTATTTTTGTTTTTTGGCCGTTCGGAATCTATACTATTTAAATTAGAAACCTTGGTGTCTTTAGTAATTATAAAATATAAAAAGACTTATATTAAGAAGCTATTGCCTACTGGGAAATTATTTTGATAAATTGGAAGATGTGTGGTAATGATAGCAAAATGGAGTTAGCGTATAGATAGAAGTTAAATGAAACACATGTCTATTATCTTAAAATAAGAAAATTATTAAAATATAAATTAAGAAAATAAATTATCAAAATACTAATGATGTGTTGCATTTAGAAGACATGATACATGAATTTATAATTCACATAGGTATCATATTTTGGTTATGTGGTATAGCAATGTACTCAAGCAAAATTATTTGTATTGCATGCCAACTTACGATATATGTTTCCACATGTATCGCACTTTGAAAACACGATACACAATCACTACATATATATCACATTTCTAAAGTATGATACACAAACTAAACTTATATTTAACGTCCAACAAGCAATATAACATTGATATTTGTATAACATTTTTTTTAATTTGTATATATGTAATTTTTTTTTAAAATTGGTAGCTAACCAAGAAATAATCCCATTAGAAGCTATATGTTTAAAGTTCCAACGCTAGTGTCTATTTGTATTTATTTGTTTATTTAATTATTCAAAGCAGCTGTGACTGTTTCATTGGCTATCTATGCTTTTCCCGCCACTAAAACCAAACTTTTGTGAACCCAAAAATCAATAAAGTGAGAAAGAGCAGTAGTTCGAAAGTTTTTCTTTTCTAAATCCTAGTATCCTTTCTGTAACGAAGTACTTCAAGAAGTCGGACGCTCAAAAATCGAATCACTGCCAATGTATGGTTCATGAAATTTCTCAATCCATGCCCAGGATTAGGATTCATCATTTCCGCCTGAACTTCAGTTCCCAAAATCCCATATTTTCAAATTAAGGTTTTGGGTTTCATTCAACCCCATAACAACCAGCTACTAGGCCCCCTTTGATTACTTCGAAATTATCTGATAGTAGTAATATATAGGGTTTTGTTATGTTAAGTGTGTTTGGTATTACTTTGTGTTTGCTTTGATTCTAGAGAATAGAACATATTATAGGGTTCTATGTAAAAGTTCTTATACATTTTGAAAACTTTAATACTTGTATTCTTTATTTATTTTTGTAATTAGGATGATTCTTCGAAAAGAATGTGTTCAGATATCCAGGTTTAGTTAAGTAGTTACAGACCGTGCTGTGGTTTGGTTTATATTAGATTGGAGTATTATCTCACATGCCTCTGTTAATTGCAGTATCTCCTCTGATTACTGATCCATGGATGAAATATCCGCCACCTGCAATGATGGAATTCGAGATTTGAAAGGGGAGGATATCAATGATGGCATTAGAACCATTTGCAGATTACCCCAGACTATTCTGGAGCACATATTATCACTTCTCCCAATGAAGGATGCTGTAAGAACAAGCGTGTTATCTAAACAGTGGGAATTTCTGTGGACATCAATTCCCAGTGTTAAATTTGTTGAGAGCTCCTACTCTTGCAGGGCGCTTTTCATAAATTCCATTGAAAGAACGCTTCTTCTACATGATCAATGTTCCATCAAGGATTTTTGGTTAGATTGTGAAATTATGGTCAGTGCATCTCGTGTTAATTCATGGGTCGCATCTGTGGTAAGGCATAATGTTCAAAATTGTCATCTTCGACTGACCAAAATTCCCAAATCATTTGTCCTGCCTCGCTGCCTCTTCACATGTGACACTCTGGTTGAACTAGATTTAAGTATGGGACACTCTCTTAGGCTTCCTTCTCAAATTCATCTTCCAAATCTCAAATTCTTGTTTCTTGAAAATGTCATATTTCTAGAGGAGCTCTCAATCCAACAGCTTTTTTCTGGCCCAGCTCTTGAAAAATTATATATAATTAACTGTAGTTGGGTTTATCTTGTGGCTATATGCATTTCTGCTCCTAAACTCAAGCACTTGGTTATCCAGAAGGGCGATGCAGACAATGACAATCGAGAGGCTTCAGCTAATCTTTGTGAAGTCATTATCTGTGACTGTAATCTCGAATACTTCGAGTTGTCTGGTGTCATGTCAAATGAATACTTAGTATTAAACCTATCAGCAGTTGATGTTGTACTATCTATTGTATCCAATAACAAGATACCAAATCAAGGTGTGCATCACCTGAAAAAGATTCTTCGGGAGATATGTGCTATCCAAAGATTGTGCTTACCCAACATGACTCTTTATGTACGTACTTTTTTTAGGAACATGTTTGAGTTACTTTTTGCCTATATACTAAGCAAATCCCTTTTAAGCCTCTTTTTAAGCAGTTCTTTCTTTCATAATAGAAACATGAGGATGCATCAGACTTGACTTTGGAGCAATTAAATTTTCCGGTTTTCGATGCCTTACACACATTGGAGTTGGGGCATTTGGATACCGAGAGTGAAGTGCTTGGGAAAATATTGCAAAGGGCTCCTCATCTTCACACTCTTCAAGTAAGGTACGTAACCATATTGTTTGGTGGATTTGATTTTATAGTTTAATGGTGAACTTAGCTTCTTTTCATGATATTTGATTATTTAGGATATAAGGTATCCCTCTGGTGGAGAAGATTATAAGATATTCGATCCGGTGCCACCGTGCTTCTTCTCGAGTCTTAAGAAGATCAAAATAGGCAAATCATACCTAAGGGACGGAGAGCTGCGTGTTTTGAAAACTATGCTCAAGTATGCTATGGTTTTAGAGGAATTGGTAATCTCACCTCATCGAATATTGTTGAAGGATGATGGCAAATTGGAGAATTTTCGTAGAACATTGGAGGGTTATCCTTATGTATCAGAGAAGTGCAAAATTATTGTTGAAATCTTGTAGAATCACATCAACAAGCTCTACTTTGCAAGTATCTTTTTCCTTTTACTTTTTTTTTTTTTTTTGGAGATAGCTTTTGTCTTAAGTGTTTGGATTTTGACCCTTTAAATCAAATTTAGTCATCTATGGTAAAAAATAATTGATTTCTTTGAACTTTACTTGTATGTAGCAGAATTGCCTATTTTCACATTTGTCCCAAAAAAAAAGAAGAAGAAGAAGAAGAAGAAGGAGCAGTTCTCAATTTTTTTAAATTATAAGAAATTGAAATTTTTTATTAATGTTATCTCTATGAGAGCCTCAATTATAAAAAAAAAAAGGAATCCAAAAAGTCATGAGGAATGTATCCATATCTAAGTCGAGTTTCATTTTAACTATAAATGAAAAATTTAAGGAATCATTTATGAAAAATGTAAAGGCATTGGGACTTTATTATAAAACTATGATAGGCATAATTTCAACATGAGAAAATTATCAGTTTAGCTTGAATTTATAACCTATATATATATATATATATATATATGGGCTTTCATATTGTATTTTAGTTATGAAGTTTGTGAAGATTAATTTATTGTTATTATATGTACATCATAAATTATACTTACACGTGTCCACATAATAATATATCACTTGTGTGTTTACAATAGACCGAGGTAGTTTATTCGTAAATTGCACTACTGTTTAGAGGACTTCTTAATCATTAAGCCCCGTTAAGAAAATCTATTCTGTTCGCATTCAACACGATTGAAGGTCGACGTGTTGAAGCCCTAATGGCCGGCGTACGATTTGAAAAATAAACGCTGACCAATTTCTTTACAAAAGCCAGCAGCATTTTAAGCAACTTTAGAAAAATTGGTTCTAATCACATTCAACACCGCCTAAGCCAGCGGCATTGAAAAATCAGATGTCGGCGTACACTAAAAAACAAACCTGTTCAAAAGTGTTTATTTTCCCTATTTTACACTTTGAAAAATTATAACATAAATACTTTTAATTCTTCTTCAAACACATATTTAGCTTCATACACTATCTTCTATCCATATTAACCAATCCTAGCAACTTTGGACATCATAACAACACATCAAACTACTTCATTCACATCAAACCCTCTCACTTTCAAACAACTACTACTCAAATCGACTTCACTTCTCACTAACACCTCTCATACTTCCATAACACATAAACAAGTTCATATAATAATAAAACACAACTTAACATTTATCAATGCATAAAACCATTCAACTCATATGAAATTAAACTCATTCTATCATAGATTTACATCTATATACAAGAAAAAAATAAAAAGTTTATATTAGCTTTAACTTGCATGAAGAGGCTTTGCTTGGAGAGATTGTTGAATCCAAGAGCTTATTATTGGTTTTGGTTTAAGGCTTATGGTTTGAAGATGATAGAAGGACAAAGAAGGAATGAAGAGTGAAAAATTCGTATGAAAAATATGGCTCTAGAAGAGGCTTTAATTAATCAAATTTGACACTTATATAAAAATTTGAATTTTGGGTATATAAGACTTAGGTTTAATTTGGCTTAATTTAGAGTAATTTGAGCTTGAAATGAGCTAAATTTCTTGAAAAATTATGCTAACAATTATTTGGACAATTCAAAAGTTATTTTGATAATTTTAAACATAACATACATATTAATTCATAAGACACAAACATTAGTTATACTATAAAAACATTAATATACGAAAAATAATAACATTAATCTCATTACACATACTCGCATACATTAATAATTTACATTAATAAATAAATAATATCAAACCTATTTCTACGCATTTATTTTATCTATAAAAATTACTTCAAACTAACATTTAGAACTAATATTATATTCACATGAAAATTTAATTATTGAATAAATTAGATTATTTCATAATATGAAAAGATACGTATATATATAAACAATAGAAATTAAAATATTATTAATAAAAAACTGGATAATAGAAGCTTTTGGAAAAAAACTGAAGAAATTGGAAAAGGTACAAAATCACATTATATAAAGAGTAAATGTTAAATTTGTATGTGAATTTGCATAAAATTCAATGTGCTAATCAATTTAATAATCAATCAAACTTTTTATGACTATTTTTTCAATCTCTTTAATAAGTTTTACTCTGTTTGCTAACGTAGAAAATATAGTTGATCATAAAAAATTTAGTATTTTTCCTTAAATTTTCTAGCATTAATAGCTAGGTTACCTCTTTCAGGATAGGAAACAGAGCAAATGGTGTCACCATGGTAATAAAAATAGCTACAAAAAGTTTAATTAGTATTATATTGACTCTTTCAAAGTTTATGTTCAAATTAAATTTTTATACAAAATTTAGGTTTTTTTTTCTTTTTTTTGCCGAAAACAAAATTTAGGTATAAATTTTGAAATTATTATTATTTTATAAAAATTAGTAAAGTTCATATTATATTTTTGTTATGTTATGATTTTGAAATATTACCTTTCCATATTATATATTTGTATTGTTATGATTCCTGGAATAATATTTTCAAATTGATAACTTTGCCCTTTTTATCTCTTTTATTACCTTTTTCTATTATACTTTTTTTAAATTACTTTTTTTTTAATTGTTAGTTTAATACGACTTTTCATACGGTTATGTTTAGTATTACTTTGATATTGTTATCTTTTATAAATTACTTTAAGTCTAATCTACAATACTTAGAACTTATGAAATAAAGAAATATCATAAGTGACTACTCTGTTAATATATTACATAACTATAATAAAAATGATTTATTAATGAACTTTTTTATAATATTATTACTTTTAAAAGTCTTTTTTATTATACTTCTACAATATTAGTTTTTAACATCTTTGTTATATTTCATAAAAATCAACCAAGTTTTTATTTATAATTATACATTTCGATATTACCTTATCATATTCTTATGCTCATTAACTAAAAAGAAGACGCCATTGAAATAGGAAAACACTGTATTAATGTTAACTTTAATATTTTATAAGTATATACAAAAGTAATCGTATTTAGTACCTAACTTCACATATTATTTTTCAAATTTTGCAATTAACTAATTGAACTTCACTAATTTTTTAGTTAACTACGTTATAATACTGTACTAAGAAAAATTGAAGTGAACTGACACTCAACCATAAATAGTTAAGTATACAAATTGTAATGTTCAAATAGTAAAATAAACATTTTCCCTTACATATAAACATACGAGCTTCTATGATCTCGTCAATGGGACCGTCTAGTCAATTATATAAAATATAAATATAATAATTGAAATATTTACTATTTCGGTGATCCAATCACCGTTAAGTATAGTGTGAATCGTTGGATAATGATGAAATCGATCCCATCAAAATAATGAATGCGACCAAAAATTTTTCACATATAGTGAGTAACTTATGGTTATTTTAAAAAATTATATAATACTTATATAAAATAATACTATATTACTAATGTACATAGTGTCGCATTTTTGTGTGTAATAAATATGATACTAGTAATGATTCTAGTAATAAAACTGCATTCTATGCATGCATGTTGCATATACTAAATGTGACATAAAAAGTAATAGCTCCTTATATGACATTTAATACATGCATCACACGTTATATTAAATGTCATACAACAATCATATTTATGTAATTTTATATAATTAATATCAATGTATTTTTTTTTTTCCAACACATGATAAACGAGAAATTATCTTCGTATATAAATACCATTTTAATTAATCCTCTTCATTTTGGAGGAACAATCCATTTCAACATTATTTTGTATCAGAATAAATTTCCAAACCACAACATCTTCTCCCAACATCTGGCGCGTCCATTTCCTCTTGCAACTTGGAGAATGTTTTGGATAAGCTTCGAAAATTTCCCGATAAAGTTCCCGTCGGGTTATTATAGATTATTTGCAGTAAAAGAGTAATAAAGATATTTTGCTTAATAATTCATTGTATTATCTTGTACTACATTGTGTTTACTTAGATTCTAGGAATAAACGCAGTATTATGATAAAAAGGGGATTTTCTCCCGGGTAGTTCTCTTTTTTTTTTTTTTTTTTCCATTTTTCTTGTTCTATTTTTTTTTTTAATTGACCTTGTAAAACATTAGCAATAGATATAACACAATGATATAAAATTGATAGGTTTTATTTGATTGACCTTGTTTAGATTTATTGTACTTTTTTTGTTTGAAGATATAAGATTTTATTTTATAGATATTTCTTATTTAATTAGATCTGCAGAAGATTTTATTTGTTTCCAATTGAGAAAATATTGGGCTTTGCAATTTTCTTTATTTTTTTTCTATAGTGTTTTACTATTAGAGTGATTATTTAATATTTATATATATATATATATATATTACCAGTAGCCTTGGAATTTTTGACGCAAATTGAATAGATTGAAATACTTTCACTGGTAACTTTCCTTTTTCACTCTTTTTTTTTTTGGCCATATTTCTCCTTCACTCTGAAATTACTGTAATAAACCTTACTTTTCTTTTTTGTTGTATTTTCTTTATTTTAATGTTGAGAGGTCAGGTTAGTCCACAAATTGTTATCTTTATTACTTTCTAAAATATTGTTATTGTCTTGTGAATCTTTCATTAACAATTCTAATATAAATTGTTTGGTTTAATAATCTGATTGATTTCGTCAATTTCATGCATAGCATATTTACCTCCGTTTAATTGCTTGCACTATTTTACATCAAAATTGTATTTGATCAAGTATCCACATTGCTCTACTTCAAATTTAATGGAAAAGCTGTTAGCCATACATCGGTATTAATCCTTTATTTAGTATAATTGATGTGAAAATATGTTTTATTACCATTGTTTACTTTTATTTATTTTATGTATCATACTGAATGGTGTTTCTCTATTATTAGTTTATATATTGGTTTGCTTGGCAAGCAATATTTTCATAAGATCTGCTAGTTATATCGAATAATGGAATTATAGACCGTTTAGTTACCATTTGACCTTTAAAAGGATTATATAGGAGTTGATATAGGCATGTTTGTTTTATTGTTTTGATAACCAATACTAAACAAATACAAATATGATACTGATGAAAAACTAATAATTTTGTGTTTATTATTGCATGAGGCATCATGAAAGATGTTTATTTTAGGCTTAGGGTATGATAGGATATGAGAAAAGTGGAAAAAAAAAAACGGAGCTTGAAACAGGGAAGTGTAAAAAATTTTGATACATCTTGCTATACGGCCTGTTCAGAAGGGTGTATCACTTTCTGATCTTGAATTTCATTTCTCCTAGGTTGAAATAGCCTTGGATACGGGCCATATCCAAGGGTGTTTAAATTTCGGAAGTCAAAATATGTTTTCCTATTGGGTTGAAACAGCTTTGGGTACGGGCTATATCCAAAGGCGTTTCATTTTCTGATTCATAGTGTGTTTTTTCCATGGTTGATACAGCCTTCAGAATAGCCCATATATAGGGGTGTTTCATTTGATACAGCCTTCGATACAGCCCGTACTCAAGGGTATACCACTTTTTTTTGAAAAAAAAAAATCATTATTAAATTTATTTATTGTAATTTTACTTCTTTATATTTGTTCCTTATCAAGCTTAGAATCAATCAAGTTTTATAGATTATATTAAGTATAAATATTGATTTAAGTTGATCTTTTTTTATTTTTGTTACAATGATAGAAACTCTTACTCCTTTCAGTGCTTCCTCTGATCTTTCTTTGAGTGCCCCCATTGATTCTTTGCATATCTTAGATACGCAGTGACTTGCTTGATTGTTTGCTAGGTTAGACATATTCCAAACTTGACTTAATTCAAGATGACTTAAGTTATTTGTTTTTATGTAATTTTCACCGTTGAATCTGGTTCGAGGAGCGGCATTATCTTCTTAATGTCATGATGCAATGACATGTTAGTATAGGCACTTAGGCCACTTGTCATTACAATGACTTTCATTAGTGGCTCAGTGGGTAATCGATAAGGAATTTGGTAACGGTGTAACATTCACTTATTCTTAAAAAGAAATAATATGATTTAGTTCAAGTATATATGGGAACATTTGAATTAGATGATGTTATGGATTAAGTTAAGTGGAGTTGAGCAACGGCTATGAGCCCTAAATGAATTACTTTTTCTTTTGAAAAGTTTTGTTGGAGATACAAGTATTCAGGCTACTTATATCAACCCTCTAGGTAACTGATGTTACTTAGGACCCCTAATACCCTTGTTTGTCTCGAAGTTTGAATACTCCGGTATTGTTTTGTTTAATAAATTCTAACTAAAGATAATGAAATATGAGTTGTTGCATTGCACTAGATTAAGTTTGCTTGCCATATCACTTTTGGTTTTATTACTATGTACTGGACTTTTGGCTCACTTTTGCTTCTTTTCAGGTCATGGTGATTGCTATGATGATTTGGGTTATGGGAGTGATTGAGAGAAATTCCTGATGATTGGGACGGAGAGGAGCTCAGGTTTTGCTTATGGCTTTTCAACAAAGTTTTTGTTTAAGATGTTTTGTTAAAGAAATTGTATTTTGTATTTTGTTAGAAGGCTTGTAAGTTAAGCCTTATGTTGTAAATTTCAAGTTTATTTTCTTTGTTAGTTTAAGACAATATGTAAGTTTTGTTATGTTATCTATTAGACACAAAGTTTGTAAATATTTTCTTATAAATGTTTATATAGTGTATAGATTACTCATGTGAGTAATCTTTTTGTGAAAAACTTTTATATGAAGTTTTAATGGTTTTAAGCAAACAATGCACATAAACAGTTAGATTTAAGACAACCTTACATATAATATGAAAATATTATATGTGGTTGGGGATTTGATTTACTTAATATTAGTATTAAGTGGGTCGAGTCTTTACAAATACATTGTTTCCAATGACACTTGTTAAAATGTAAATAGTTCCTTCACATTAAATGGTTTAAAAGGGAAATTGAATTGAAAGAAAGCTAGTGCTTTATTGAAGTGATAATAATGATTGCATTGGTTATCATAGACCTCAAAATATGATTTTATCGGAATAATTTTACGAGTTTATAATTTTATAATATTCTTTTAAAATAAAAGCTTATGATTTCAACTAAGTTTACATATAAATTTACGAGTTTATTGATTTTACTTATTTTAAATTAAAATAGGTAAAAATTACAAGAAGACTTACCAAATTTATTTATATAATTAAGAAAGATAAGTTGAAAATTATTATTCTCCTTTAGTTCATAATTTCTTTAAGATAAAACAAGAGGAAAGAACTTAATTTTCATTCCACTTGGTTTTTTTTTTTTCTTTTATGTATGTTATGTTATATTGTGGATTAATGCTATCATAAAAAGAGAACTTAATATTCTTTTTTTTTACATTAATTATGTATTTCAAGTTATTTTATAATTACTATAAGCAAATCTATAGTTTATTAAAGTTATTTTGCATAAATTATAAAAACTTACATTATCATGTTTAAATTCTAATTTCCAGTTTTATATAAATTGCGAGTTTGACAAGCTTATTGGTTATTATAAATAAAATATTTATGACCTTAATCTGCGCCCGCAAGACACCACTTCATTTATTAGATGAATACCATTTTCTATCAAAGTGTTTACAAGGGGTGCAAGTATGATATTTAATTTGACATGTTCATGTTTCTTACAAGTGGAATCGTCACATGATGTGATTTTTATACTTTAAAAATTTTAGGAAAAGGAATAACACATTAAATTCTTGGTAGTGAGCCAGTCTTGCCATAAAAACATATAATGTGTCAACATAATGGAAATGGGCATTTACATTTTTCCTTCCTTTGTTGTTTTTTATTATTTGCGTAAATTCTGTTTTTGATTTGGTGGTAAGCATGACTTGTAGGGAATATACATTATCTATGATCTAGAACAAGAGCTACTTGACCCAGTTCCTTCGTGCTTCATCTCAAGTCTTAAGGTGATCGAAGTAAAGACCCACTTTGAAAAAAAAGGGCTTCCCTTTTTAAAAACCTTGCTCAATTATGCAAAGGTTTTGGAGAAACTTGTAATCATCCCCTATTTTAGTGCCTTTGCAAAGGATGATAAGACAAAGGAGAGCTTTTTAGGAGAATTTATGGATTTTCCTTATAGAACAAAGAGTTGCAAAATCAGTCGTCGTCTAATTTTAGGATTGTCTCAAGCAAGGTCAACTTTGCAAATCTTGTCATTTTTTACTATATGTAATCTTTTATCGATCCCATGTTTTACATCTTGATTCTCAATATTGAGTAGAAATTTCCATATTTCTAGTCCAATCTGTAGTTTTCAAGTGACTTGTTCTGAATATTATTGCAGCAAGTTGTAATAATGCTTGTGATAGATTGAGATTCCACATGTTCACTTGATAATTTATTAATATTCTTAATTCACATACCAAACCAATCATTTATGGCCTAATAACAATTCCCATTACATGATTTTAATTGATTAATATCGAATCAAATGGGCTTGCTTGCATTTTTTTTTCTACCAATATTATATTTGTGCTTGTTTTGTAATTAATCTTTGAGGTTTGAAAAATAATCTTAATTCTATTTTTATTTTTTTTGCTTTCATAAAAGATTATCTTGATCGTATTTTTATCTGTTTTGCTTTCATAATTATGATGAAGGATGTAAGTGGACTATGAGATTTTAAAAAATATATATACTTATAAATTGGAAAAAAAATTAATTGCGAACTTTGTTGAAATGTATAAATTGAAGAATAGACAAATCCAAAATTTTAAAAAATTTGTTAAAAATTGAATTTTGAAAGATGGATATATATGTACTTATATATTTTTATTATTTTCTTAATAAATACACAATTTGAGCCAAAGCAAAGATAAAAAGAAAAAAGAAAAAAATGCTAATCAAACAGAAATAAATTTGGCTTTGTTTATTTTGAAAAGGTGATAGGAACCAAATCTAAATAAAAAATAAAAAACACAAAATATAGTTAGGAAAAAGAAAAAAAAAAACTATGTACACAAGATATCAAGATCCATGCAAACCTTGAACTACGGCCACAAATGAGCTAAGCTGAGAGCTGAGCTCATTTAAAATTTAGTAAGCTCGAGCCAAGCTTTCTATAAAGCCTAAAACTAAGGCTCAAGCTCGGCTCGTTTAGTTAAACAAGCCTAAGTTTGAGCTTGAGCTTGGCTCATTTATAAAATAAACTCAAGTCGAGCCGAGTTTTTTATTGATTCTAATGAGCTTTTATCAAGCCTAAAATTTAAGTTCGAGTTTGAATGATTTAGATAGCCTTTTTTTATTTTTTTAAACCTAATATATATATATATATAAGTGTTACTATAATATACAATTATTAAATGGAAATTAGTTTTTATTTTTTATTATGTAGTTATAGATAATATATCATGCATAAAAAAATTCATAAATCAACTAATGAGATTATTAACAAGCCTAGTCGCATATCCGTTCATGAACCTAAACAAGCTTATGCATAAGTCGACTTGCAAGTTTAAATCAAAGCTTGAGCTCTGCTTGTTTAGATAAATGAGCAAAGCCTGAATCGAGTCAAACTTGAGTAGCTCGTGAGTAGTTTGAATCGTTTCAATAGTAATTCTGGGTGACTTTAAAAGATTAAAAGTTAATATACATATTGATTATTATATTTATAGCACGTTTGGTACGTAGGAATATAATCATGATTCCAGCTTCCATTCCCTTTCCAAATGTTTAGAAGTGTTTTTAGAAGCCGGAATCACAATTCCTTAAAATCAATGATTAGGGCTTTGAAGAGAATTTGATTCCAATTTTGAGAAGGTGAAATCAGAATTCCATTCCACTCTGATTAATTATATGTAACATAATTACTATTTTATCCTATTATGTATTCATATTTTGCATTTATTGCTAAAAACATTCTCGATAATTACACTTTTTAGCCGTTTCATTCTATGTAATCATCCAAACATAGGAATGGATTTTTCATTCCAAACTCATTCCATTCCAATCCAATCCGTTCTATTCAAAATCACTCCTATGTGTCAAACATGACATTAGATCATATGGTCAATTTAGATTAGGCTCTATTTGTTTTATTTGTCCATTTTGATAATCAATGAATAAATATATATATATATATAAAATAAATATTTTTATCTATAAACAGAATCTAGATCAGATATATATAAGAATATAAAATATGGATGAAAATCAATATCTAAAAAGACCAAGGTATATAATGGAGTTATATTAGATCCCACCTCCCTTGCAAAGCAAGGCACGTGTCTATCCCCTCTAGGGATGCAACCGGGGCGGGTTTGGGACGGGTTATATAAGACCCGAACCCGACCCGCTTCCCAATAGGGTTTTCCAAACCCGTCCCACAACCCTACAGGGTTTTCTATTCAATACCTAAACCCGCCTTTGTAGGGTTTTGACCCTGACCCACCTCGTCCCACGACCCGCTTAATTTTTTTCTTCTTCTCAACACTTAGTTAAATTACAAAATTTAATGATAATTTTATCCTATACAAGCATAATAGTTAGTTATAACTATGCTTGAATGAATTTTACAAGATATACCACAATTTTATTAAGAAATATAAAGGTTTAAAATTATCATAAGAAGATTTTCAAATGTAGATGAAAAGATATTACTTCACTTACATAAATATACATAATACATATATATATATATATATTTAAAAAAAATCAAAGCATTCGGCAAGAGCTAATTTTCTGCTCCTACTTCTAGGGAAGGTTGACTTTGATCAGCCTTATTTAGATAAAAAAAAATATGAAAATGAATCTCGGCTAGCAGAGGCAAGCTGACTTCAACCAGTTATATGTGTCTTAAATAATAATGCATAAAACAAAATAAAGATAAAAAAAAAATAAATACGATCATTTTAAAACAAAAAACACATAAATACATAAATAAAAAAAAATCATAATACCATAATTGTTATTTTAAAATTTTAGACTTAACTTTTTAATTATTTATATTATGATGGGTTCGGGTTATTCATCGGGTTTTTTTAATGACTAGAACCCGCCCAAAAACCCTATAAGGTCAACAAGTAATTTTTCAAACCCGTCCCACGACCCTATAGGGTCTCACCTTATAGAGCTTTTAACGGTTCGGACGAGTCGGATACCCTATAATAATTCACCCCGTTGCATCCCTAATCCCCTCTGTACCCTTTTCCGAACAATAATCCCGAATTCCGCAGTAAAAATCAGGCCATATATTTCTTGAGGGAAACGCTGGTACGTCCTCTTCCTCCTAAAATCCTTTATACTTTGTTTATTATTTCTTTCGCGTTTTTTCATCTGCCCTCCTCGTTGCTTCGTGAAACTTAGTTAATACAAATAGACACACACACACAGAAACATAGGATTATACTGGTGATAATGATATCATATCTATAAGTTGTATTAAATATTAATTTGCATATTAGTATCCCAGAAATTATCAAGGTGAAATTGTAATACAATCTAGAAAGCCTTTTTTTTCAATTAATTGCAGGATATATCTATCCGGATTGTGCTATTCCCAAAGAAGGTTTTTTAAGGATTCTGTTGATAGAGTACCTTGTCAACAGAGTCAGTCCCTTCCCCATGAAGTTTTGAAGAATGCACTCTTGGTCCGGGTACTGTTGAGGGATCCGAAGCCTTTTCGCTGTCTCACAGTCTCTTGACGTGTGACACTTGTGAAACTAAATCTAGGGTTTACATATACTACTACTCTTAATCTTGCTTCCGATATTCGTCTTCAATATCTTCCAAATCTCAAAGTCTTGTTTCTCAGCAATATTAGATTTACAAACGAGTGCTCAATCCGACAGCTTTTTTCTAGTGTAGCACTTGAGAGATTACATTTAAAACATTTTAACTTGGAAAAGATTCCAGCTCTACGCGTTTCTGCTCCAAAAGATTTCGGCTCTAGTCCTTTTTGCTCCAAAATATATAGTCAATATGAAATAAATGACTTAAAATGGCCAACATAATATAAATAGGTTCAACTTGACCTCTTAAACTTGACTTAAAAATGAATTTAAGTCTGACAATAATTTTGAGCTTTAATAATTAGTTATGGGCATAAACACTAAAATATGATGCAATTTGATTAAATACCTGCAAATGGACTTAATTAAATAAAAATGGTTTAAGAACACAACCCTAGGGCCAATAACATAATTTCTAGCCAACTAGACCTATTTATACTAAATAGGTTAAAACAAAATCCTAACAAATCTTCCCTAGCCATTTAGGGCCTAAACTTTCAAAATATAGATAAATACATAACTTTATGCTATATGGGCTTAAATTCCATAATACGGGCTCAATACCTTTATCTATTCTAATTGGACCTATTATTGAAATATTTAAGTCCATTATCGATTCTAGGTATTAAAATAGCTAATTGGGCTCAAATTATTTCTATGGGCTCAAAAGCCATGAAATATGCTTAGTAGGCCTATATAAGATATTCGAAGGCCCAATAGTTTAATTAGGGTCTAAATTAAATTCCACTTATACTTGAACATAATTCTTAAGTCTAATAACCAATATTACTCTAATTGGACCTAAATTCAAAATAAAGCTCAATTTCATCTAATTTAACATTTATATTCCTTAATGGGCTTAATTCCTAAACTCTAAAACCTATTATTCTACAAAGTTAAACACTTAGATAATTTCTCATTTGGCCTAATCTAGGATCCCTCAAGGCCCAATACATCTAAATAATAAATTCGATTTCCAAATTCTATAGGCTTAGTCCAAATTATCTAAGCCTGACTATCCTATTTAGACCTAACTCAATTATATACCAATGCCTCACATTAAATTGATTGATCAATATGACTTGCATCATTAGTTTGTATACTCAATACTTATACAAATTAACCTTTCTTAACAGATATTCAATCAACCTATTGTCTTACTTGTGAACCTCTACCGTCCACTATTTTAATATCAGGTACGCAGTAACATGCATGTTGTTTACCTATGGTAAGCATTCTCAAATGGACTTAGCTTAAAGACGGCCTAATAATTGAATGTACTAATTGCGCATGTGTCATTTAATCCGAGACGGAGAGTGACAACCTTGTTAGGTGATTATATAGATTTTGAAGAATTACCGAAAGGATATTTCAATGAGTGAGCAATGAACTAGTGAATACCTAAGGACTTATTATTAGTTTATATACTTGTGCTTTCATTTTGCTTTAGATATTCTAGTTATTATTGTTGCTTCTTTTATTGTAAGTGGATACCCCTAATTGATTAATCTTTATTAAGATAGACTAAGAATTATAATTTGCCACCCATTGCATTACTGCATATACTAAAAGAGTAAGAATGTTATGTTACATGCCTTATGTATCTTGTATATACATGGTGGTTGTCATGATTCCGACTAGCCCACCTCGGGGTATGACATACAAAATTCAAGTATCTAATCACATATTTTTAGGGATGCAACCGGGTCGGGTTTCGGGTGGATCATATGAACCCGAACCCGACCCGCTACCCTATAGGGTCTACCAGACCCGACCCTATAACCCTACAGGGTTTTGATGCTATATCCAAACCCGCCCTATAGGGTTTGATTTAGAACCCGAAACCCGACCCTATAACCCTATAACCCTTTAAAAAAAAAAAAAACCTATTTTCAAATTTTAATAATAAATTTAAAAAAAAACGGTACTTCTAGGATAAGTTTCCTATACATTCAAAAAATGAAATGATGCATGTAGAATTGATAAAAAATGTTGTAGTTCACATTCATTGTATAACGTTTAAACACATTAATATATTACTTTTGTCATTGTATAATATTTTAAAAATATGGTTAAATTAAATTTCATGTTCGGACTAAAATATAATGGACAACAAATTAATTTTTATAGCAAACATGACTTGAGCAAAATTTAATAAAAAGTTCTTAATCCGTAACTAATCCATAAATATATAAAAAAAAATTCTTGGAGACAAAAAAGATAGTAGTTCCTTCATGTCATTTTTTCTCTCTTTACTTCTTTAGTAATGTTTTTTATTTATTTATTAATTATAATACCGGGTTATCGGGTATCCATCGGGTTTGTTATATAATCCAAACCCAACCCTATAACCCTATAGGGTTTTTACTATATATCCAAACCCGACCCTATAACCCTATAGGGTTTTTAACGGGTCGGGTGGATCGGAAACCTATAAGAGCCAACCCGGTTACATCCCTACATATTTTGTTAAAGTTTAGGTACTATTTGCAATATTAATCTTTTTTTTTTTCACTACTATATTTTTTGTTTAAAATTACTATTTACTACAATATTTAAGGAAGAGGGAAATCGAACCGTGGTCAATTTTATTGGGAAATTAATGTTCTTTTCGTGCTATTTCAAGTGACTTGGCTTACTAGTTTGCTTATTGGAGTGGTTCTTTGATACCTGGTGGAATGAGGTAAAATTGTCCAACTCTTTTTTGTATTTCTTAATATTACGAGTGAGAAGATTTAATATGGGTAAAGTATCTAGTCTTGCACACGCCTTCTACAATATGTATTAAGTACTAAGTTTTGTTTTTAGAATATACTCTATAGCACCTTGTAGCTACATTGTCACGCCCCGAGGGGTACCATAAACGTGGCAGTCTGCCGTACACAATACTAAAGCCTAGGAATGACTACCTTAGTCACGCAAAGGCTTCCATATCATGTACAAGCGTACATCACAACCAAGGGAACACATCGGAGTAGCGTAATTTATATTGATAATAAATAAGTAACAAGGCAAAGAGAATACTTATTATAAAACATAAACATATAGCATTGCAATTCTTAGGGGCATGTCCATCTATTATCTTCAAATAATTATACGTCACTATTCATATACGTCATTATATATAAAGAACCTTACAAAATTACTTATCTTATGATTCTATTTCCTTCATAGAAGCTTAACCATCCTCCCATGACTTCCTCAATGTCATGATCCTCAATTTACGCCATGGGTATACCTGTTTCATCGAAACCTATAGGGGTATAAGCTACAACTAGCTTAGTGAGATATTCCTTTTCATTCGCACCATAAATTCAAACAAGTTTATTTAGATTTTCACTCATATGCTATGCAAGCAATGCAACAATCACATGATTACGCAAATATATATAGTTATTCGGAAACCATATATAGAACGGATTTACCCCTTCGTATCAAAGGTTAGGGAATCGGGGTTGAAGCTCCTCGACCTTCTACTGCTAGTCCCTAGGTCCTCACCCACAGCGTTCGGTTAGCTCGGCTCCGAACCTAGAGTCACTTTTCCCGAGCGATTTGGATTCTCCAGGAAGGAACATGGCTCGTGGCACCGCACGATCACAACCAATCTAACTCTACGCGTAGGAGTAGCAGCCTTCCAAAATAGATGTGACTCGATGGATGCTATGCGTGAGCGTTTTAGTTTTCTTAAGACAAACCTTATTAAGGTTTATTAGGGGTGATCAATCAATTTAGCAAACAATAAACAATCATAAAAGTAAATAAACAAAATTATTTTAAACAAGCAATTTGAGACTGCGATATTCTTAATTCTCATTTCACACATAACATAGAATTATGCATAATCTCGAATTCCCCAAATATATTCGTTTTTATCTTTTCTTAGTATACTAATGCTACTACTTTACAAGCACAAGCAAGGTAACGAAATTGGAAGGAATAACTCACTCGTCCATTTCGCTATCTTCTTAATCGTAGTAATCCTCGGGTAGGGTATTCTCGTATCCTTTGTTACCTAGACAAAAGAAATACCCGGGATAAGTCTTTCATGAAATTCTATTCTTGGATATTCTAAACTTTTCTTAAAATCACGGTAAAAACGTATAAGAGGAAATTCCAACTTAAAATGGCCATAACTTGCTCATTTTAACTCGGAATTTCGCATATAATATACCGTTTTCTACCTATTTGAAAAATCTATCCATTTCTAAGGTTATCTTTGTTATAAAAGGTCATTTGGGTTCCGAAAACCTCGGGTACAGATTTAAAACGAATTTTTCTAAACTTTTGCAAATCCAATTTCTAACTCAACTTTCTTTTTTTTTTAAGAAAAACCTTTTGCAACAATATAAGTATATATAGATATATATTTGATAAACACTTTGGATATATAGGTAAGCTCACTTTATATGCAAAATTTCTAATGGTAGTGTCTCAACAATTTATTTCATAAAACAATTCTTTTTAAAGTGTTAAAACTTATTTTGATAAATTCATTTTCAAGTATTTGGAAGAAACTTTATATTTTTATTATAAATGAGTACATCCTTGTTTTATTTCCTTCATTCCTTTTTCCAAAACAAGTAAATTTTTCTTTAACCTTAGTTTTTCATAAATTTCACTTCTATTGATAAAAGATCAATTTTTATTCAAAAAGTATATTAGGTTGTTGAAAAACCTTTTTTTTTTTTTATAATTTTGTATTTAGGATGGTTTTAGAAAATGAATCTTGTTTTCTTATATTCATTTCTAAAATATAACCTTTTGCTTTCCAAGACTTGTTCTTTCATTTATTTTGAAAAGGATTATCTTTATAAAATCCATTATTATTAATCTTTCTTTATTTATATTCTTTTGAAAATGAGTTCCTTCTTTTAGAAATTTGAAAATCATTATTTTTCCTAAGTGGGCACATAACTTTATGAGTTGATTTTATCTTAACTTTGAAAACTAGTTGTTTCTTGGTTTTGGTTATGGAGTTTAAAAGAGTTTAATCTTTAAGCTTTTTGTAAGGACTTTGAAAATTAACCAATTAATTTACTAGAACTTATGTTCCCATAATGAAAATATTTATTTCTTACATTTCCTTAGTAAAACTATCTTTGATACTTGAGAAAACTTTGAGATAACTTGTATTAATCTATTTATATGTTGTTTGATAATAACTTCATTATTTTGTGACAAATCACATAATAGAAAATTTGGCTTTAAGTTCTTTTAATAAAATAAAATTCTATTTTTGAATTAGTTGAGACATTAACATTATGTAGATGCAAATATCATGAGCATATAAAATAATAAGAACATAAGAAAATACTAGAAACAAATAATAAGCAAGAAAATAAAATATCAAGCATTGAGAACCTTAGCTTCATCAAGGAATCCCGATCAAGTATTGGAGCCTTAGCTTCATCAAGGTATCCCATAACTAAAAATGGACTAGTCCCGTAAGAAAATAAATAAAAGATTGTTTTGACTTGATATGGACAAGTCTAAGACTAGAAAGACTAGTCTTAATAATAAAAACATGAAATAAATAAATTGCATAACTTCAAAGTAAATAAATAACAAATGAGCTTATATGCTCTAAATAAATATATATACATAATATAAGTTAGATTAGAAGCAAATAACAATAAATAAACAACATAAAAATAGGAAGCTCACGTACAAGAACAAAACATGAACATGTTGTTGCTTTTTTACTCATATGAGTTTCAAAACAACACCATAGTCATGTTAAGTTACATGACATGAGTGAATAATAGATGGAAGAAATATTTACCTAAAGTATGTAAGAGGTATGAAGATGGTAGATGAAATGGGTATTATGTGAGTGGTGATATGTGGTAGATGGTTTATGTATGAGGAATGATTTTTGTGAGGAATTGGTTTGACGGAGTTATGGCAGGAAAATTCTTGTGGAGAGATTTTGAGAGAGTTTTGGTAGTGAAATGAATTGTGTGAAAGAATGGAAGAGGAATGGGGTATTTATAGAATTTTTGGAGTGATTTTTAGATGTAATAAAATAAATTGAAAAAGAAAAATAATTTGTTGGAAGTGAGAGAGGGGGCGCCGGCCTTGCTTTATGGGGAGGGAAATTGATTTATTTTAATTTGTTTTGTGTAATAAAGAAGTAATGTGTAAAGTTGATGTGAATAAAGTTGTATTGGAAATGAATAAATTAAGAAAATAGATATGTAGGTGTAAGAAATAGGTGTAAGAAAAAGTAGAGATAGTAAAATAGTAATAAATAGTAGAAAAGTACTATGAATAGTAGATTAGACAATTAAAGTACCGGTAGTAATAAAAATACGCGTAATAATGCGATATATGTAATTTTTAGCTACTGAAAAATTCTAAAACTGATATTTTTGGAATCCTTGTATTTTTACGAGTCTATTGGTATAAACGGAATATTTTTAATATTCCGAGATCCGGGACACGCTTTTTGAGAACTGTCCTCGTTTGAGTCCGAAAGACATTCGAAATTCGCGAATCTGATATTTTTATGTTGCCCTATATTATTACGAACTATTTTAAGCTATTGGCTTAATTTCGTTTTCTAGGGTTTGAAAACGCAGGATTGCCGGATCTTAAACACTAGGGTTCGTTATAGGTTTGTTGACCTTTAGGGTTCCGTTTTGACTTCCCATTTTATTGAGTTATTCGTAAGATTGTATAATTTTTTTTTTTTAGTTTTGATCGTTTTATATTTTTAGCTCGACCTTTATGTTTTATCCTATTTTTAATTGTGATTATTTAATAGTTTTTTTAGTTCTCGGGATTGTCTAACCGAGTCTAGGGTTATGAGTTGACTCAGTTTAACTTTTGGCGAAAATTAAAATTTTCGATTCCGAAATTATCGAGGGTTTTAGGATTTTGTTGTTGATCGTCACTTGGATATGTTGTCTTGATTTGCGTGTTAGGAAACAGTTAAGTGATTTGATTGATGTACGAATGTTGTTTCAACCGATAGTTGGATTTTTCTATTTTTGTTTTTGAAGATTCCCTATTTCTCAAATTAAGAAAACCCGTTTTTGATCTTTATTTAGAATTAGGTTTTAACTTGGTTCGCGTTTTAGGGTTTCTGGCGTTTGTCTTGATTTAGAATTTGGTTTTAACTTGAGCCGATTTTTGAGATTTCAATTTTTTAAACTTTTAGAATTGTTTTCTATGAATTATGAAAATTTTTGGGGGTTTACATACATTATGTCTTATACCATGTAAAACCTAAATTACACAGGGCATCTTGTTAGACTTAATTTTTTTTTTCATAAAGCTTGTAATTTTTTTCTTTCTCAAATTTCAAGTTTATATTATTGTATATGGTTTAATATAATTTGAAAAAAAAAATATTTATCTTCATATATTTATTATTCACTGGAAATAATTTGTGTAAAAAAATTTAAAAGTAACTTTTTGATATCGCAACTTTTGCAATAACCAAAAATTATTTATTTATGAAATTTGAAATTGTTGTATATTAATAGGGCAAGTAACATCATCATCCATAGGATAAAAAGTCAAGGACACCAAACAAAGTGGTTCCTTAATTAAAAACCCAACCTAAACAATCTTACGTTATCAACCATGGATTTCTAAGCTTTTTGATGCAAACATTGAGAATGATCCCACTAGAAAGGTGAAATTTAAAGATAAGGATAATGAGTTTCTAGATCATCCTCAAGAGGGAGATGAAGAGATGCTTTTTAAAGGATCTTTTGACTCGTTGGAGAATATCGGGGATATGAATGATAAGAATATCAATGGTGATAATGTTAACATCGATGGAGATGATGTGGGTGTGGTTAAACTCTCATATAAAGAGAGTTTGATTGGTGAGAAAAATAAGTGTGATAGCGAGGAAGTGGATGTTATAGAGGGTGATTTCCAGATTATTATTGATGATTAAGGGCCATAAATTGGGTTATCATCTAGATTACATGAAATTCTAGAAAAACCACGAAAGTAGGCGATTATTGTGAAGCTCATGGGTCATACAATTGGATATAAAAATTTATGCAATCGCATTCAGGAGTTATAGCGTTCAACAGGAGATTTTAAGGTTATAGACCTTGATAATCAATTTTTTCTTGTTCAATTGGAAAATGATATGAATTTTATATGGGCTCTGATAGATGGTCCTTGGGTTATCATTGGGCATTTTTTTCTGTCTAGCAGTGGTATCCGTTCTTCTGAGCATCGACAACTATTGTGTCTCAGGTGGCATTTTAGGTGAGGTTTCCAGATATGCCTATGCAATATTATTATGTGGTTATTTTAACCAAAATTGGTAATATTATTGGTACAACCTTGAAAGTGGATTATAACACTGCTTCTATGTAAAGGAGCAAGTTTGCAAACACTGTAATCCAGGTAGATTTGTCAAAACCTTTAGTGCCTAAATGTCAATTGGATGGCATTTGGTAAACAGTTGAGTATGAAGGTATCCTTCACAATTCTTTTAGTTTTGGGTGTGCAGGTCATAATTTAGTGGCCTGTCCAAAGAAAAATAGGAGGAAAATGTGTTAGATGCAATTAGGGTGCAAGATGCCCCACGTGATTTAACTTTGTCAATAGAGGTGCTTGGAGATTCTCTATTCGGCCTATGGATGTTGGCTCTAAGACGGAATAGAAGGAATGCAAAAAAGGAAAGCACAGATTCAACTAATCAAGCAAGATCCGACAATGCCAAAAATCTTAGTTCTTGATTCAATATTTTGGAAGATTTAGGGGATTCCCTGGATATAGAAGTTAATGATAATTCCTTATTCAATGAAGATTCTAATTTTCTAGCCAAGCAAGGAAATTTTTTGGTAGGTCAACTTCCATAACTATATGTAGAGATAAGGGAAAGCAATGACTGGAGGGAATTCAGCAAGAAGCAGCAACACAGTTAGTTTTCCAAGTGCAACCTAATGCTAAAGTCTCTAATAATAATCAACCCTCTAAGGTTCATAATGCAGGTTCATCTTATTTGAGAAGGCCTTTGAGAGAATTTTCTAACAAAAGGTTGGATACTAACAAATCTCCAAGCTTTGGCCTAAGTAAAGAGAATTCCTCCATTGATTTTTCAACTCTCAATCAACCCATTAATACTTTTTCTAGTAAGAAACCACCTTATATGGGCAAAAAGAGGAGTAGAATTACTGAACCTAAGGGAAATCATGATGTTGCTCTTTTCGAAGAATTTTTTGTTCTCATCTTAGTTTAGGACAAAACCCACTTAATGTGGAAGAAAAAGAAGTTGATTTGCCTAAAGTTTAGAATGGGAATCCCGTTGAAGATTCCATTACACAGGTTTGAGCCTTGGAGATATTTGCATCTTTCTTTGCTATTTTACTTATGTCAGTGTGATCTTGGAATTGCTAGGGGGCTTGTGGCTCCTGTTTTCAAAGAGCTTTTAAGGATTCGAAGTCTCATAATAAACCTAATACTTTCTTTATCTGTGAACCAGGTGTTAGTGGTAGGTAAGCAAAAGGTATTGTACAAAATTTGGGGTTTGATAGTTTGTTCGGAGTTGACTCTCAGGAGTTTTCGGGGGATATAGGCTCTCTAGAACTCTTTGTCTATCCAAGTTACTATGTTAAGCTATGGAGAGTAGTGGATTCACTTGGAGTGGTCTCAAAATAATTGTCGAGGTCTCATTACTGGTGTTTATGCTAGCCCAAGACCTTTGGTTTGTAAGCAATTATGGAGTTCCTTCTTAATGTGAATAAGAATAATTCCCTCCTTTAGGCGATTATAGGTGACTTTAATGTTTACCTCTCTGAGGATGAGAAGTTGGGAGGATCTAATGTTAATATAATCAAATGACCCTGAATTTCAAAATTTCTTATCTTCTGGAGGTTTTATCGATCCTAAATTTACTTGCAGATGGGGCTTTCTTCAAGAGAGACTTGATTAAGTAATTTATAATGGTGCTTAGCGAGTGGAATTGGCAAAATCAGTCCTCCATCATCTCCCAATGATCAAGTCTGACCATAGGCCTTTGGCTCTTTATTTCTTTGGAGTTGCTCCTCCTCCTCCTAAAGATCTTAGGCCATCTTGTTTTAATATGTTTTGGCTTACGCACCCATCTTTCAAGCAACTGGTTAGAGAAAATTGGAATAATCAGCATGATTTTAACTTTAATTCACATTCTTTTGCAATTAAGCTATGAGATTGGAATATGACTTTTTTTGGGAACATATTTACTGAGAAGAAAATTTTGAGGGGTAGGTTGCTAGATGTAGAAAAGAGATTGAGTAAAAGACTTAGTCTTTATATTTTCTAGTAATATAAGGAGCTTCAGAAACAATATGAGGATATTTTGCACCAAGAAGAATAATTGTGGTAGCAAATATGAAGAACAAACTGGGTTAATCAAGGTGACAGAAACATGAGATATTTTCACCTTAGTACTACTACCTGAAGAAAGAAGAATTGTATAGAGAGATTGAAAAATATTGAGGATCATTGGGTAGAGGACCAAGTGGACTTAAAGAAGGTGGCAATGGATTTCTACCTCAATTTGTACATGGAAGAAGTTGTGACAACCTTTGTTCTAAATTGGCCAAATGGTTTTAAAAGTATAGATGAGCTAGACAAACTTTTGCTTTTAAGTGAAGTAAGCAAAGATGAAGTGAAAAAGGCCATTTTTAGTATGTGAACTTATAAAGCTCCAGGCCCCAATGGTTAGAGCCCTTTGTTTTTTTAGACCCAATGGCAGCATGTAAGTCATTTGGTTGTTAAAATTATTAAGGAGAGTTTTGCCACTTGTAATCTTCCCTCTAAGGTAAATGATACTCTTCTTGTCCTTATTCCTAACATTGATAATCTAGTGAGTTTGTTGAATTTCAAACCTATTAGCCTATGCAATGTAGTTTATGAGGCCATTACAAAAGTTGTTGCTAATCATTTGAAGGGGTTAATGAATGATTTAGTCAACGAAACTCAAAGTAGTTTTGTCCCTGGGAGGAGAATCACTAATGACATAATTATTGCTCAAGAAGTGATCCATTCTATGAAGAAAAAGTAGGGTAGGAAAGGTTAGATGGCCATTAAAGTCGACTTGGAAAAGGTATATGATAGACTAAGATGGTCATTTGTAAAAGAATCTCTTTGTTTAGCAAGGTTCCCAGAGAAAATCATGGATCTAATATGACTTTTATCACTACTTATTTTCTGCGACTACTTTGGAACGGTAGCAATACTGAACCTTTTTGTCCTTTGAGAGGCATCCAATAAGGGGATTCTCTTTCCCCTTATATTTTTGTTTTGTGTATGGGACGTTTAGCCTATGAGATACAGTGATCTATTTTGGAAAATAATTGGAAAGGGATAAAATTGAGTAAATGTGGTCTTCTACTATATGTTTTTGTAGGTGATTAGTTTCTTTTTGTGAAAGTCTCCTTGGATCAGGTGAGGGTTATTTAAGGGGTTCTTAATGACTTCCGTCATAGTTCAAGGCAGAAAGTTAGTAACCATAAAACCATAATATACTTTCCAGAAAATGTTTTGTCTAGTTTGCAGGATGCTATTAGTAGTGGCTTTGTTTTTGTTTAGACAAAGGACTTAGGTAAGTACTTGGGCTCCCCCATAATTCATAAATGAATTACCAAAGATACTTATAAATTTTTGTGGATAAGGTTAAAGCCAATTTTTGTGGTAAGATTACCCTACCAATCAGCGAAATTACTAGTACATGTGTGTGATGAGATTGATAAAGCACTCAGGAACTTCATCTGGGGTTCTAAGGATGGGAGGAGGAAATTTCATCCAGTCAATTGAGAGGATATGTATAAATCTAAAGAAGATGGTGGTTTGGGTATTAAGCCTACAGCTCTTGTTAATGAAGGATTACTAATGAAATTAGGGTAGCTTATAATTTCAAGACCTGATGATTTGTGGGTCATAGTAGTTAAAAGTAAATATGGGTGATATGTGCTTTCTTCCAGAGTAGGGACTCGAAGGAGAAGCTATAGTCCCTTAACTTGGCTAGCCATATATTATATCTAGAAATATATGGAGCAGGGGGTCACATGATCTATTGGGAATGGTGAAAATGTTTCCTTTTGGATGGATTCTTGAGTCGAGGGTATTGGTAGTCTTCATGATCACACTACACATGACCTTACAAATGTTGAATTGATGATGAAAGTTAATCAATTTGTGGACAATTTAGGTTAATGGAGATGGGATTACACACTATCTTATCTGCTTAAGCAACTTTGTGATTTTCTTAGGCCTATTCCGGTTCCTTTTCCAAGTAATGGAATGGATGTTCCTCTTTGGTCTCATAATAAATTTGGCAACTTTCCTTCAAAATAAGCTTTCTAAATTATTCATCAATATGAGCAAGAGAATGCCTATAAAATTGGAAGGAGATATGGTGGATTGAAGCTCCTTAACATATGAGAAGCTTTGTTTGTTTGGAAGCTAGAGGGATAAATCTAATGGAAAAATTTTGCAATCGTACGTGTCATGATATTTTTGCTATTTGTTTGTGTTGTAATTATGAAATTGAAATTGTGCTATGCTTTGCGGGATTTTAAGTTGGCTAAATCCATTCGAATGGGCATTATTAAGCAGAGGTTTTGGCATGATTTCTTTAATTGTGATATGACCCAATGGCTATTTGATGGTTTGTCTAAGAGATGGGGATCAATTTTTTCTCACTTGAATTTGACAACGGTTTTTGCTACAGCTATGTGGTGGATATGGAGATGGTTGAATCAATTTTTGTTCCAAGAAAATCAAGAGTCCTCTTTTAACCCTATTCAAATTATTATTTCTTAGACTGAGAAATTCATGCTAAAGAAGTGCAAGCATGCTTACAAGCTAAATTTTTTTTACTCTACTTTAAATTGGCAAAGGCCTGAACAAAGATGGTATAAGGTTAATACAAATGGCTCGTGTGTTGTTAGTTATGGACAATGTACAATGGGTGTGATTATTAGAGATTATAATGCGAACTAGGTATGTGGTTTTGCATAGAAGCTAGGAATTTGTTCTCCCTTAATGGCTAAGCTCTAGACAATGTTAGGCGATCTCCAAACGACTTGACAATTTCAGTTGAGGCATGTGGTAGTTGAGATTGATTCAATGGAGGTTTTTGATTTATTTACCAACCATAGACGGTCTAGTAATCTTCAACAAATAGTGGTGCAGATTGATACTTGGCTTGCCAAAGATTGGGATGTTAAATTTGCCTAGATCCCTCGAAGTTTGAATAGATGTTCTGATTTTATGGCTATGTTGGGTCATAACTGTAATTTAAATTGAAATAGCCATAATTCCCAAATTTATATTTTACACATGTGTTAATGCATTTGAACATGATGTATATGATTTGTGTTAGTATGTGGTATATGTGTAGTATCAATGTATTTGAATATTGATATATCTTAATGTGAATAAATATTGCGTCTATGAATTTGTAAGTGTAATAAAGTGTATGAAAATTGGTTTAAAACAAGTTAAATATGCTTAATACATTTACTAAAATAGCAGAAAATTTACACATACAACAAGCCCAAACACATTGATTTTTGGCCCAAATCAAGCTTAAACCCATGCAAATTAAAGCCCCTACCATGGCAGCCCCTTAAAGTCAACACTAAGATAAGTATAAGCCTTATTTTTTTTTACCAAAAATACACTCTCAAATCAGACCCCAAAAAGCCATACGAATTTCACAACTTTTCTTACATATTGTCTTCTCTATTTCTTCAAAACATTGCACTCCAAACCCTTAAAAAGGTTAAGACCCTAAGCCCAAGTGATTTTCAACAAGACATAAAGCTTTGTAAGGTTGTATTTGGTTGGATATATGTTTATTAAGTTGTTTAAGTTTTCTTGTGAAGTAGGGTTTCATGCCATGAATTGAATATAATGAGTTAAGTGTGTTAGTTGTGTGTTGAGTTGTATTCGGTTGGTTATTGAGCTTGTAGTATGTGCTAAGTAAATAATTTGAAGTGTAGAGATGTTAGGAGTTTGAAATAAGTGTTGGGATAGTTTAGAAAAGATTGAATTAGCTAAATGAAGGGTAAAATGTGGATTTATGTTTGAAATGGTAGATATGGATGTTTGATGAGTTTGAAGTTTTGCTAGAATATGAGTTTTTATGCTAAAATAAGTTTTGTTATTCTTCTTTGCTTTTATTGTTGTTTACATGTTTCATGACCCAATAGGTACTCTAAACGTGACAGCTTGTCGTACATAATATTAAAACTTGAGAATGACTACCCTAGCCACTCGGAAGCTTCCATATCGGTACAAGGCATATGTTCACAACAACGAAGACTGATGGAGTAATGCATTTTAAGATATTGGCAATAGAACATTCAAAATAATACTTAATATATTTCATTGAAATATAAAGTCTTACAACTTCCACGGGGCATTCCCCTAGTAAGTCTCCATAGTAACAAAATCTCACCAGAGCAAATAACTAAAGCTAGAAGATTTTAGAAGAAATCTAATCTAAGACTTCAAAACAAAATTCCTTCAAAAGCTTCCTAAAACATAGATTCTACTCGGATGATCAAGGTGGTCTCAGGTAAGAAACAGAGATCCTGCAATATCAAAAATCTATTGGGAAATAAGCATACTAGCTTAGTGAGTTATTCCTTACGCAAAAGTACTCATGACTAACATTCCAAACTAGTTTATTAAATAAGCATATGAAATGCAACAACCATATAATCAAACAATACATACGATTATCCAGTTTCGTATGTATGATGGATTTATCCCTCCATCGGTGGTTAGGGAATGATTTAAACTGGGCCCCAATCAACCTCCTTGAAAGTCTGTGTGCATCTTAGGGTTTCAATGAACCATACTACTAGTCCTAGGGCTTTCCTTACCCAAAGCGATTGATCCGACGTGGCTAGACCTTGAGCCGTATTCTTCAAACGTCCTAATTCCTCAAGATGTAGCTAGACAGCTTACATTTCCAGTCCCACGCTGAGGAGTAGTAGCAAAATACGAAATGATATTCTAAGTGATATGCATGAGCAATTTAGTTTAAGGGAATTTCCAATCTATCATTAATTCATTTAAAGCCATCAATCAATATTTGTACACACAACAATATACATAGAGAGAATTATAACAATCATAGATCAGGTTCCGATATACTTATCGTTCATTGATCACACATAATAATTCACATACATAATTCCCATGATATCCCACATGCATATCAATTTTTTCTTTTCCTAACATCTAGTACTCTATTCTATAAGCATATGCGTGAATACGTAAACGTAAAGGAAACTCACTTGTTCATAGCGATCTTCTATCAATCGAAGTAATCCTCAGGGAAAAGAAGATCTTAGTCCTCATCACCTAAATAAAAGAAATACCTAAAATGAGTATTTCATATAAGATCTACTTAAATTTTCTAACTTTATCTTATTAGGTTCGTCAAAATTTGCATGAATGGAAATTTCAACTTAAAATGGCCATAACTTGCTCATTTTAACTCGAAATTTTGCATATTATATACCGTTTTCGACCTACTCAAAAAGATCTATCCATTTTTAAGGTTATTTTTATCAAAAGAAGCCTTTGGGGTCTCAGAACAGTGATGTACAAATTCATCACGAAAATTCCAGATTTCAAAACTTAAGTTTTCAAACTTTTCTTCGTCCAAAAATCCTTTTACCAAAATATAGATATTAATATAGTTGAAAAATCCTTTGAACATATATATACTGACTCATATCATAAGCATAAATTTAGTGAAGTTGTCACAACAATGATTTTTGTAAAATAAGGTGTTTTAAAAGTTAGAAAAGTAATGCTTTGAAATTTTTTATTTTATCCTTTGAAAATAATTCAAATTTTTCGAAATGATTTAGTCTTTTAAAATTCCTACAACTTCGTTTTTATGAGTTAAAATTGTAGTTTCTAAATGTTTTCTTGATAGTGACAAAAGCTTCTTAAAGTTCACTTGTTCTTAGTTTTTCCTAAAGTAAGTTTTACTTTAATAAGTAATAATGATTTCCTAAGTTATTCACTAATTTTATTTTCTAAGAGAAATTTATTTTCTTAAAAAGAAAACTTCTTGATGATCTTGCTAAACTTGTTTTTCCTTAGTACTTTAGAGTTTTGATGAACTTTCATAAATAAGTTTAAAGAAACTTTTGCTAAGTAAGAATTTGAAATCTTAAGTTTTTTAAAAAAACTTTCCATTTTATCATCTTTGAAAGGAGTATGTGTGAAAATTTACTTTATGCATCTTTTGTTAAAACTTTAATGTACCATTGTTACTAAGACTTGTTATGAGTTTACTTAAGTTTTTGGAAAAGATTTATGAAGGTAAAACTTTAGCTTTAAATGAAAATCCTTTCTTTAAATAACCAAAGTTTATTTTTTAAAAGAGTTCATAAAATATTTTCTTCATATTTTTGTTAAGATAATATCAATATCCCATGCATGAAAATGAATATGTAGTCATAAGAAAAATAATCAATATAACATAATAAGATAAAACAAATATAATAAGGCATAATAGTAAGGTCAAGTATTAGGAACCTTAGCTTTATCAAATATCCCGGGACTAAGAATAGACTAGTCCAAAAAAGAAAAGAAAATTATTTTAACTTGATGATGACAAGTCTAAGACTAGAAAGACTAGTCTTAAAATAGCATGAAATAAGTAAATAAATTGCAAATTATGAAAATAAATAAATAACAAGTGAGCTTATATGCTCTAATATATATATATATATATATATATAAATACATAAATATATTTAGTTATATAAATAATAAGTTAGCATAATAACAACAATAATATGAGCAAAGCATAATAACAACATAAAAATATAGTAATGAATGTTCATGAATAAGAACAACACATAAACATAGTGTAGCTTCATAACAATAAGTTTAGGAAACTCACACCATGGTCATATAAAGTTACATGACATGGTACAAGTATTATGAAGAAGGTTTATTACCTAAAAGATAAATAGTAGTGAAGAAAAATTGTGGTGTTGGTAAGAACTTGAGAGGATTTTGGGAATATGTAGAGATGAAATTTGAGAGGGAGTTTAGAGAGGAAAATTTTAGAGCGTTTTGGGTAGTAAATTTATGAGTGGATGAAGTGTGAAAGAAATAAAAGAGAAATGGGGTATTTATAGGAAAAGTTGGAGAGAAATTGTAGTTAATTAAATAAATGAAAAAGAAAAGAAAAATTGGTGGCATGAAAGAAAAGAGTAATTTAAAATTAATTTTTAAAAAAGTGTTAGAGAAGTTTAGTAATATGTGTTATAGAATTTTTATGAGAAAAGAAATTTGTAAGAATAGATATATAGGTTATAAAAATAGGTAGTACCAAAAAGTAGAGATAGATTAATAATATAGAATAGTATAATGTAAGTAGATATGACTAATAAAATGCAGGTAGTAAGAAAATACAATATAATGCGATATCTGATATTTTTAGTTACCAAAAAATTATAAAACTGATATTTTTGAAAACATTATGTTTTTATGAGTTAACGGTATATTAGAATATTTTTACCATTTCGAGCCTTGAGACACGTTTTTCAAAAACTGATCCCGTTCATATTCGAAAGACACTAGAAATTTATGAATCCGATATTTTTAAGCTTTTCTATACTATTACGAACCATTATCCATAATTATCTTAATTTCGTTGCTTAGGGTTTAAGAACGCGGTATTGCCGGATCTAGATTTACTAGACTAAACATAGAACTAGGTTAACTTTAGGGTCCCGGTTTGACTTCGTTTCTAGGGTTTACTATATTACCAAAAAAATCTAAGGCTTACAACATGTGTACATGATATATTGATGCTAGATTTATGTTAGGTTTGTGATAAAAATGAATAAATGATAGATATATGTGGTTTATACATGGATGTGGAGGATGGGGTTAGATAAAGTGAGTTTGATGAAGTGGGTTAATGATGTAGGATGAGAAAAACATGTTTGGAAAGGTTGTGAATATGATATTGATCTTGTATGTTGTTGTTAGACGATTTAGTTGATGTATATGATGAACAAGTAGTTGAAATAGGGTAAAAAGATAAGAAAAAGATGAAATTAGGACCGCCTATTCATCATGGGCATAATGTCGCTCGTGATCTTCTTAGATCATGAAATTTTGAGTGTCAGAGCCTAGATTATGGCCATAATAGAGGGGGTGATCTCTTAGGTCAAAATTTTCACGTAACACTATTTTGTAATTTAATCATAATTTTTTATCCAAACTTAGATTGAGGTGATTCAAATTACATTAGAAGCTCAAAAAGAGATTACAACTTTCATGTTTTAAGTTCATACAAATTCTAAAAGTATCAATGCTCAAATTTTATTTCTTTCCAACTACTATAGATTTAAATAAAGTTGAAACTTATGTTTTATTTGTTAAGTGTTTGTAGTCAGTATAAAATGGATCTTTTTAAGCTAAAATGAAATAAATAAATAATAGTTAATGTTTTATATAAGTTAATTGATATAATTAAGCATGAGTTAAATGGATTTGTAAATTTAATAAATATTTAGATTAAATATGGAAGTTAGAGTTAAGATGAACTTATTATATGTCTTAAGTTACATATGTGTGAGAATACATGTTATGTTTAGTGTGGAATTTGTTTAGAATTGAACTTTCATGCAAGTGTGAGTTCTTATTTTGAATTAGTGTTAAATTTTATTAATTTAATCTCTTTTATTAGATTCCTGTCAACCTTTAGGACTAGTTGCACCTTCATTGTAGAGAATATTAGGTACAGTAACATGCTTGTTTTCTTGCCTAGATTAGGCATAACTAAATTACTTTAATTTAAGAAAACTTAGACCTTGTTTATATTGATTGTCTATTATGCTGTTGAATCTGGTTCGGGGGGCGACACCTTGCTCAGATTAGTGGCATAGTAGTTCAGGCGCTTATGTTACCCTATCTTTATAATAAGACTTTTTATAAGTGACACAGTGGGTAGTTGATAGGGTTATTGGTATTAGTATAACATGTGCTTATTCTTAAGGAGAAGTAATATAATTTAATTCAATGTTTATGAGAACACTTGAATTATGTGATATTATGAATCAAGTTCAGTAAAGTTATGAAACGTCTGAGAACCCTAAAAAAAGCTACGTTTTCATTTATGGATATATCATCAAGGAGATAAAAATCCCCGAACAACTTATATCAACCCCCTGAGAGTCGAGATCGTCACTCAGGACCCCTAGATATCCTTGTTGTTCGGAGTTTAAATACTTTAGTGGTGTTTGGCCAAATTTAAAGATTTTTTATGAACTTATTGGATGTTGCATTAGCATATAGTATAAGTTTGTATGCCACTTGCCTTTGTTTTCGTTACTTGCATACTGGGCCTTTGGCTCATATTTTATCTATTTGGGTATTGATGACCATGATGAGTTTATATCAGTATGGATATGGTACCGACTTTGAGGATTTCTTAGATGATTGAGAGGATTAAAGATTACCATGACCTTGATGGATCTTTTATAATAGTATAGTTTTGGAATACCTATGTAATAGATATTATAGCTTTTATTTATCTTTTGTCTCTTTTGTAAATGGCTTGTTAATAACCTATATTTGTAATATATTAATATGTGTATATATATGTAAATATTGTTCTATGTCTTAAAGGTATGAAATGTGAGTGTTTTAAGTAAGTATGAGTTTTCTCTTTATAAAGCTTAAGTTATGTTTTAATAGAAGTTCTATTAGTTAATAGTTTTAAAATCTGTTCTTATAAGAGATTTAGGTAAACAAATGTCAAACTGATCCTGGTAATCAATCTTATATATAATACACAAGTTATATGTGGTTGGAAATTGGATTCACCTATTTTAAATATAAGGGTGAGTACGGGTCCTTACATAAATCATATGGTCTTCTTCAATCAATTTGTGAATTTCCTTGTTTATCAGGATTATTTGGAATCCCTCTAATTGTTACTTTGTATTTGTTGTTGTTTTGGCCTAAGGCCTCTTTATAACAAAAAAAAAAAAAAAAAAAATTGATTCCTATTTCTTTACTATTGTTATATAATTTAATATAGATATATTTGAATGAATTAAATTACTTTCTTAAAATAGCCCAACGATTTATTTGTCTTGCTTTATTGCTTTTAAAGATATTCTTAAGTAAATTACACTATGTATAAACCCCTTAATTTTGCATAACCTAATTTTGATAATTGCATTAATATGATATAAAATCTTGAAAAGCTTTTGGAAAAGTCGCCAAAAATCACTCCTGATTTTTTGTGATTTAAGAATATTAAAATGCATACAATTCAATTATATTTAAGAAATCATAATCGTTATCAACAAAATTTTTCCTAACCTTTTTGCAATAATAAGTAATGATAAATCAAAGAATTAATAAAGTAATTACAAAGGCTCTAGCAAACTTAAAAGAATTATCTGTCAATTTTGAAAAATAATAAATATCCATAAAATTGGCAAATAAGAATAGCATAATAAATCACTAAGCGAAATCTTAACTTCAACAAATAAAAATCAGTATATCTCTAAATTCATAAACACGTAGAATTACATAACATCCAAGCAATTAAATTTCCAAAGTAATAATAAATAATTATTTATAGATTTATAATAAAACCGATTGTAATCCCTTAAAGAAACTAATGACACCATCTTCTTTAGTAAGTAAAACTCTTGGTAGTCATCAAAATCATATAAATAATTTATTGCATGGGAAAATATCCAAAATATAAAACAAGTAATTATAAATAGAAAAACTCTAAAATTAATACCTATAAAATATTCTATATTACTATTTTAATCATGTGGTTATTTCAGGCATATGATAAATATTTGACAAACTATTACTATAATTTACCATAGTAATGGCATCAAAAGTGTACTATAATTAACAATATACGTTGTAGTAGTATAATGATAATAACAACAACAACAACAACCATATTATTTTTCATATAATAAATAATACTATACTTGATCCACATATTAAAACAATTTTGATAAGTACATTAATTATGATAACTTATCGACTTATAACAATGCTATATGATTCTTTCCAATATTGTAATTTTGATAAGCACCACTAAAATTTAATAATTATAGTAATAGTTTATACATAATCATAATATCAATACAACCTATAATATAACAAGATCCTAAGATTAATTAAAAAAACTTACAATTATTGGCGAACTAGGTATTTAACAAATCATTTGATACGACAAATACCATATAATTCTAATAGAAAACACACAAATCAAGCAATATGATAATATTATATTAATTAAAACCAACAAAAAATTAATTGGAATTTTAGTAAAATAAATAAAACACATCATGAACCCTAAAATTTGAATCAAATCAAAATCCTACCATATAGATCAGACCAAAAATCTCATAAACCTTAGATCAAATCAATTAAATCTTGTGACCCTATAATATCATATAAATTAAATTAAACTTACATTTCCAAAAATTGAAACTCAAGAACCATAAACGATTAGATAAAGTGAATTAAATAAAGACTGGAACCTAAAAGTAAATCGTATAGCAAAAACATATCACCAGCAAAGCGATCCAATATTTAATCAATTTGAAAACCTTATGCTAAGCAATTATCTATTTGAACCCAACACGCAAACCGATGCATTATATCCAAATATTATCTATTAATAAAATGATAAGAAATAATTCCTATAATTGAAAACTCCCAAAATTTTACTATGGTCTTATAAGTAAAACCTTAGACTCGAAATGGAACTGAAACCAAGTCCACTGTAAACATTAAGAAATCTAGACTTGATCAAACACAAAGTTAAACCAAGTCCACTGTAAACATTAAGAAAGCTAGACTTGATCAAACAGTTTCTAAAACAATAAGATACTAAATCAATTAGAAAAATATTTTGATATTAAATTATGAACCGAAGATATATTATAAGTTCTAAAACAATCAGATTTGATAATACTTCGATCGTATCATGCCTTTACGAGATCAATTTCCATATCCGATTATGAACATGTAAATCAAGACAATATAATTTAATTAATATTTAGTAATAAAATCATGTTAATTTATTTTCTATAATATGGTATCTGAATTTTCAAATCAAATTTCGTCAACCAAATAGTTACTGCAATCAATCGGTAGTACCAAAGCTAGATAATAATTAATGATAAAATAGTATCAATTCATCCTTCAAAAATCATTTGATCATTTATCGTTTTATAAAAATATCATATACAATTTTTACAACTCATAAAAACGTCAATTATAGTTATTATACATGTATTTTATCTCTATCTGTAATTAATTTGTCAGTTCATTTTATTTTTTACTATTCATTATATTTATCTATCTTTACTTTTTCTTACACTTTTCTTACAATTCTTACACCACCCATAACTTTTTTCTTACACACATCTAATCTACTTTACTTTACACATAACTTCTTCTTTACTTTTTTTTCCCTCTCTTTCTCTCCCTCCCTCCCTTGATTTACGTGTTGCACATAACAGTTGCCCTCTCCCCATTTTTCTATCATTTTTCTTTTTCATTATTTTCTATGCTTTAATTCCCTTTAATTTTCTTTATAAATATCCCTTTCCTCCTCCACTTCTTACACACTTTTTCATTATCATAACAAAACTCTACCGAAATCATTTCTCAACTTCTCTCTCTCTAAATTTCCTCTCAAACTTTTCCCCTCTAAATTTCTCTATCAACTTTCTTTCCTTCTTTCACTCATACATAATCTTCCATCTTTAGATAAAATATTAAACCCCACCTTAGATTTGTATCAACATAACATAAAAAATATGTATATTGTCATTTCCATATGACATCCCCATGAGTATATGCTAGGGAATAGAATTGTGAAAATAACATATTGTTCATATCATGTTCTATCTCATGTTCATGTTTATGTTCATATATTGTTCTTGATGTTAACTTAACCTTTTATATGCTAGTATGTCTAAGTAATAAATATATATTTTAGAGCTTAATGCTCACTAATTTAACTTTTATTTAATGCCTTATTTCATGTTTTCATTATCTGTTTCTTGCTAATGAATAAGACTAATCACTTCTAATCTTAGATTTGTCATGATTAAGTTAAAATGTTTTATGATACTTGTCTATAATCTAAGTCCTGAAGAGCTAGACATAAATTTAAGTCTCCTATATTTTTTTTTTCTTGTTATTTTCTTAGCCTTGATATAAATCTAAGACTCCTATTTTTTTCTTGTTATTTTCTTACTTTTTTTATGGAACTTGTCCATTTTTAAGTCCCGGAAGACTTGAATAAAATCTAGAACTTCTACAATTTTCTTTCTTTAGGATTTTCTGATACTTTTTTATTTTTATGGAACTTGTCCATTTCTAAGTTCGAGAAGTCTTGATAACAAGCTAAGACTTCCATTTTTTCTTATTCTTATATATATGCTCCTTTGATTTTCTATTTCTTTTATATCCTACATGAGTCTAATTTTTATCTCATAACGTAACTATAAAGTTCATATTCATGCATGATCATAGGATGATATTGTTGTTAGTAAAAAATGCAAGTAATAATATGAGTTATTTTATTTCACATAAAAATAGGACTAAACTCTTAAGAGAAATTATTTTCAACAATTAGGAGAAATTTTTATTAAAACTTAGGATAATGGTTCAACCAAATTCTTTTCAAGATATTAAAATATCATAAACTTTTAATGTTGATAATTCTTTGTTATGCAAATTTTTCTTAAAAACTCATATATATGGCTTATGCCAATACTTTAATAAACACTAAGAATAAAACAATTTTTCTAAATCAAGCCTAAAACCAATTCATTAGTTCAAAAACCCGCCTAGAAAAATAAAATGGGTAAACGATTTAAGGAATCAAGTTTTTAAGAAGTAAATTCATTTTCATGAAGTTAAGAAAGTATGAAAGTGATAGCTATAATAATTAGACACATGCTTATAACAAATTAAAAATTTTTGGTTTTCTTCCAACAACTCAAAAAAAGATTTTTGTAACCTTCACTTTAAAACTTATAAAGTAAATTGTTTTATGAAAAATCATTGTGGGACAACATCACTAAAATCATGCATATAATATGAGTTTATATTAATGCTAAATGATTTTCAACTATATAAGTATTTTGGTGTTTGCTATAGAATGTTTATATGGTGTAAAAGTTAGAAAAAATTTCAATTTAAGAGTTAGAACTTTCGGGTACCGATCCATTTCAAAACATAAATGGCTTTAAATTTTAAAAATAACCTTAGAAATAGATAAATCTTTTCAAATAGGTAGAAAACGACTACTAATATGTGAAATTCCGAGTTAAAACGAGCAATTATGACCATTTTAGTTAGAATTTTCACAATCGAGAAGTGACATGAATTTAATTGGTAGAATTGGAATTTTAGGTAAAACCTCTATGAAATACTCATTCCGGATATTTCTTTTGTCTAAGTAACGAGGAATACAAGACCTCATTTCCCAATGATTACTTCGACTAAGGATTACACTAAGAAGGAGTGAGTTTTCCTTTATGTTTTACGTATCCATGCATGTGCTTATAAGTAAGCACTAGATTTAAAAAAGATAAAATTGGTATGTATGTGGGATATTATGGGATTTATGTATGCGATTTATTATGTGTGATCAATGAACGTTAAGTATATCGAAACTCGATTGATTGATTAAAGTGAATTGTTTCCTTGTTATGATGACTTGTGTGTGAATATTAGTTGATTACTTTAATTGAAATTAATTGTTGATTGGGAACCTCTTATAACAAATTGATCATACATATCATTTAGAGAACCATATACGCATTTTGCTACTACTCCACTAGAAAGGTCAGTTGCCTAACTACATCTTGAGGAATTGGGATGTTCGAGGGAATACAGCCTCATGGTGTAGCCAAGTTGGATCGATTGGTTTAGGTAAGGAAAACCCGAGGACTAGTAGTACGGTTGATTTGAACCTAAGACACGCATGCAAATTTCAAGAAGATTGTTGGACTCATTTAAAATTTTCAAGAAGATCAATGGACCCATTCAAATCACTCCTTAATCTCGAATGAAGGGCACAAATCCAGTCTACATATTGATGTTACATTGCATATGCTTACTAATAGACTTGTTTGATTGTTTTGTTGTGGGTACATTTGCGTAAAGAATTATCTCATTAAGGTAGTTATGCTTATCTCCCATAGTTTGATTTTGCAAGAATTTCATAAAGTCGAGATTGGGATAGGAACGAAGTGCAGAGCATATCAAAGATCAAGTCAAGGATTATAGTATTGATGGATTAAACTTAGTTGAGAGAAAGGACTTAAAACTTGATTTATTCTTTTTGTAATCTCCTTTGATTGTGAAAGTTAACCTAAGTTTCTTTGTTCTTTTTCATTTTTGGTTGGGTATCTAATTCTTTGCGATCCTTATGATTATGGGAAAACGATATCCTAAACTATTTTTCTAAATATCTATATATGTATAACATATTGAGAGAATAAGTAATTAAAGTCTTGTAATCTCTAACTTGCAAGCCGATCATCATGTTATGGATGTACACGTAATATGATGACCTTAGAGTTAACTATTAGGCCCTATTTAGGATCATGATACTATGGTACCGATATAAATAAAATAAACAGAATACATATCACTTCTAGTTCATGTTGCCCAAGAAACACACCATCTGCACAATTCAATGGTGGTGCAATATTGGATTATGAATTTATGAGTACGATTTTATACGTTCATGATTTTATTGCTTCTGTATAATTTTATACGATTCTACTGATTTAATACATTTCAATAAATACAAAAATCACAATTTTAACAGCAATTCCGAAACATTGTCTGTTGGCAAAATTATAGCCATGAGCATCTACTCAAATAAGTTCTACTTAGATTTAGTAGATATTCCCTATGTAACAAAGCTTTCTACAAATAGAAGCAAGATTGACATTGAAATTGTTACTAAACTCCGTCATTGGTATCTCCCTTTCCAATAGTTACTAGCTGTCCATTATCTCTCTCATTGACATAGTTTTTGTGGCAGTTGCTAGTGGCCGCCGAAGTTGCAGTGACAGTCGAAAGAATAGAAAAGAAACTTCATCAGGCTTGAACTTCCACATGCCCAAAGCTAATTCATGCGTTATTGCATCAACTTCTCTAGTCGTTACTTCATCAATCTCTTCTTTTCCAGAAAACATTTCTTGTATTATACTCATATCCCTATGAATTTTATTACTCATTCCATCACGATTTACTTTAATTCTCGAGAACTGTTTCTCATGTTTTATTTAAACTTGCAAACGAATTAAGTCGAAATAGGACAACTTTGAATTCGAGCTTAAGCTCGATTCAAATAATAGGGCTTGAGCTTGACTTGATCTTGATCCATCTTAGGATTTTAAGTTTGAGTTTGACCTAAAATAATACTCTATAAACTCAAGTTTGACTTAATTAAATTCGATTTAAAAAAATATTTTAAATCTTAATTTAAATAATATTAATACCCACACTCCAATTTGAATTAGATTAATATATAATTAAGGCAAACGTGTAAACTTGAGCTTGACTTAATAATATATTTGAGTAACTTGAACTCAAATTCAATTAATTATTATTCGAAAAAATTTGAATAATCAATGAGTTGTATTCGGGTGATTTATAAATTAGTTTGATTCATCTTCACTCTAATTCCACTCATTTATTCATTTCCTTCTTATTGGGCAATGATTTTACTGGAACTCAATGGCGGGTTTAAGATTGTCTTTAATATAAACGGTTACATACTTGTTTTGAAAAACTAAACGAAGCCTAAGAATTTTTTTTTTCTTTTACAATTTTTATATATAAATAAATTTAAATAAAAGGAAGAAGGGGGAAAAAAAAAAAAAACAAAGCAAAACAAGTGTAAAAATAGACGGAATTGTTCCGTATTTATTAGCAGTGCCCTAATTACCTTCCGAACTCATTCTAAAACCCTTTCCCCATTTGTTGTCCCCTTCTCTTTGTCTAGGTTTCTCTCCCGTGGAACAGCTAATGATACAGAAGGTATCATCGAATGACGGTGCTTCCATCTCCTTGCTCAAGTCGCAACCTTTCTTCAACGGTAAGTTGCTTCGAATTCCCTTACATATCGTCATTGCCAATTCAAACTGCTAAGCTCTGAGGTTTTAGGTTTTGGGTTTTAGTTTAGTGGGGAAGGAAAATGGAAATGAGTTATATGAAGAAAGAAGGGAACTTTCCTCCATCACCATGTCAATGGTGTAGAATTCCCCTAGGGTATGAATATTAGATAGCAGACAGGAACACTTTTCATCATCGACAGATGTTAATGTCCATTATCCTTTTTTAATTACAGGATATCTAGTTGAATAATTGACCATGGCCAAAAGCACCATCCTGTTGAAAAGAGAAGATGGGATTAGCAATGACATTAGAAACATTGGAGATCTACCCGAGCCGATTTTGGTTTACATCTTATCGTTTCTCCCCATCAAGGATGCTGTAAGAACAAGCGTATTGTCGAAAGGGTGGCGACTCTTGTGGACATCTATTCCCAATCTTTCTTTTAATGAACTAGAGTGGTGTGTTTCTAACCGTAACAGAGAGCTTTTCATGGATTTCATTGATAGCGTGCTCGTTCAATACAGGCCCTCTACCATCAAGGAGTTTAGCTTGGTATTGACAAGATTATGCTGTGAGGATCGTTTTCGTTTTGATGGATGGATCTCCAATGTATTAGGGCATAAAGTTCGAGATTTTGCTCTGTGTCTGGGTAGAGTTGAGGAATGTAAATCCTTTTGGCTGCCTCCTGGTTTGTTCACGTGTGACACTATTGTGCAACTAAATCTAGGGTTTATGTGTACTACCACTCTTAATCTTCCTTCCCAATTTCATCTTCCAAATCTCAGAGTCTTGTTTCTCCGGAAGGCCAAATTTCTAGATGAGTGCTCACTTCAACGGCTTTTTTCTAGCCCGGCTCTTCAGATATTAGATGTGAATGGTTGTAACTTGGAAAAGATTTCAGCTGTAAGCGTTTGTGCCCCAAAACTTAAGCATTTAACTATAACAGAGCACGAATATAACCCACTGCATGGTGACATCCCATGTGACCATCGTTGTCAAGTCATGATCTATGATTGTAATCTCATATCCCTTGACTTGTCAGGCTGCATCATTAATGAATATTCAACATCTAATTTATCAGCCGTTTCTGTTGATTTATCGAATCAAGCTGTTGATCACCTAGGCAAGATTCTCCATGGGATACGTGCTGTCCATAAACTCACCATTGACGAAGCAGCTATTGTAGTATGTAGAGTAGTTTATATCATGTTTCTTAAATCATTGTTCATAGTTGTGATTGACATGCATCTTCTTCTTATTAGTCTGTTGAAGAAGGAGTAGAGTTGATTTCAAGGTGGTCAGATATGCCTGCTTTAAATGCTCTAAATACACTGCAGTTAGGTTATTTTGAGATGATCATTTTTTGGAAAATATTGCAAAGTACCCCTTGTCTCTGTACTCTCCAATTACATGAGGTATGGCATCTTACTGTTTTGTTGATTTAGTTTTTGGCTTCATGTTAAATATGACTTCTTCACCTGATAATTGGTGGTTAAGGGTATATATTATGATGGAAAATATGAAGAGATATTTGATCCTGTGCCTCAATGCTTTGTCTCAAGTCTCAAGGAGATTATAATAGACCGTTTATTCTTAGAGGAGGGAGTGCTATATGTTCTCAAAACCATGCTGAAACATGCGCTAGTTTTGGAAGAATTTGTAATCTCAGCCAAAGCTGCACATATCAAGGAACACCCCAAATGGCATAACTTCAGCCGAAAATTGATGGCTTGTCCACGTGGATCAGAGAATTGTAAAATCATTCTCTAACTCGAATAGGCCACATTAATAAGGCTACTTTGCCTGATCTATGATCTCTTATTAGTTATGTGCTATATTGCTTTAAGCAGTAGTGTGTTTATGCAACTTTACTAAGCTTCTTGAGTAACATACCCAACAATTACTGCAAATTATTATGACAATTGATTATACTTTAAGCATTTGTATGTATAAAATATAAAGTCATGTGTGTTCTAGCTTATTGTTCCAAGTGGGAGTAGGTAATACCACTTTTAAATTTCTCTTGACAGCATTCCATGAACCTATTTGTACATTTGTGTGGAATTTTCCCATGAACTAGTAGGATATAAAGCTATGGAGGAGGATTCAATTTACATCTAGTAGGTGTAATGCTCGCATGGTTGCTGGAAAGTATTTCCATGGAAATCGAAACAATCAATTATGGTATGTTATACACTTACATTGATTCAAGAAGCTACTTAGTATATGGATTCAAGGTTCTCATATGCCCAATTGACATCGCAAGTCTACATAGTAGATACCGCTATGCTTCTGCATTATTATCTTACCTCTTAAAATTTTAGCATGCTTTATGCTAAGGTTACTTGATAGCTAACTCGAAGCAGCCAAATTCTCATTAGTCTTAAATTCTATTATGTATGAATCTTGGTAGTATAGAAATATTTTGTAGAAGGTTATGTATAAAAATCTTTGCTGTAGATGGATGTAATCTTAAAATCTATGAAAAGACAGCAGGTGGAAGTAGAGGAATATAAATTAAGAGGCCAATTCGAACAAAACATCGGCCTTGGCATGTCGATGCTTGAGAGGTACATGGCTGAGCCTACGCATATGTTTAGTCGTGGTTTGAATCTTAATCTGAATAATGGTGTTTGATGTGGAAGGTGTTGGATACTCTCTGTTTAGGCTATTGTATATTTGATATGTTCTACGTTTCCTGCATGTTATATGGGGGCACCTATAAGGTACCCATTTAGATTGGTGGAAACATCTCTACATATGTATATTAGTATACGATAATGTTTCATGGAGCAAAAGGTAAAATATTATGGGATCCAGAACCGTATAGGAAGGGACAACTGTAGAAAAAAAGAAGAATAACTTTATGGTTATATTTACATATATAGAAAAAGAGAATATATATACAAGACTCATTCAGACACTTTAGAAAACAAAAAATCCTAATAAAAGCTCCTAGTAAAAGCTAATAACTATTGTACAATAAATTATATTAATTGTTGCATTAATTGTAATTACACTAATTTTCATTTCTTAACAAATTCTAATCTATATCTTCACAGTCCTCCTCAAGTTGGAGCCACTACAAGGCCTAACTTGGAAAGAAACAAACAAATTCGAGTTGCAGAAATTGCTTTATAAACATATTAGCATGTTGATGATGAATAGAAACATAACGAAGTTGCAAAAAACCACTTGCCACATGATCTCGAATGAAATGAATATCAAAATCAATATGTTTTGGCCTACCATGCAACAAGGATTTGTTGTAACTTGAATAGCAGATTTATTATCACACATTAAAGGAATAGGATGAGGAAGAATAACATGAAGATCATGAAAAATAAAAGAAAGCCATAAAACTTCTTTTGCACTAACTGTAAGACTCCGATAGCCTAAATTGTGGTAGACATACTAATAGTGCATTGTTTCTTGGTTTTCTAAGAAACCAAGGTTGAACCCAACATGACACAATAGCCAACTAAAGAGCATTGATCAACTATAGACCCTCAATCAACATCTGTGAAAGCTTGCAATTCCAAAGAATTGGAAGCAGCATAAAAAAGCCAAGTGAGGGAGAACCTTTAAGATAATGTAAGACATGATTAACAGCTTGCAAATGCAAAGAACACAGTCGAGGCATAAACTGAGAAAGAAAATGAACGGCATAGGAAATGTCTGGCTGAGTTGTAGTAAGATAAAGAAGTCATCCAACAAGTCTTTTATATTCAGCTGGTGAAAAAAGAGGATCCCTTACATCAAATCTAGTTTAAGACCAGTAGGCAATGGTTGGGAAACCGATTTACAGCCCAAAAATCCAGCATCAACCAATAAATCTAAAAGTAACTTGCATTGATAAACAAGCAATCCTTGAGAAGTATGGCATAATTCCAACTTAAGAAAGAAGCGAGCAAGGCCAAGATCCTTGATTGTGAACGTGTCATGAAGTTTTTATTTCAAAAGGAAATTGCATCCAAACTGGTTCCTATAACAAGTAGATCATCTACATACAACAAAACTATAGTAAACTCATTCCAATTTGCCTGGTGAAGAGAGAATAATTTGTACGAGATTGAACAAATCCTTGCTTCAGTAAAAAGTGACAAATCTCAATGTTCTATTGCCTAGAAGCTTGTTTAAGGCTATAAAGTGATTTTTTGAGCTTACAAACTTGACTAGGCAATGCTTTTGTATACCCATTAGGTGGCCTCATGTAAATTTCTTCAGTAAGAAAATCGTGCAGAAAAACATTGTTAATATCTAACTTATATAAAGGCCATCATCTAGCAACCGCTATAGCAAGCAATATGAGAAGAGTCTCCATACGTGTTATAAGTGAAAGTGTCGTGACAATCCTCTCCCTCTATTTGAGTATAACCCTTAGCAACTAAACACGCTTTATAGCGTTCAATAGAACCATCAGGATTATACTTTATTTTAAAAACTCATTTACAATCTATAGCTCATTTTCCTTAGGGCAAATCAGTTATATCCCATGTGTCATTAAGCTCTAAAGCCTCTAATTCTTTATGTATAGCTAATACCAAATTAGGATCTTGTGATGTATGCAAATAACAATGTGGTTCTTTAGTAGTTAAGACTTGTGCTAACGAGGCAACATAATATGAAGGGTAAGAAGAAAAATCATCGAGGGAAAATAAAGGATAAGGATGATGGGAAGAAACAGAATAAGTAGAACCAATATGAACATAATGAACAAAGTCTTGGAGCTAATTGGGTATTTTACGTATCTTGGATGACCTATGCTCATATGAACCAGAGGCAACATAAATGTCAGTTTTAGGAACAGAGATATCAATATCGGGTTCAACAAAAACAAGAGCATTAGTGACATCATTATTGGGTTCATTTGAAACAGAAACAGGAGCATTAGTTGAAGTAACAGATAAAGGATTAAAGTTTGAATTAGTAAAATCATCTTCATCAAACTCAAAGACAAGAATATGAGATGTAGTTGAATCAAAATGAGAATAAATTTTATTAGATTTAACAAAAGGAAGAGGAGGGAAAAAAAAAAAAAAAAAGGAAACACCTGCTCATGAAAAATTACATCACGACCGTTAAAGACACTTTTAATGTGAAGATTATACAATTTATAGTCCTTTTTCCCAGCAATATAACCAAGGAAAACACATCTATCAGCACTACTATCCAATTTATCTCACATGTGTGAAGGTTGAGTAATAAAACATAAACAACCCATTATGCGTAAATGATCATAAGAGGTTGGTTCACCAAACAAAAGCTCATAAGGTGTTTTCCAATCAAGAGAGGAAATAGGCATTTGGTTTATAAGGTAAGTTGTAGTAAGAACATACTCTCCTTAAAACTCTTTTGGAAGATTGGCATTTAAATGTAGAGCTCTAGGCCAGCCAAGTGAATGGTGGTGTTTACGCTTAACCTTCTCATTTTGTTGAGGTGTATAAGCTATAGTGCGCTGATATGTAATTCCCAAGTTATCTGAAATGACCCAACCTTTAGGGTACTTAAGGGTGAGGTTGTTTCACCACACATTGCCCCTAAGTGACATATGAAAGGCTTCCGATATCTAAGTGAGTTTCTAATAACATATTAGTTATGAAATCATGATTATACCCCTTAAATAAACCATATCAAGTCAAGAGAGGATTTGTAAATAATTTGGAAACCACGACATCAATATGAGAAAAAGTCCTTTAAGAAAGAGTGGGAGGAAGATTTTATAGTTCAAAACACAAAAAAAAATAATAATAATAATAAAATAACAATCATAAAAGGAGAGTTAGGCTCGACCCAATTACAAATAGGTACTATGCTAAAAAGTAGCAATATGATTAAGGGTTTATAATCATCCATAAAAATAAAGGAATAAATGTTTAAATAGTCTTTCAGATTCCATTTGAAACTCAAATAGTTGAATTCACTCTCCAAATTCGTCGATCACAAAACCCATAGAATCGTAGTGGACATCCACATAGGTGTCCTCACTAGTACCTGAAATAATATAAAGTAAGCGGCGAAGCCCAGTACAATAGTAATCAAGCACATACTTGCATGCCATACACGCTTAGGCTAATGCAACAAGCGTAATTTTAAGTTTAAATAGTCTTAAATCAGCAACCAAGTATTTCTAGTGTCCTAGAAATACCAACATACACAAGAGTACTCATGACTCCTGCCAAACAAAAAAGGTAAGGTTCCCTCAGCAGATCATACACCAAAGAGGAGGGTTCGATAAGTTCCTATTACTTATCAAAAAGAAAAAGAAAGAAATAGTCTCATATGGTTCAATCCCTCACAGACAGCCATCAATGAGCACGGTCCATTGCAACACTTTGTACAAGAGCCCACTCCCTCATAACTTCGTTGCAACTTCTCTCCAGCTCTTAATTGACCGTCGGATTTCTAAATCTCCCCTATTGACTACACACTTATCCTTACCATACACTCTATGGGGGCTCAAGTGCCTATTACTACCACATCATCTCGGAATTGCGATCAAACTCGCAACTCAGTTAGGGGGTGCCACTCCTAGAGTAAGTAGCCAAGCAGCAATAAACAATTAGTTGAACCGAGTTTAAGTTTTAGTCCAGTTATTAGACTAACCTAGCAAGCAACATGCAATTACTGGATACCTATTGGTTAACCCAACTTGTTATACATTCCCAAGTCAAATTCCAATAACTGTTCATAATTGAAATGCAAAATCAGCTTGTGACCAACCATTTTTACTCCATCTATCTTGTTTGTTACACTTATGTTGTTTAAACTTAGTCATTCTGCCCTATAGTCATGTGTAAAGGATTAATTATGAATAAAGAGAAAATTGGTACAAGTTTATTCAATTTGGACAAGCAATGAAGGAGAAATAAGAATTCAAAGAGAAGCATGGTGGGTACAAGGCTAGATGCATGCCATCGTGTTTCTTAGCATTTCAACACATTTCGAGCAACAGAGAGAAGCACGGGGGAAGCACGGTGTCACCAATCCCCTTGTGTTTCTCTACGTCACACTTCTCCTTCGAACACAGCGAGAAGCACAATGGGAAACATGCCCTGATGTTTTAGCCGTGCTTTTCTGGGTTTTGTATTTCTTCTTTGCACATTAGATAGAGAGGAATACTGTGGGAAACATGACGTTGTGCTCCTACCGTACTGTCCTATTTTTTACTTTTCTTTGTGTTTTAAAGGCCAGATGGTAGCACGATAGGAAACATGATGTTGTGCTTCCCTCATGCTCTTCTGGGTTCTAATGTTTTTGGTGTTTAAACTTCATATTTCTATCGAAACAAGTTTTAAACAAATTTTATGGTGATTTAAAGGTACTAGATGTTTGTGTTTATGCCTAAACTCAACTATATTCATGTTCCAAGTGCTAAAGCATGATAAATTCAAGATCAAAACTTAAATCATTTATGTTGACAGCAACTACCAAGATTATCATGGTTTTATTAAAATTTCCAAGCATTTCTTGTGATATCCTTTACTTAACTTACTCTAACATCCATAGTATTACTTTCTACTCATTCCATAATCTTGTCCATAATTTTAGATGTATAATAACACTCATTCCTTTTTAAAATCGGTCTTTAGCAGGATTCTAACTTTAATCATGTTTATTTTCTCCTTTAACATTTCCAAACTAGTCTTATCTCCTCAATATCACATACTCATGACACCAAAAGTCGATTTTGAATCTTACCTCGTTGTTGCAACTATAATAAGTTTCTCTAAGCTTAAAACACTTCCAAACTTGACAAACTTGCTTCCTCCACTTCCTACCAACATCCCAAGATCAGAATCCACATCTAAAACACCTTGAACATTATGTTTTGACACTAAAAATGAATGCACTCATCTTGTTACGAATTTTCTTGAGTTGCTTGAGCTCCTCTTTCTCTTAGTTCATTTTCACCATCCACATTTCCTATCATAAATTGGGAAATCTTAGCTAATTAGTGCTAATCATCTTTTAATCTCATTTAATTATAATCTAAACAAGGCTAGGGTTTAGGTTTCCCACCTTAGGGTTTTTGTAAGATTCCTAAAAAAACAATAGTAGAAAAATGAAGCACTTATATGAGGCTAGGGTCTAAGGTCCCTAGGGTTTCTCCTTAGAGTACCACTTGGCATGATCAAAGTCGTCCATTCACCCTAAGCTTTTCTTTTGTAGATTTTCTGCCCTAATTTCCACTAATTATCCATCTTTAAATTATATTTTATCTCGACCCTTATTTAATTATGTTCATCCTCCTATTAAATTCTACCAATTACTTTCTAGCTATTTTATTTGAATTTAATTAACTATGGGTGGTTTTTGGATCATTTCATTATCAAAAAGGATTTGACATGCATGAGAAAGAAACTCGGCTCCAACCTTTGGTACAGTAGAAAAATGATTGGAAACGTAGTGCAAAAATTTGGATATAATAGCTGGGGCCTGAGACTTATTATGAAGCAAATAAGTCCAAGTACTTTCAGTATAATCATCAAGAATAGTAAGAAAATACTTGGCACTAGAAATGGAAGATATATGATAAGGACCCCAAATATCTAAGTGCAACAAATGAAATCTAGTTGAAGAAGTGCTATCACTTTCATTCAAAAGGAAGATGATGAGCCCCAGCCTCATTACAAACTTCAGAAACAAAATTATTTACGACAAATGACTTACAAGCATCAACATGTTGAAGCTTAAAACATGAAGTATGACCTAGTCTTGCATGAAACAAGCGCAAGAAATCCATTTTATTGCAAGTTAAATTGACAGAAGACAAAGATTGATGATGTGCGTAATCATGTGGAAACATAAAACTCCTATTAACAAAAGACTTAATGACATATGGTGCATTATTTGATTTAGCCTTGACAATAATTTCTTAAAATGACTTAGATTTACATTTTATTCAAATTCCATGTGTTTAAGTATTTATGTTAAAAGGTTGACTTTAAGGAGCATGGTTATGTTGTTAGTAGGTTAAGATATATGATTGTGCATGTGTATATGTTGACATTAATATTTTGTCCTATATGCATTAATGTATGTGTAAAGAAATTATTAATGTTGTCTTTTGCATCTTAAGATGTTAAATTAAGTTAGATTAATAAATCAACTATAATTTCACTTAAGGCTAGTTAATAAAGTTCTTATATTTAAGATAGCATTATTGCCCAAATATAAGCCCAAATGAAGTTCAAATTCATGCCAAATGCATCCTAAGTTAACATATGCATTAAGGGGTAAATTTGGTATATGTTTAAAGTCAAAATTTGCTTAATTACCCTACTTTTTGAAGGCAGCCATTTTTACCCGAATTTTCTTTTTCTTTCTTTTGTTTTCTTCTTCCATTTCCAACTCCATTTCCAAGCTCAAGTAAGGGTTTATATCAAGTTTGCAAACCAAAGTTTTCTCAAGACAAGGTATATATATATATATACTTGAATTAAATTAGTTAAGGTTGTTATGTTGTTTTATTTCTTATCTTGAAATAGATGTATGGATTATTGGATGAATTGAGCTTAATGTTGGTCAAATGGTTTGTTCATGCATGGGATGAGTTGAGAAAGTGTTACATGAGTGTGTGAGGTTGTGCATGCATTGTTGTATGTTTATGAAGTGTTGGGAAGTTGTTAAGAGGATTTGTGTAGGAGAATTTAGAATTGATGAAGTAGATTTTGAAGTGTTTAATTGTGTTGAATTCATGCTTTGAGTTGCTAGAATTAGTAGTAGATATGGGTGATAATATGGAGTGGGAAGTGTAGTTGAGAAAGAGTTTGAAGTGTTTTAACCTAGAATTTTACAAAGTGGAAAACAGGGGATTTGAATTTTCGTTTAGAGCTTGTTTTTAAAACGTACGCCGGCATCTGGGGATTCTACGCCGCCGGCGTAGAGGAGGTGTAGAAAGCCCACAGAATCGTTTTTCCTAACGCCGTTTGCAATGCCGCCGGCTTTAATGTTAAGAATTTGCCAGCGTCTGTTCTTCAGAACGTACGCCGGCAATTTGAGTCTCTACGCCGCCGGCGTAGAGGCGGTGTTGAAAGTTCACAGAACCAAATTTCTTAAAGCCGACTGAACGCCGCCGGCTTTCGCTAGGAAGTCATCCGGCGTTCTTCCTTCCAACTTGTACGCTGGCTTCTGGAATCAAGGCCGCCGGCGTAGGGTGCAAAGGCTGACGGCGTACACCTTTGAACGCTGCCAGCGTTGGCAGTGTGCATTTTCAGAACATTGAACACCGGCTCAACGCCGCCGGCGTTGAGTGCCGGCGTATCCCCTGTGTTTTTCAATTTTAAGAGCTTTTTCTAAAAATTTCCAAAGTTTATTTGAGCAATTAATGTTTATTAAACAATTTGGGATATAATAGGACGTTTAAATGCTTATTGTGACTTTGTAATTAATGAATTGGATTCTTTGATTAATTGTGATATATGGATTAATATGTATATATTTGTGAATGAATCTAAATTGTTGATTTATTGATTATTGTGACATTTCTATTACAGTTAAGGATTCTTCGGTTAGTTCATCACCGAGAGATCCTAGTTCTATACTAACGGGTTCAGGTACGCAATAACTTGTCTGATGTTTGCTAGGACCAGACATTTCTAATTTGACCTAAATTGATTCGATTTAACATTTGGATGAATTGGATGTCTATTACGCTGTTTAATCTGGTCCGAGGAGCAGCAAACCTGTCATGATGCAATGACATGTTAGCTAGGCGCTTAACCAAGTCATGATGCAATGACTTTACCATGATGCAATGGTACGCTATGATGCAATAGCGATTCTTTTGGTTAAGTGGGTAGCCGATAGGGGGAATTGTATCTGTGTAACGTTTGCTTAAACTTAGGGGAAATACCATGATTTAGTTCAAGGTTTATGGGAACTTGTGAACTAGGCTCATGTTATGGACTGAGTTTAAGTAGAGTCGGGCAACGGCTTTTAAACCCTAGATGAAGCTATTATCTTCATGAAATAGATATAGGAGATATAAGTATTCGGACTGCTTATATCAACCCCCTGAGCAGCTGCTGTTACTCAGGATCCCTGGATTCCCGAAGTGTGACCGGGGTTTGAATACCCTCTTGTTGATTTGTGAATCAAATGTAATAAAGATAACCACTTGTTCTATGTGCATTACATGAATTGGATGACTTGTTATGCATTGGTTATTGTGTACTGGGCCTCTGGCTCACTTTTGCTGCTTTGCAGGTATGGAGACGAGTATTACGATGACTTGGGCTATGGGTCCGATTTCGAAAGATTTTGGATGAGTGGGACGAATAGGATCGATACCCTGGACTTTTGGAAGACTTTTTGCTAGGAGAAGCTATGTATAGAGGCTTTAGTTAAGCCAATTCTTTTGTAATGACCTAAGATCCTTAGGATTCTTATGTTTTGAGAAAACATGTAATTTTTGTAGTGTCATGTATTGCACTAAAGATGTTTATTTGATGTAAATATATGTATAGATTGCTTTTGTTAGCAATCTTGTTTTATTTAAAAAGTTCTTTACAAAGTTAGTGATTTGATCAAACAATTTCATAAACTGTTAGTTTTAGGACAACCTTACATATAATGTGAAAACGTTATATGTGGTTGGGGATTCGGTACTCTAAGTCTCGGGATTTAGAGGATCGGGTCTTTACAGATGGTATCAGAGCCTTGTTTATGAAATTGTTTGATTAAATAGTGGTGACTTGACCTTAGATACGATGAGTTAGTTAGACATATATAGGACTTGTTTATATTAAGTTTTATGTTTAATTGTCTAAATAGTTTATTAATTGTTTTGATATTGATTTGACCTTGTAAAATTTATGTCATACATGTTGCATGTTTGCTTAAAAGATGGATAGGTCACGAAGAGTAACCCGACAATCTTCGGAAAGAGAAAGTATGCCACCTCCTTCTCAGTCTACTATTTCAGCTTCTGCATCAGCTAGTATTCCAGCTTCTACTTCGACTCCATCACCGGCTTCGGCTTCTACTGCACCGAATCCACAGCCTCCTCAAATGCCAGCATATCCAGCTATGCCTCAGATGCCTACGGAGATCCGAATAATGTGCTCACTATGTTTCGGGATATGTTTGCAATAGTTCAGCAGTACCAACAAATGATGTATCAACAACAACAACAATTTATGCAGCAATATCATCCTCCAACTGTGAGAGAAGAGCCACAAGTACCAATGGGAGACCGGAACGAACAAGTCAAGTTGCATGATTTTGTTAGACTGGTACCTGATTTTGATGGAACTGTTTTGGATCCGACTCGAACGGAAGGTTGGATAGTGGAGCTAGAGAAAGCGTTTGCAGCTTGTGAAGTGCCTGAGCATAGAAAGTTGATTTGGCTATATATATGTTGAAGGGAGATGCATATAATTGGTGGAGATTGAATAGTGAAGGATATGTGAGACCGATACCATGGAACAGATTAAGGAAGCCTTTTTCTTGCAATACATTCCATCCACAGTGCGGGAACAAATGATATCGAGTTGGTTGAGTCTAAGGCAGGGAAATAAAACTGTTGAAGAATATCATGCAGAATATTGTAGATTGCTTCGATTTGCGGGTACAAGTTACAATGATGAGAGCATGAAGGTTCAAAAGTTCCAAGATGGCTTGAACATGGAGATTAAGAGTGAGGTTAAGAAGTTTCAATTATCAACACTGTCGAAACAGTAATCAAGGCGAAGTTAGTGGAACAAATTAATAATGAAAATAAAGCTCAGAGGGATAGACGTGCAACTTTATGGGCAAGAGATCGGTGACATCCTACACTCCTTATTCAAGGTTTGGTAATGTTAACAAAGGCAAGCGACCATATTTGGGTAAGAAACCAAGCTCGGGACAAGTGGTGAAGACTCCTATGCCATCCATTCCATTTGATAGGCGATGCCCTATATGTTTTGGGCCTCATGAATCGTTTCAATGTAAATGGACTCCTGGAGCTTGCTTTGCATGTGGGAAAGTTGGTCATAAAGCTTCTGATTGTCCTGATCCTAAATTGAAGCCCATCTTTTGTGCTCATTGTCAACAAAGGGGTCATCATGTGGCAAATTGTAAAGAAAAGCCGAGGAATGAAGGACCGAACTTTGGAAAGGGAATGACAGCTGCTAGGTGTTTGCTTTGCAACAATGTGAGAAAGCTCCTTCGGTTGATACACTGGCAGGTATAATACAGATTGCAAGACATCCTGCATATACTTTAATTGATACTGGTGCTACTCATGCATGTATTGCTGAAAGCTTTGTGAATGAGTGTGGTTTGTCTTCTGAAGTGTTGTATGATAGAGTGATGAGTGTGAATACTCCTTTTGGTGTGCAATCCAAAGAGCCATGTGTATGTAAGAATGTTGATGTTGTGATTTCTGATGAAAGCATGCCAATAGATATGTTAGTTCTACCTTTAATTGATTTTGATGTTATTCTTGGAATGAATTGGTTGAATCTTTACAAAGCAACAATAGATTGTAGTAAAGCGGAAGTGAGTTTTGAATTGGAAGGTAGAAGACTATTTCATGTGTTGGAAAGAAGGAGACCCGAAGTATGTATTCTATGGAATTGTGGGAGAAGGATATGGGAACTACAATGGGTAGTGAAGAACTCCGAGTTGATATGGTGCCAGTAGTAAGGGAATTTGTTGATGTTTTTCCTGATGAATTACCCGGTTTGCCACCGGATAGGGAGATTGATTTTGGGATTGATTTGATACCTGGAACTACACCTATTTCTAAAGCTCCGTATCGTATGGCTCCGGCTGAGTTGAAAGAATTGAAAAGTCAGTTAGAAGAATTGCAACACCTCGGGTTTATCCGTCCAAGTATTTCTCCTTGGGGTGCTCCGGTATTGTTTGTTAAGAAGAAAGACGGAAGTCTAAGGATGTGTATAGACTATAGAGAATTGAATCAAGTGACAATCAAGAACAAGTATCCACTTCCTCGAATTGATGATTTATTTGATCAATTGAGAGATGCGGCATTGTTTTCCAAGATAGATTTGAGATCCGGATATCATCAACTCAAGATTAAGCAACAAGATATATCCAAGACGGCTTTCAGAACAAGATATGGACATTTTGAGTTTATGGTTATGCCTTTCGGTTTAACAAATGCCCCTGCTGCTTTTATGGATTTGATGAATAGGGTATTTAAGGATTATTTGGATCAATTTGTGATAGTCTTCATTGATGATATATTGGTATATTCAAAGAATGTGGAAGATCATGAGAAACATTTGAGACTTGTATTGCAAAGATTGAGAGAGAGGAAGCTTTATGCTAAATTTAGCAAGTGCAAGTTTTGGTTGAGAGAAGTTGCATTCTTGGGACATATCATTACAAAGGAAGGAATATCTGTTGATCCGGAGAAGATTAGAGCGGTATTAGACTGGCCACCACCGACAAGTGTCACGGAAGTGCGAAGTTTTCTGGGGTTGGCAAGCTATTATAGAAGATTTGTACAAGGTTTTTCCAAAATCGCTTCACCATTAACTAAGTTGACGAGAAATATGTGAAGTTTGATTGGGATGAAGATTGTGATCGGAGTTTTCTTGAGCTGAAGGAACGATTGATTTCTGCACCGATTTTGGCATTACCAATTAGTGGAGAAGAGTTTGATTTATAGTGATGCTTCACTTCAAGGACTCGGATGTGTTTGATGCAAGATAATCGAGTCATAGCTTATGCCTCAAGACAATTGAAGTCCCATGAGAGGAATTACCCAATTCATGATCTCGAGCTAGCCGCAGTGGTATTAGCATTGAAGCTTTGGAGACATTATCTGTTTGGTGAAAAGTGTAAGATATTCACGGATCATAAGAGTTTGAAATACATTTTCACTCAAAAGGAATTGAACATGCGCAACGAAGGTGGTTGGAATTAATTAAAGATTACGATGTTGAAATTTTATATCACCCGGGAAAAGCTAATGTGGTAGCCGATGCGCTCAGTAGAAAGAAATCGATGAATGTGGAATCTGGTTACTAATCAATGGGAGTTACAAGAAGATCTTCAAAGGATGAATATTGAGATAGCTATGGAAAATGTTGACATTATGCTAGCAAGTTTATCATTGCAACCAACGATTCTGGATCAAATCAAGCAAGGACAACTTGAAGAACCGGTAGCCAAAAGTTGAAAAATGAGATAAATCAAAGAGGAGAAAAGAGATGAGAATTGATGATAAAGGAATTATCAGATTCAAAGATAGAATTTATGTACCTGAGATCCATGATTTGAGACATCAAATTATGAAGGAAGCACATTCCTCCTCATATTCAATTCATCCGGGAAACACGAAGATGTATCGAGACTTGAACGACATTTTTGGTGGGAAGGAATGAAGAAGGACATTGCAAGATTTGTTTCTAAGTGTTTGGTATGTCAACAAGTGAAGATCGAACATCAACGGCCTGGAGGAGAATTGCAACCATTAAAGATTCCGGAATGGAAATGGGATGAGATAACTATGGATTTTGTGAGCTTTACCAAAGACAGTAGCCAAGAATGAGATGATTTGGATCATTGTGGATCGACTCACGAAATCATCACATTTCATTCCACTGAGAGTCGGGTATTCACTTGAAAAATTGGCTCAGATTTACATCCGAGAGATAGTGAGATTACATGGTATACCAATGACCATTACTTCGGATAGAGATACGAGATTTGTCAGTCGATTCTGGAAAAGTCTTCATGAAGCTCTTGGAACAAAGTTACAATTTAGTACAGCTTTTCATCCACAAACTGACGGGCAATCAGAAAGGACAATTCAAATTCTTGAAGATATGCTTAGAGCTTGTGCATTGGATTTTGGAAAGAATTGGGATGAACACTTACCTTTAGTTGAATTCGCTTACAATAATAGTTTCAAGCATCGATTCAGATGGCTCCGTATGAAGCGTTATATGGAAGAAAATGTAGATCTCCTTTGCATTGGGATGAAGTGGGCGAGAGAGTATTGATTGGACCCGATTTGGTACAACAAGCTGTTGATAAGATTCAAATGATCAAACAGAGATTGAAAGCTGCTCAAGACCGATATAAAAGTTATGCCGATTTGAGAAGAAGACCTTTGGAGTTTGAACTTGGAGATCATGTGTTTCTCAAGATATCCCCGACTAAAGGAGTTTTCAGATTTGGTGTGAGGAGTAAATTGAATCCAAGATACATTGGGCCATATGAAATATTGGAAAGGATCGGACCATTGGCTTATAGATTGGCGTTACCACCAAGTTTGTCAGGCGTTCATAATGTTTTTCATGTATCTCAGCTTAGAAAGTGTATATCCGATTCCGATGCAATATTGGATACCAATCAACCAGAGATACTACCAGACTTGACTACTGAAGAAAAGCCAATTAGAATTTTGGGAAAAATGGACAAAGAATTGAGGAATAAAGTCATACCAATGGTAAAGGTCCAATGGAGTAACCAATCTGAGAGAGAAGCGGTTTGGGAAGTAGCGAGTGCAATGAGACAGAAATATCCGGAACTTTTTGAGTAAGAAGGTGAGTTAAGTTTCGGGGACGAAACTTCTGAAGAAGGGAAGAATGAAATGACCTAGATTTACATTTTATTCAAATTCCATGTGTTTAAGTATTTATGTTAAAATGTTGAATTAAGGAGCATGGTTATGTTGTTAGTAGTTAAGATATATGATTGTGCATGTGTATATGTTGACATTAATATTTTGTCCTATATGCATTAATGTATGTGTAAAGAAATTATTAATGTTGTCTTTTGCATCTTAAGATGTTAAATTAAGTTAGATTAATAAATCAACTATAATTTCACTTAAGGCTAGTTAATAAAGTTCTTATATTTAAGATAGCATTATTGCCCAAATATAAGCCCAAATGAAGTTCAAATTCATGCCAAATGCATCCTAAGTTAACATATGCATTAAGGGGTAAATTTGGTATATGTTTAAAGTCAAAATTTGCTTAATTACCCTACTTTTTGAAGGCAGCCATTTTTACCCGAATTTTCTTTTTCTTTCTTTTGTTTTCTTCTTCCATTTCTATCTCCATTTCCAAGCTCAAGTTAGGGTTTATATCAAGTTTGCAAACCAAAGTTTTCTCAAGACAAGGTATATATATATATATATACTTGAATTAAATTAGTTAAGGTTGTTATGTTGTTTTATTTCTTTCTTGAAATAGATGTATGGATTATTGGATGAATTGAGCTTAATGTTGGTCAAATGGTTTGTTCATGCATGGGATGAGTTGAGAAAGTGTTACATGAGTGTGTGAGGTTGTGCATGCATTGTTGTATGTTTATGAAGTGTTGGGAAGTTGTTAAGAGGATTTGTGTAGGAGAATTTAGAATTGATGAAAGTAGATATTTGAAGTGTTTAATTGTGTTGAATTCATGCTTTGAGTTGCTAGAATTAGTATATAGATATGGGTGAATAATATGGAGTGGGAAGTGTAGTTGAGAAAGAGTTTGAAGTGTTTTAACCTAGAATTTTACAAAGTGGAAAACAGGGGATTTGAATTTTCGTTTAGAGCTTGTTTTTAAAACGTACGCCGGCATCTGGGGATTCTATGCCGCCGGCGTAGAGGAGGTGTAGAAAGCCCACAGAATCGTTTTTCCTAACGCCGTTTGCAATACCGCCGACTTTAATGTTAAGAATTTGCCAGCGTCTGTTCTTCAGAACGTACGTCGGCAATTTGAGTCTCTACGCCGCTGGCGTAGAAGCGGTGTTGAAAGTTCACAGAACCAAATTTCTTAAAGCCGACTGAACGCCGCCGGCTTTCGCTAGGAAGTCATCCGGCATTCTTCCTTCCAACTTATACGCTGGCTTCTGGAATCAAGGCCGCCGGCGTAGGTGCAAAGGCTGACGGCGTACACCTTTGAATGCTGCCAGCGTTGGCAGTGTGCATTTTCAGAACATTGAACACCGCTCAACGCCGCCGGCGTTGAGTGCCAGCGTATCCCCTATGTTTTTCAATTTTAAGAGCTTTTTCTAAAAATTTCCCAAAGTTATTATTTGAGCAATTAAATGTTTATTAAACAATTTGGGATATAATAGGACGCTTAAATGCTTAATTGTGACTTTGTAATTAATGAATTGGATGTCTTTGATTAATTGTGATATATGGATTTAATATGTATATATATTTGTGATAATGAGATCTAAACTTGTTGATTTATTGATTATTGTGACATTTCTATTACAGTTAAGGATTCTTCGGTTAGTTCATCACCGAGAGATCCTACTTCTATACTAATGGGTTCAGGTACGCAATAACTTGTCTGATGTTTGCTAGGACCAGGCATTTCTAATTTGACCTAAATTGATTCGATTTAACATTTGGATGAATTGGATGTCTATTACGCTGTTTAATCTGATCCGAGGAGCAGCAAACTTGTCATGATGCAATGACATGTTAGCTAGGCGCTTAACCAAGTCATGATGCAATGACTTTACCATGACGCAATGGTACGTTATGATGCAATAGCGATTCTTTTGGTTATGTGGGTAGCCGATAGGGGGAATTGTATCTGTGTAACGTTTGCTTAAACTTAGAGGGAAATACCATGATTTAGTTCAAGGTTTACGGGAACTTGTGAACTAGGCTCATGTTATGGACTGAGTTTAAGTAGAGTCAGGCAACGGCTTTTAAACCCTAGATGAAGCTATTATCTCATGAAATAGATATAGGAGATATAAGTATTCGGACTGCTTATATCAACCCCCTGAGCAGCTGCTGTTACTCAGGATCCCTGGATTCCCGAAGTGTGACCGGGGTTTGAATACCCTCTTGTTGATTTGTGAGTCAAATTATAATAAAGATAACCACTTGTTCTATGGTGCATTACATGAATTGGATGACTTGTTATGCATTGGTTATTGTGTACTGGGCCTCTGGCTCACTTTTGCTGCTTTGCAGGTATTGGAGACGAGTATTACGATGACTTGGGCTATGGGTCTGATTTCGAAAGATTTTTGGATGAGTGGGACGAATAGGATTCGATCGCCCTGGACTTTTGGAAGACTTTTTGCTATGGAGAAGTTATGTATAGATGGCTTAATAGTCAAGCCAAATTCCTTTTGTAATGACCTAAAATCCCATAGGATTCTTATGTTTTGAGAAAACATGTAAATTTTTGTAGTGTCATGTATTGGCACTGAACGATTTTATTTGATGTAAATATATGTATAGATTGCTTTTGTTAGCAATCTTGTTTTATTTAAAAAGTTCTTTATAAAGTATAGTGATTTGATCAAACAATTTGCATAAACTGTTAGTTTTAGGACAACCTTACATATAATGTGAAAACGTTATATGTGGTTGGGGATTCGGTACTCTAAGTTTCGGGATTTAGAGGATCGGGTCTTTACATTTCTTTAGTTTTCTAGTCCTAAAAAACAAAAGAAGAGGAGTCAATGAGAACAACATAAGGATTTCCAACAAGAGCCTTATGAATGGACAATAGATTATCAGTAAATTCTAGGATGTAAAAAACATTTGATGACATCAGCTTGTTAGTAAGAGGAACTGAACCAATGACATGGATAGATTTCACCGTGCCATCTGGAAGACAAATGTGAATGAGACATGTAAAGTTTTAGGATTAACAAGAAGTGATTAAAAAGGTATAATATGATCATTAGCACTCAAGTCAACTATCCCATAAGCAACATTATTATTTAAAGCATGAAAACAAGATAGAGCATGCGCATTACCTACATAATGCACTAGATTAACAACTGACTCCTCTGTTGAATGCTGCTAACCTTCTTTCATCATTCATATAAATTTTTGACAAAAAATTTGGATAAAATTCTTGTCCATAACATGTCTTGTATCTGCTTTAACAGTAGAAAAACAATATTCAAAATGAGCTCGCTGTATTGGTCTAGATTGCTCACGCATACATCTGCTGCCATTCAACTTTAGGGCCTTGAATTTATTCTTTTTCCCTTGAACCAGTATGGGTATTCAATCAGTTGGAAACACGAATTTATAGTGTGACCTTCATTCTTGCAATGCTTCCAAATAGGTATACCACTTATACCTTTCTTCCTTTTATCAAAAGATATCTTGCTTCCCTTAATTTTACTTGCAAGAAAAGCTGTTGAATCAAGATCCTCCATACCAGAAGTAATGTGCTTTTGCTTTTCTACTTGTTGTACCAAGTAGAAAGTTTTGTTAATCATAGGCAATGAATCTACAGAGAGTATGTGGTTCCTCACAGATTCAAAACCCTCATTAAACCCCATAAAAAACTACATCAACTTAGTATTCGATTCAAATTCAATGATCCTTTCTTTGAGATTGTAAGTGCAATCTTCCAACCGAACACATGAAGAAGAAGGATATGCATGTAACGCATTCAATTCATCCCACAAACGTTTTAATTTGTCATAATACACTCTAATCTCCTTGCCTAACATTACTAATTTCATGTTAAAGTTGAAAGATGAGAGGTCCATTACCCTACCCATATTGTTTGCTTCATTCTGTCCACAAATCAGAAGAGCTTTCAACAAACAAAAAATTTTATGTGATCTCATTTTCCATAAAATTATACAACCAGCACTTCACCATGTTATCACACCTTAATCATCTAATAAACTCGCTTGAATTTTCACTAGGTTTCTGAATTGTCCCTTCTATAAACCCTAATTTGAGTTTAGCAGCCAATTCAACTTTAATCGATATACTCCAAGCTAGATAGTCTGATCCATTAAATTTGATGTTCCCAATCAACATGTTAGGCATATCGATGCCGATAAGAACAAATGATAAGAAATTGAATCATTCTGATTTTGTCAACTATTATCAATTGGTAATTCCATTCTCAAAATGAGAAAACAAATTTCAAAAATCAAAATGCAAGATCTGTTGAAGAAGAAGAAACAATATGAATTGCCTCAAGCTTATGAACTCTAATACCATGTAGAAGAAAGAAGAATAACTTTATTGTTATATTTACATATATAGGAAAAGAGAATATATATACATGACTCATTTATATATTTTAGGAAACAAAAAATCCTAATAAAAGTGAATAACTATTGTACAATAAATTACGTTAATTGCTGCATTAATTGTAATTACACTAATTTTCATTTCTTAACAAACTTTAATCTATATCTTCACAAAAAATACTATAAGGAAATAATTAGATAAAGTAAAACTGTGGGGACAAAAATGTAATGCCCATTTTTATTTTGTTTTGAAGGCAAAATATCAAAGAATCTAAAGCTAGGGGTGATGACCAGATCAAGCTCATGTAAAATAATAATGCCGTATGAATTCGACATGCTCCATCATTTAGAAGATGCCACTCGCATGTAGTGGAATCGAAAAAGTTCTGCTGTTCGTACTACTAACCTGTTCACTTCAGGTACTATTCTTAATTTTTATTTATTAATTTTTTATTTTATCTAAGTAAGGATAGTTTAAGAAAAATCAATTCCAATATTAAAATACTATTCTTAGGTTTTAGCAACGATAAATATTCAAAAATTTTTAAAATAGATATTTTTTTATGGAATCGCTATATGCACCCTTAGGTACCAACAAACAGTTTATCCAATCCATGCTTTCTTGATATCAGAGTAAGACATAGAAACAGCAAATTGTTAAAAAGTAAAATACTTCACTTATTTCGAAAGTTGAATGGTCCTTTATTACAAAGGGAAGTTAGGGCTCAGATTGATACCTGATTATGTAAATTACATCATCTTAATTTCAACTTGTTCCTCAGTTGGTTCTAATCTTCCTAAAGGCTTATAAAATTTTACTGGGAAGTCAGGAAAACTACATGAAGGATTAGGCATTAATTCTTCAACGACTAAGCAAGAGATTGTCTTGCTTTGTTTAAGCTATGAATCATGTTTATCATGTTGTAACTAAGCTGTAGTTGATGTTTTTAATCTTGTAAATGGATTTTTTCACGTCGCAATCCATTTCTTGGACGACGGTGGTCGGAGCGGCCATGTTTGAGGGCACACAATTTTCATGCGACCCACTTCAAAAGGCCTATTTCAAGATGTGGATCGCAATTGACATATATACATCTATATATATATATATATATATAGGGTTTGTTCAAATAGGCTTTTTTTTTGTCTATATTGCTACATCTATATCTTATTTATATATGATTTGTAAGGTTTGTTTATAAGTAAAAATATTTGTTTTTTATCCAAATTTTGTCGAGTCTAAATTTTTCATTTTTGATTTAATTTCTTTTAATTGGATATGTATTAAACTCAAACCCATTTAATACGAACCCTTGACTAAGAATTAAAAGAAATTTGAATTTTGTGAAAAATTTTAAGGAGTTGCCATCCAATTGAAATCGGGAAAAAAAAAAGCCATGATCGATGAGTTGGTTAATTCTAACTTAACTATTAATCTGCTATATAAAAAAAATAATTCAAAATTTTTTTTATAAAACCAAAGTTCTCGTGAGCTTGGAGGCAACTCTTTAAAACCAAACGGTTACCATCTTTAAATTCTTAAATTAAGTTAATTCCTTTAATTCTCTAAAAGTTGTTAATATTAGAAATATTTACAAACTACAACTTTATAATTAATTGTAATAGTATGTACAAGATAAGATTTACCTTAATCACATATATTTACAACTTTCTCAAATTATAAACAAAATTTACAAGAAAGATTTTTTTTAAGTTGTCTCGTAGGTGCCTGCATGCCCACTAATCGATATCAGACATCACATCGGTTTTTTATGAAAATTTTTGTGGGTTGGTTATTTTTAACTTTTTGCACTATTTCACTATAAGTTTGTTAATTTTTACGATTTTTGGCAAAAAAAAAAAAAACATATTTTAGGGGTTATGGATCCTATATAAGCTATCAATTTTTCTTTTAGGTTAAAAAAAAAAGGTTTTTGTATGTGACAAAATCTTTATTATATATATTTGCAACTCATATTATTTATTATATATATATTTTTATTATTTTGTCATTACAATTTTTTTCCATCTTATTATTGAAACCATTAACTTTAGTCCATATATATATTTTTATAATTTTCTATTCTTTTTTCTTCTTTCTTTTCAAATATTTGAGCTAATTAATTAATTAAAAAAATCACATTTACTTAGAAATGGATGTGCATGGGTCGCTGACAAGCGCGGGTATTAAAGTTAGGGGTGGGCAAAAAAATCAACTAAACCGAGAAACCGAATCGAAACCAGAAAACCAATCTGAAAAATATGGTTAACCAATCCATTGGTTTCGGTTTAGGTTTATCGTTTTAATTTTTTTCGATTTTCGGTTTTGGTTTTCATTGTAACTATAAAAAAAACCGACTGTTAATGGTTAATTGATATATATAAACATATAATATTATATATATTTAATTATTTTTAAAATATAAAAAGCTAAAGTATTGAAACCCTAATGTAATATTATTAAGCATTGGTCTTGGTCTAAATTACTTCCACTACTTGTGTTTTATGATATTATAGTTCTATCTACATGGGCAAAGTTTTTATTTATTTATCTATTTTCTTTGAAAAGCTGTTGGTGTTGTGATGGAAAAGAAGTAATAAAAAATATGATTATTTGATTTTTTTGGGGGTGAGCTTGAGAGGTTTTGAAACAATAGATATGACTATTATTTTTAGGCTGAAATTAGTATTGTTCTCCTTTTACGCATAAACTAACATTATTTTATCCATTACAGTTAAGATGAGGTTCTAATAGCATATAACTTTAAAAAAAAATGGTTTAATTTTTCATGGACCAACTATAAATATGATTAACCATAATTTTTAATTAATCATTATGTTAAATGGTTAAAAACCGAAAACCGATAATATTAATCGAGAAAAATGGTTAACCATTAAGGCGGTTAACCATAAATAATGGACCGGTTTAGGTTTAGCATTTTAAAAAACCGATTATAATGGTTAGGTTCAAAAAATGGGGCCGTGGACTGGTTAACCGGTCCATGCCCACCCCTAGTTAAAGTGTAGGGCGTGGGTCAGGTTGTGGAACAGGTCGGATTTAGGCAAGTGAATCGGTAGTGAGGTTCGGGTTGAAGTTGAACTAAGTGCGACTGGTGGTGTGGAATCGAGCGCCTCTGGTGGTTTTTTTACGCAAGGGGTGTGTCACGAAGGTCTCTCTCAGTCTCGTTAAGACTCTAGCAGTGGTTGATTGCTTTGACAGTCGTTGAGGCGGCGGATTCGAGCTTCACAAGCAGTGATGCGTGGCTATTCTTCGTCGGAGATGATTCGAACGACCTCTTATCAAACTAAAGCTATCAATTGATAGCTTGTCTTACCTATAAACTTCGTGTAACAATTGATTCAAACAATTTCGCCTGGAAACTTTAAAATTGAAGTTTTAACTTGAAAACCCTAATATATAAAGAACTTCGAATTGAGCTTTCTGAAGGTGAATTCATCGTGATTTCTAATGGGAATGGCTTGTTCAAGCTATAATTTATAAGGTTGGAGCTTAGACATGTTTGGAAAACAATTAAAAGCCTTATTCAAGAATTGTGTAAGTAGGATTTCCTCTTCAATTTTTGATTAATGACGATTCCATGAATTTTGAATGAATTTGGACATATACTTGAGTTTATTCAATCAACAATTGATCCGAGGAAGCTTAAATGACCTTCAAATTGGTCAAAATCGCCATTAATGATGATTGAAAGCTCTTGAATGTTCGAATTTTTTTCAATTTTCGTGATCAATTTTGACCACTTAAATCTACGAATCGAGTCTAGTTTTTTTATCTTAATTCGTAGTATCCCATGCGTGCTTCACTATTGGACCATCAATTTGGTGAAATCGTGAAGTAATGGCAGAAAACAATGGCCAAGAAAATGGCCATACGAACAACCCAAACATGCAGAATCAAGGGGGAATGAGGAAGAAGACGATGTCATCATGGACCAATGAGTGCGTGCCATGACACATTGAAGAGAAGTGAAAAAGAAAAGAAAAAGGAAAAAAAATTGAGGCAATTCTCTTATATGCATCTATATGACATTTCCATATAGGCAATTAGCCTATGCCTCATTTTAGATTGCACAAAAAAATATATTTAAGCTTTAAAATTAGTTTCTATTATAGTTGGTTCCATTATAGATCGTTTAATTAGTTCCAAAATTTATATATAATTAAAACCTATATTCTACTAAGCTCAAAATACTTACTTAAAGTCTATAATATTAACATTTACCACATTCATTGTTATTATTTTTTCCTTTTGTTTTTCTTTTTTTTAAGCAAATTTTGTGCTTAATATAATATTTGTTTTTATTATATATTAAAACCTTCATAGACAAAAATGAGGTGTCTACTTATCTGTTTTTTGCAAATATTTGATTGAAATGGATGCCAAACCAATAAATGAAACGCAATATGAGGTGATTGTCTTAATCTTTTTCTTTTAGTTGTCTTGATTGTTTGAACATTTAGATTTTTTTTTTTATATTTTATTTAGTTACTTAATCAAATTATATCAAAGCAGCCCGTGACTTACAATAACTAGGAAAATTAATAATATCTTAGAGAATCTAATTTTATGTGATTTGTTAAAAGATTTAGATTTGACATATAAATATAAGACTAAAGTGGGAAAAAAAATATTTGTCCAAAGCGGTTATAGTACTATATAGAGAGGATAGGACAAATCTTTTTTTTTTTTTTTTTGTTATTAATAGGATAACTCAAATTCATTACACAATTCAAACACATTTATTTCCCTATCCACTTTCTATTATCTTAACTAATTCTTACAACCAAATGTTGTTAAAGACTTTAGTAATAACGTTTAGCATTTATAAGCAGTACTTATGTTTCTTAATTCTGTAGAACAAAACATGAAAAAATATGAAAAGGATTCTAAAATTTTTTTGATAATCTTAACGATTGAGTTACATATATAATGTTGGGTTTTGGTTATTTTATACTGTGTTTTAGTACTTTTATAAACAAGTAACCTGAGTTTTTATTTTTAATAAATACATTATCTGTGATTTGATATTTTGATAAATAAGTGGCCTGAGTTTTATTATTGATAAATATATTACCTGTGTTTTGTACTTTTGTAAAAAAGTGACATATTTTTTGATAAATACATACGAAAATATTATACAAATATTTATAATAAGAATATAGATTATACAGAAAATTAGTAAGATGAATGATTAACATTATAATTAAAAATAAAAAATATAATGTAAATAAATGTGGTTGTTGTTAACAATGGCACGTAACGTATAATAATAATAATAATAATAATAATAATAATAATAATAATATAATAATAATAATAATAGATGTGTATAGAGAAATAGCTATTTTCAAGGTAAAGGATAGATTATGTTTTGTTATTTATAACTCTAGTGACATGACAAGCAAGCATCTTTTTTGATATTACAATATGTATATGATATGAAAAAATTAATATTATAAAAGGGCAATTTTTGTAAAAGAAATAAGACACCAAAACAGGATTGCTTCCACTTTAATAATATAGATAGGAGACATGTGAAAAAAGATCTATAGTGCTAATTCTTATCTTTAAGGAATGATTTAATATATTTATATACAATTGCATGTATGTGATTCATGTTTTTTACATGAGTCATCGATGCATCAATAATAATTTGGTCAATGTTTTTAGTGATGTAGTCAATATTCAACATTTAATAGCTTGTCATTGATATATTTTAATAGTTTTTTTTTTTAGTCAATACCCAAAAGAATGGATATGTCTTAATAGGAAGTTTTTCTTTTTAGTTTCTTTGCTTCTATAATATCATTTAAGGTTTTTGTAAATAATTTTTTTAGTTTTTTTTTTCCTTTTTAGCGAATGTTAGGTTTTCGATATAAATTGTATGCCTTGTGACAAAGAAAAAGATTGATTAATCACTTATCATTAGAAATAGAAATTTGAGCTGTTTTGCTCTTTCTTTATAAAATCTTTGAATTATTCAATTGTTAATCGAATTTTGGATGTCAACTATCTAGGTATTTGCACAAACAATAGATAATTGAAGATCGCTTTTAGAGTATTCAAAGAATCAACGGAATGTGATAGTTATCTCTTTTCTTTTGTTGTGTCAGTCATATGTAGTACATGTGCTTCACACTTATGAGTTAAATAAATTATATGTGACTTACATCTACATGTGATTTTGTGTTTGTCTTTTAAAAGTTTTTTTTTTTTTTTTTTGTAATTTGTAATTGTGTATTTTTTATTTGGGAGACCATAATCATTGTCAATGTGACTAGTACAGCGCACGTTCAACGTTGGCTATGCACAACTCCAGACTGGCGATGTATAGCTCCACTTCTTCAAGTCTTTAATCCTTCATGTGCCAAACTATTTTATAGGCTTGCTTGACTCGTTTTTTTTATCATTAGAGCTTCAATCAATGGGCCTCCAATTCCTTGAAATGGATTGTTGGACTTGAATTTGGTTGGCTCTAATGTTGATGCTATTTGATTTGCATCACAACCGCTACCAAAATATTTAGTAATAGCCTTTAGTATTTATAAGACAATACTTGTGCCTACTTGATTCTGTAGAACAGAAAATGAAGATCTGTGAAAAGGCTCTTAAATTTTGTCGATGATCTTAATGTTTGTGTTACATATGTAGTGTTGGATTATGGTTATCTTATGCTTGATATTACGTCTCCAATTAACTTCCCTTTGATAATTTTAGCTTCTCATGGATAAAAATTCAGTCGCCTCTAATGACAAAACTCAAAAGTTGAAAGTAGGAGATACCGACTGCTGTTAAAAATAGTGAAAACGTTTAACGGATAATTCGTTTGAGGCATGCAAGGTACTGTCCTTAAGGATAATTCGTCAAATGTAGACGCATCCCCCAGGATTCAACAAGCCTTCTAACAAAGCTAGGCAGCAGGAACAACAGAAAGAAAAGAACCTAGCAAGGAAGAAGAAAAAGGAAAAAGATAATTCCGAGAGAGATAAAGACATAAGCTATAAAAAAGAATATTAAAAGAAAAACGGTTTTTAATAATGGATAGATAAGATTAGTTTGAAAATGGCCAAGATATTGATGTAGTGGATGTTGTAATTCAGATATTATGGTAACTCAAATTTGAAGTGGTCAATTCATATGAATCGGGCTGAGACTCATAACTACACGCACAGGGGGAGAGGGGAGGCACAAATCCACGAATTTACACTAGCCCAGTCCATGCTTTGTGCGCGGGAGCCCATGCCTTTTCACTAATTATTTACAAGCCCACATATACAAGGAAGTTAATAAACAAAGACAAACAACAAGGTCTAAAGAATATGAGACTTATTTTTTTTGAAATACTACTAATAATATACAACACCGACATGACATTAGAAACATTGGGGATTTACCTGAGGCAATTTTGGAGCACATATTGTCATTTCTCCCCATTAACGATGCTGTAAGAACAAGCGTGTTATCGAAAAGATGGGATTCCTTTGGCGGTCTTTTCCCAAACTTGAATTCATAGAGAGATCCTACTATGACAGAAAGGTTTTCATGAATTCTGTTGATAGAGTGCTTCTTCTACATGATCCTGGTCCCATCAAGAACTTTCATCTAGATTGCAAAATCTTTTTCAGTGCATCACAGGTGAATACATGGATCACAGCAGTAGTAAGGCATCATGTTGAAAAGTGCACTTTAAAATTGACTGATAATCGGGAATTGTTCAGGCTGCCTCATTGCCTGTTTAGAAGTGACACACTGGTCTCTCTAGATTTAAATATGCCACTCATCCTTTTCCTTCCTTCCCAAATTTATCTTCCAAATCTTCGAGTCTTGTCTCTTCAAAATATCATGTTTTTGGATGAGTGCTCGATCGAACAGCTGATTTCTAGCCCAAATATTGAGTCATTGAGTATATCAAATTGTAGTTGGGTACATTTGACAGCTTTACGCATTACTTGTCCTAAACTAAAGCACTTAAGTATCGAGGGTGATTACTATGACGACACTATAGATAACTATTCTCCAGTTCTCAAATCCTTCAAATTAGCAGGCCCTATGTTTAATGAATATTTAGTAGGTAATCTATCAGCTGATGATGTCTGCATATGTTTTGAATACAATGATTGGGTATTGGACCGAGCCATGCATCGCCTGAACAATATCCTCCTGGAGATTCGTGCTGTTCGAACATTGTGCTTCCAGCGCTCCACATTTTGTGTATGTACACTTATCAGGCTTATGTTTTGGGTGACATCGATTCTATTATAATATATAATTTCGAAAACTTTTTCTTTTTCGGTATGTTTTCCTATTATTATCTTTATTCTCTATTTTATGTTCATTCCTTTACAATATTCTTGTTTTATTATATTTTATGAAATACTATATCTTTTCATATTCATATATTTACTATTGTAATGTTATAATTTTGGAAGTTTTTTACTTCACTTACCTTTTCTTATTACTTCCTTTACTTTTTATCTCAAATTCATATTAGTACCTTTTTAATATTATTGCCATATTATATTTCATGAAATATTACATTTTTTCATTTTCATACATATTAATACAATAATATTTCATAAAAAACGCCTTGCAATGTTGAAACAAAAAATTTAAGTAAACGAAGAATTGAAAGTATATTTTCATTTTGTAAATTATCACTATAATATTATGTAGAAGAATGAATGTAAAACAAATCTATCGCATAAGTTTTCTCAAAGTAAATTTATTTTATTACTATAATTCCACTTAGTAGCTATATATTGCGCGGGTTTAATATACTTGTCAAAAGTCTCTTCAAGCTGTTTCTCCTTTGGCATAGCTATTCCTTATTTTAAGTATTTTCCGTTTTCTTCATTTTGTTTATTTATTTATATATATTTTTTTTCTGGGAATAGTTATTTAAACATACACCAGAGTGGACTTTCAATTGGTCGGAGTTCCCCTATTTCAGTACCCTAAACAAATTGGAAGTGCACAACTTAAATTGCAAAATTGGAGCAAAAATATTGCTGCATATTCCTAACCTTCAGAGTCTTTCAGTGCATGTGGTATGCAATCTTATAGTTTGATGGATATGATTTTATGCCTTGGTGGTATGTTTGATTTAAAATCTGACCTTTTTTTTTTTTTTTTTCAAATGGTTATTGGTATTTCAGGGATTAGATTATTCCTATCATGGAGAAGATGATAAGGTATTTGATGAAGTTCCACTATGTTTTTCCTCAAATCTCAGATTTATTACCATAGGCGTATTCTTGACATATGGAGAGCTACATGTTTTAAAAGTTATGCTCAAGAATGGGGCGGTTCTAGAGCAAATTCTGATCTTTCCTCATATTCGCAATGATTATGGCAAATTAAAGAACTTTTATAGAAAATTGATGCATCGTCCTCGTGCATCAAGGAATTGTAATATCATTCTATGCTAGGACTATAAGCCTATATCAGTTAAAAATTTTTGCCCTAGTACTTGAACTGGTATTTTTGCTCTGCGAATTTGAAAATTTATTATTGGCCAATTGGCATTCCATCACAGAATATATATGCTTGTTTAAGGTTTTCATTGTTGATATGAGTTTTTTTTTTTTTTTCCACGCATGAAAAAAAGCTTCACTTCTTACTCTAAAGTCGCATCCTTACGGAATTGCTAGAGATTGTCGGCATAAGATTGGAAGGGTCAATTGGTGAATCTCACCCTTTTTTCCTCCATATATGATTTCATTATAAATACTTAGGGCTATGCCCTTAAAAAAAAAAAAGACCGAACCATGAACCGCACCGGATCGAAATTTCGTTCTTTTTTGAAACGGTTCGGTTTTGGGAACCCCAACAGATCCAAACAGTTTTACATATTTTTCTTAAAATTAAACATATTATATTTACTCTTAATTGTTTCATTAAAAAATTAATTGTTTTTAAAATTCTTGACTTAAATATGTATCATTCATGAGAATAAAATTATATTTGTCATATTATGTTTTAATTGTTATCTGGTCTATAAATAAGATAGATTTTAAATTTTAGCATATAGTATTCTAACTTATGAAATTTTTTCCCTTTATCTTACAATTCTATTATTTAATTACTTATTGATTTATATAATTGATCATATGTTAGTTAAAAGCATAAAAAAAATTAAATTTTGTGTCTATATTGGGATAAAGTCTAGTATACCATTATAGTTCAAAATAATTTTTAAAAAATAAACTAGTCATGATTATAATTTTATAATGGATGAAATCCCTCCTTCCTATAAGCTTTATATGTTTATTTAGTAAATGATTAATTTTAAATATTGTTGTTTATATTTACATTAGTGATAGGAAATATGTAATTGAAGGTTTTTGATAGAATATATTATTTATTTTATGAATAAAAATGGTTCGAATAGCAAACCGAATTTTATCGAATAGTTTCTTTTTTGTTCGAAAAAAATTACGAACTGAACTGTATGATTAGGTTCGAATTTAAAAGAAAAACTGAACCATAAAATATGATGCGACTCGATTCAAGGTGCAAACCGAATCGTACCGTACCGTGCACACTTTTAAAAATAGTCCAAGGGTGAATCCACATATCATTACTGTATTAAGAAAAACAAAAGCCAAAACTATATTTTGCTCTGTAAAGTTTCGGTGTCGCATATTGATCCATGTGGTGCAATATAATAATAAAAATGTTAATTAAAAAAATTAAGGTGAGACACATGTAAACCGTTCTTGTCAAAAAAATTTAAAAATATAAAAATTATAGAAAAAAATTATCAATTGCCACATCTATATCATATGTTGGAAAATGAATAAAAAGTTTGTATATATATAGCATTGGAAAAGAGATATAACGATAGTACGGAGTTAAACTTATACAAATAGCTATATCACGTATTGGAAAGAAGATATAGATCTAGTGTCACGTTTGGTGTGTAGGAATGGTCCAGAATGAAATGAATCGGAATGGAATCAGAAATGAAATGACTATTCCATTCTCGTGTTTGGAAACACTATGGAATCAATGATTCCATTCCATTATTATGTTTGGTTGTATTATATTAGCAATAGAATGGAATTACCATATATTGAAGTATAACAGAAATACCCTTAATTAGTTGATGTGCATATGTGCATATTTTCTTATATATGTATATCATCTATATATATATATATCTTATAAAACATTTATATTATCTATTCTAATTCTAATTATATCTTTGTCAAATATATATTTTATTTTTCGCTAGTGTTCTTGGTTCTATTGTTGATTGTTTCATCAATCTGCTGATTGTGGTAAAGTATGTGTTGCTTTATAAAATTTTTTTTAGTGGCTAAACATCTCAAGATAAATAAAAGTGGATACAAACTTGTAGATATATTATTGAAGTTTATCTTATTCATTGATTATATAATGAAAATGGATATGGATTATTTATCGTCGGATTATTTATATTTATACAAAAATACAAGCAAATTTTATCCATCTTCACATTGTTCCCCTTCTATCTCACAACATATATTTCCCTATTATTATTTTTTTTTATATTATTCCGCGGTTTAAAAAATATTCGTATGGTGACTTTAATAACACCTATCAACAAGTATATTTTAAATTTCATTTTTTTTACTTTCAACATAATAAATATTTTTTATTTAAGTTTCTTAAGCTTAATAGTCCAGCAGCATTCAAAACTTGATGGAAAGCATTGATGACTTGTTTAATAGAAGTGGTACCGTCGCTAAACATCTCCAAATTTTAACCGTCACTAAATATCTCCAGATTTTTTACTGATTATTGACGAGTTATTTGATAAAGTGGGTACGAAAATGTACAATGGAAGTTTATCTTATTGATGATAGAAATATTTGATTGGGATAAACAAGTAATTATATATTTAAACAGCTGGAAAGGGAGGCGAAATGTGATTCCACCTTAAAGCCAGAGTCAACGATTCTAGGAATCACGATTTCAGTTTCTTAATCATATTTCCAAACATAAGAAAGAAAATAAAAGTCGAAATTATGATTCCATTCTAGTTCATTCCCATGTGCTAAACATAACAAAGTATTGCTCATTGACCATGCATTACTTACAGTATAGGTTAAATAATTACATATGTGTCACATATTCAACATGTGATACACAAAAAAACACTTTATATCTCATATTGAACATGCGATACAGCAGTGTTAATTATGTAATTATTTTATCTTAGTTGTATTTATGTAATATTTTTTTTAAATAATAGTTTAAACATGAAATAATATAAAAAATTATATATAATATATATATATATTAATTCTTTTGCATAAAATCTTGATTCATCAAGAATAAGAATATGTGGATACTAAGTGGTTGTTCGGTCAGTTTGTCGGATTTATGGAACCGGTTTAGTAGTGATTTGTAGGGCTCTATCTGAACATGTCGCTGAAGCTTAGTAGTGGAGATTTAAACAACGATAGGCCACTTGATGAATCATACTTTGAATCTTGTGATGTACCTACAAGTAGACTAATTTTTAGGTTTTAGTCTTAGTGTTTAGTTGTTTGCAAACTGAGCATTATAAAGGCAACACAGTAACCTTTCGAAACAGCAAGATTAGCTTCTTTATTAATTATTCAATGTACTCAACCTAATCCATATGAGTCCCCACTTTTTCATTTATTTATTTTTTTAATTGTTTACCATTTATTTTAGTTGAGAAAATTTTTCAGTTCAATTTCAATCAAAATAAAATAAAGCTGAATTATTTTTGCTTGCTCCAATCGTGCAAGAATTGGATTAAAATCTTAATCACAAAAACGCGATAATTGCATAGCTAGCTCTTCAAGAGCATTTTCATTCTCATTAATTCAAAGTCTATTATTAATTATATGCTGGAAAATTTGGTGGTGTTCGATTTCTTCTTTTAGGATTAGGGATATCATCGAGGGGGTCAAAATAACCTAATCAGCTACTCCCTAATTTTGTTGACATTTGTAAATCAATGGTAATTAAAAAATTAAAATAAAATAAATAAGCTTTTTTTCCCCCTTTTCTTTAATTTTTTTCAATTTATTTTTTCTTCGTTATATTAATTTATTAATATTTATTAATTATAATGCTCAAATAGCTCCACTAATTCTTTTTCCATTAATTTCCTTCAAAATAAAATCATTTCTATTATTCACATAATTAGTATAAAATAAAATTTCATAATTTTAAGATAATTTTAGTAATTTGAATTTACTTTTTATATTTTTCCTCCGAACGTCTTCTCTCCAACCTCATTCTCATGTTCTCAACTTATCTCATTCATTTTTTTTTTTCGGTGGTTCATTCATTTTTATTTTACAACTCACTATTTACTCTTACTTATTCAATTAGGAGAATAACTATTCATTCCCTTGTCATTTAGTTACGATATTTAGTTTAATGGAATAACGACGATTTATATTAAATTGTTATTATAAAATAACAATTTATATTTCCACGTGTGATTTAATAGTTTATTTTCTATTTTATTATAAATACTCATTTCTCGAAAATATCACCTATATAAGTATCATCTCTTTGTAATAAATATAATTGGCAATACAGATATTTTACATTTATTCCAATGATTACTTATTATATTTTATACTAAGTAAACATTATAATAATCATTACATATGTATTATATTTCTAAATTAGAATTCAATTCTCTCTTTATTCTATACAGTGAAGTGAATGAGATGTCGATGTTTCTTATTTACTCTTTCTCGATTTTGGTCCCTTGGAAAAGATTTCTTAGTATAAAGTGGCGCTTTTTTATTCTTTTCTTTTTCACATTTATAATTTAGTTTTACCGGGCATGATTTGGTAACCTAAGCAATTCTATAACGTGTTTCTTCCGTATAAATAAACTAGCAGCTGCTTACTCCTTTGCAGGTGCAAAATTCAAATAAGGAAATATTTTAAAAAATATATAAAAAAAATTAACATAATGAAACTATATACATGATATAATATAACTGTCACCTAAGTTAGAAATTTAATTTAGATAGATTAAATAAATCAAGTAAATTATAGGATGTAATTAACAAGTTGACATAATTAAATTAGTAACAATTTAAGTTGAAATTAGAGGTTTCAAATCCCTAAGCCCCTAACATGCAATTTAAATGTGTAGTGGACTCTTAAATCCCTAAGCTTTAGCCTAAAATTTTATATGCTTAACCCACATCAATTTTCAAATCACCTATCTATCAAAATATATCAATTCTTAAGCTTAAACTCAAATTAAATATCAATTTGATCTAAATTAAATTCCTAAATCAAGTTCCTATCTCGAGTCCTCGATTTCTAGGGACGGACGTAGGATTCAAAGGTAGGGGATGCATCATTAATATAATCAAAACTACTTTGCTTCAATATAATTATCTAAAGAATTAAAAAAAATACATATAAAATTGTCAAATAAAAAATACATCATCGAAGCCTAACTCATCGCTCTTTTATGTCATAAATTTCATTTATGATAGAATCAATATCAACCTTTTAAGCAATACCTCTCTCTATGTAAATCAAAACACAATCAACAAGAAATTCATCGTCCATCTTATTTCGTAGTCTATTTTTCACTATATTCATGGTAGAAAAGGAGTGTTCCATTGTTGTCATTGAAACTAGAAGAGTTAAAATTAATCGAATCAAACAATCAATTAAAGCATAGATTGACACTTTTCCAGTTTCCATCAATCTAAGACATAAATCAGAAATGGTAGATAAGCTCTCAAATTCTGGATTGTGAGAAATGCCAACTTCATAATGTTGTGCTTGCATGTTAAGATGACACATTTCTTGTTTAGTGAAATCCTCAGGATCAAACTTGTGAGCTAACTTGCATATACGATCAACACTCAACTTCTCAAAATTGTTACTAGGGTCAAAAGATGAACTAAGAGTAAGAAGAAGATCCACCATGTTCTCATTAAACATGTTATTGATCTCCTACCATTGAGTGTCAATAGTAACATAAAACACAATAATTCGATAATATTCTTCTACTGATAAATTTTCACACTAGTGCCGATGACCCCCATGATAAGTAAATTGAGAATTTAGCTTAGAAAAAGTGATGTCATGCTTCTCACGAAATGTTATAACCTCTTTAATAAGATCATTCGACCATGTTTGTCTCATTTTTTTTTCAAGTAAAGTCTTTGTTGTTGAGACTTAACGACATTGAGTTTAATATATCTTGAGGTTTTCATTACAAGGCTAGACAAAGATCATGAGTGATTCTCATAATATTTCTCATCATATGCAAAATAAACACAAAACTCAAAGCACATCATAGCATCAAGAGCAGCATTTGCTTCACCTTGTTAAGAACAATTCCCTTCTTCAGTAGCTTTCACAAGAACGATATAAGTAGCATCAAACATATTCAATATGCTTTTAATGGAAGAAAAGTGAGAACCCCAACGCATATTGAAATAGCCATACATTTCCCAATTTATATTTTATAAATGTGATATTGAAATTATATATGATTTTGAAATGAGATATATGTGCATGAACAATATAATTAGTGCACAGTGTAATGAATGTGCATGTCTTTTGTAAATTAATATGTGTGTGTTATGCTTAGAATTTGTCAAAACAACTTTTGAATTATCTAAGAAAATTGTTGATAGAATTTTACAAAGTTTAAGCCTAATTTTTAAGCCCAAATTAAACTCAAATGCATTCCAAATTATGCTAAATTTACTCTAAGTCAAACATACCCCTAAAGTCAAACTTTGGATTAGTATTGACCTCAATTTAGATTAATTAGGAACTCTTTTTGGTAGCGCAATTTTCCCTACGAATTTTCTTTCTTTTCTTTTCTTTCTCTCTTCTTTCTATCTCAAAACCATAAGCTCTAAAGCAAAATCAACAACAAGCCTTTGGATTTAAAAATCACTCCAAGCCAAAGCCTATTCATGTAAGTTAATGCAAGCCTAATCTCTTTGTTTTATTTTCTTTCTTGTATTTGGATGTAAAACTTATGGTAGGATGAGTAAATGTCAATTGAGTTGATTGATTTATGCATTGATATATGTTAGATTGTGCTTTGTTATTGTGTGAGCTTAGTTAAGTGTTAGGGAAGTTGTAAGGAGTATTGATGAGTAGTGGAACTAAATTGAGTAGTTGAAGTGTGGAATTAAAGTGTAATTGGTATTTGAATATTGTAGTTGGGTGTTTGATGATTAGAAGTAGAGTTTGTGTTATTTGGATGGTGTTTAGAACATATAACAAGTTTTGGGAAGCTTAGAATAAGTTTGGAGGATTTTTGAAATGAATAGTTTTTGTAAAGAAAACAGGGGAAGCAAAACATTTTCGTATAGGTTTATTTTTTAGCGTACGCCGGCATCTGGTACTTCAATGCTGTCGGTATAGAGGTGGTGTTGAAGGTAATCGGAACCTATTTTCTTAAAGCCACTTGAAACACTGTCAGCTTTCGTAAGGAAAGTTTGCCAGTGTTTATTTTTCAAAACATACATCGGCTATTAGGGTTCTAACGCCGCCGGCTTAGTGGCGATGTGAAATGAGAACAGAATCATAATTTTTAACGCCGGGCTTAAGGCCGTCAAGGTAGGATCCAAAGCCGTCGGCATACATGGATACGCTACCGGTGTTGAGGGTATCTACGGGCATAGACCAATACCGTGGAACTCTCGTAAAATTTTTGAAAATTAGAGTTGTAGTCTACACCGGCTTAAGGCCACCGATGTAGATTGAAGGCTGTCGGCGTATCCTTGAACACCGCTAGTGTTGGTAATTGTTAAGTTTTAATGCATTGTGCACTAGTTAAACGCCGCCGACGTTGAAAGCCGACGTGTTCCCTGCAGTTTTCATTTTCAAAAACTTTCTTCAAAATTTCCTAAAGCTTGATATATGATCAATTAAATAATTGTTAAGTATTGTATGATATAATATGATGTTTAAATGCTCTGTTATGACTTTGTAACAATTTATTTAAATTTCTTTGATTAATTATATTTGGAACTAGTTAATTAATGCTTGAACTAAGTGGGAAATTCAATATTATCTTGAATAGTGATAGATTCTCGCTCGACCAACCCTATTAGTTCTCGAGCTATCTCAGGTACGTGGTAACTTGTTTATTTCTTTGCTAGGATAAGCATTACTTCAAGTTACTCCAAATTAAGAAAATTTTAATAATTGATGAATATTGATTGTCTTTTACGCCGTTGAATCTGGTTTGGAGAGCGGCACCTTGCTCATATTGGGGGCATGATACTTTTTCATTATTGGATAGATTTATCTAGGAGATATAAGTATCCGAGCTACTTATATCAACCCCCTGAGCATCGTGATGCGTTACTTAGGATTCCTTAGTATTACGGGTTATGCTGGAAGGTGGGCCTGCCTAGTCTGTATGAATAGTATGGATCACACAGGGAGGCGGACCTGATACTAGATCCTTGATGTCCAGAGTTTGAATACTCCCATGATGTATAACTAATTAAATATTGAATAATAAATTATTGGTTATTGCATTTTCCATTTAGCTTAAGCATGTGTGAATCACTTTACATTTGTATTTGTTACTTGCGTATTAGGCCTTTGGCTCATATTTTAACCATTTCAGGTGATGAATCGGACGAGTTTTACACTAGTATGGGGTATGGAACCGATTTCGAGGATTTTCTTAATGATTTGGAGGACTAGAGATGACCTTAGACTTGATGGGATACAAATTTTTATAATATACTAGTTATGTTAGTCTTGTGGTTGTATTTAAGGTTTTAGTTGGATTTTATATGTATAATTTTGTTAAGGCTTGTAAGAAGCCTTTGGTTGTAATATATATATATATATGTACTTGGCCATGTATGACTTGAGTTTATTTTTTTTTTTGTGAAATATGTTAATGGAGTAGTATATTTTGTTAAAAGTCTTGAAAAACTATGGTTTCTATTATATTAACTATGTGGAATTAGAGAAATAATTTCTCAAACACTTCTTTTTAGACAATCTTACATATAATCTTATAGGTTATATGTGGTTGGGGAACTGTTATCGCCTATTTTAATTATAGCGGTGATAACGGGTTCTTACACGTATCTCCAGCACGTTGTAACATGCCCATTTGATTGAGTCCACTACTCGTTTCTAACTCATCACTAACAATTTAATCAATTAGACTCGAAGCAAAAACATCTCGCAATTGATCTTTTCGCTTAGGAGAGGAGCAATGCCACATTAATAATATAATTTAATTTAGAAAAAAACTGATAGATGTGATTAATTTCTCTTATTGCTCCAACTAAGGCCAATTGAAGGCAATAAGCAAGACAATGAATGTAGTATGCATAACGACATTTACTCAAAATCAATGCTTGTAATCCCTTCCATTTACCATGCATATTACTTGCTCCATCATACCCTTGTCCTCCAATCTTATGGAAGCTTAAATTATTTTGAGATAATACATATTTTATTTCATTCTTCAAAGTAGAAGATGTTATGTTGGTAACATGAACAAGATTGAAAAATCTTTCCTTTATATTCCCTTAAGTGTTAACAAATCTCAAAACAATTGCTATCTATTCTTTCCCTGACTCATCTTGAGCTTCATCCACAAGAATACAATATTTTGCATCACTAATCTCTTCACAATTTTTCTCACATGTCTTTCTTGTTAATATATGTGATATCTCTTTTTGTATCCTAGGAGAAATATATTAAGCATTACTAAAGCATTATCAAGCACAATATTCGTAACTGTTTGATTGTAAGTTGCTAAAAACTTAATCAATTCAATGAAATTTCCTCGATTTTGAGAATCATAAATCTCATCATTACCCGTCAATGCACATCCTTGAAAAGTGAGCCACTTTATTGCATCAATAGAAGTTTTAAGTCTCAAATGATTATTTGTGATAGATTGAGAGATTTTCTTATGAAAAGCATTCTCAGTATGTTGAGATTGTTTCATTAAGGTCTCGCGAGGAGAGTTTGGAGATGATCCAATATGAGACAAAAATGCACAATTTCTTCCATCATTGACCTTCTTCATATTTCTAAATCCCTTTTTAGTGAATGCATTTTTACTTGATTGATCACTTAGGCCTCCACTGAACACAAAACAATGAAGACAGAACACTGCATCTTTTGCAGGTGAGCATTCTAACCATGTTGGAAATTTATTAAACCAAGAAGACTGAAAACGTCTTGCATGATTTTTATCATCAGAAAGTGGGTATTCACTGAGAATAGGTTGAAACGATCCAACTATAAGATATGGTCTTCAAATTTCATCACGCTGCTCAATAGGATGATCCGATATTTGACGTTGCAATCTTGGATCATGCTCAATAGTTGGGATGTCTTGGATTTGTTTATCAACTTTGGCTACTTTTGGTTGTTGTTCCTCTGAAAAGAAAAGTAACAAGCAAGAGAAAATATATTATATTATATAATATGGATTTCTAACCTTGTTATAGATGGAAGTAATGATGATAAAGTGATGACTAATGATGATAGTAAAGCATTGTGTTCAATACTAAAACAAAACTTACGTCTTATGATATTTGATTGTGTCTTTTGCTTTTAAAAAATAACTCTTATAGCTTTTTTTTTTCCTTAGGCTAAATGATTCTTGCTTTAGAAAAGAGGCTTTTGTGTTTCTATATGTAATTTATAGAAAGTGAGAGTATAAGAGAGAAGAATAACTAAATAAATAAGTTATTGTTCTTTTTTCAAACATATCATTGATACGTTTAAGATATATTATGATAAATTATAATTTTTTAAATTAGATATGCATAAAAAAATATAGAAATTTACTTAGTTAATGAAAAGAATTGGAGAAAAACAACTAGCTTCAAACTTATCTAATACAAATAAGATGTTTTTGAATTTTAAATCTCAACAATAAAATTAATTTCCTTAGATATTGTAAAGTAGTATATTATGATATTGATGAAAAAAAAGGAAAATATTTCATTGATACGTTTAAGATATGTTATGATAAGTTAAAATCTTTTAAATTATATATGCATAAATTCAAATATAGAAATTTACTTAGTTAATGAAAAGAATTGGAACAAAACAACTAGCTTTCAAACTTATCTAATACAAATGAGATGTTTTTGAATTTTTAAATCTCTACAATAAAATCAATTTCCTTAAATATTGTAAAGTAATATATTATGATATTGATACAAAAGGAAAATGCTTCTATCATTAATTTAGAATTCAATATATATATATATATATATATTTAATATAGATAGTGTCAACTTGAATGGGAAGTTGTCGATAAAAAAAAACTTGGTATGAAAGTTTAAATTATTTGAGATTGTCATTAAAATCTTCAACAAATATTTTTATGATATTCAATATGGTAAAAGAAAAAAAAATCTTTTTTTTTAATCAGTTACCTTATATATATTTTTAGTAAAAAGAAAACCCTTATGGCTTATACATTTATTGCATTTTTTTCGAAGTAATAATCAAGAATATTAGTAATTGATATAAATATAATTGAAATTAATGAAACTTAAAGAGAAAAAAAAATGAAATTTCCCTAATCGTAGATTAGAATATTAATGGCTAAATAATATATATATATATATAATATTAGATATAGATAAGATTACAAGAGGACGAAAATTCAACATAAATATAAATATAATATGATAAGATTTAAGATTATCCAAGTATTATTACTTATCACAATGCACTAGAAAGGCACTAAATGCTAATAAAGTGAGGAGAAAAAAATAAAACTGCCACACAATTTTCTAAGGGAGAAAAAAAAAGATAACGGAATAAATGGAAAATTGCCATACATTAAATGCTCTAGCAAATACTACACTTTTCTTGTATTGTAACGTTAGAGGAAAAAAAAAAAGAATAAATACAAAACTATCAGACGCACTTTTTCTTGTATTGTAATGTAGGGAGAAAAAAAAAAAGAATAAATACAAAACTGCCAAACATTAAATACCCATGCCAAGTACAACTGTTGTAGTGTTTTTGCAATTTGAAAGTCAAAGTGCTTGGATGGAAATAGGTTAACGACGTGGACGCATTTCAACCTAAACCCCGAAGCTAACACCTTCTACCGTTCCACGGAAATTTTTTTGGGCTGGGGGGCAAGGGCATCCGTGCTCCTTCTAGTTGATTTTTAATATATAAATTTTTAAATTATTTTCTAAACACTTTTCAAACTAAAGATAATTATCAGAAATTTTTAAACCTAATACCCTTATCTTAAAATATTCTAAAACTTCTTATCATTTCTTTTTCCTTTTCCTTTCCCCTGTTTTCCTTTCCTTCTACAGTTGCTTTTCTTCCTCTTCTTCTCTTCTTCTTCTTCATTTTTCTCTTCACTTTCTTTCAATTAATCATCTCAAATATCAGTTTCAATAAGAATCAAAAGAGAAATTAGAGTTAGAAAATAGAATACAAGACGGAAAGCAAGATCATGGTAGCTTAATCAATGAGAAAAAGAGGAATAGAAAAGAAGATCAAGTAACCAGGATTTGCTAAACAAGTAAGTTGTTATTTTCTTGTTTTAGTTGTTGCATATGCATGTATATGATAAATTAATGTTAAATATAAGTTGAAATTATGATAAAGTTGGTAAATAATGAATATATGAACATGTAAGTTAGAATCTGGGTTAGTGTGTACATGCATAGGTTAGATAATTAATGGCATGATTTGGTGAAATATAAAGTAAAAACATGCATAAAGATGTTAGAAATGATTCTTGGTTCATATGTTGAGTATAAGATGACAGATGTTAAAAAATGATGTAAAACAAGTAGTAAAATAGGTTGAGTTTTCGAAACATAAAATAGAGCAAAAAGCACAGGGAAAAACATGGGAAGTTATATTTGGTTGTGCTCCTTCTTAGATTTTCAAAACAAATAAAAATTTAATACATGAGAAGAAACACGGTTGAAACATGGCCAAACTTATCCAACCATGCTTCTCTCCATTTCATTTTACAAATGCATTTCCAAAACAACACGACTAAAACACGGCCTCACCTATCTCCCCATGTTTCTTTCTAATCATTGAGTGTTTTATAAATTAAGTGGAACATGACTACGTGTATTTGACCGTGTTTCTTTCTAATCCTCTCGTGTTTCACATGTTAAGAGAAACATGGTAGAACACGACTCAATGATCTCGCCGTGCTTCTTTCGAACCATGAATTCTTCTTGGTCGTGTTTCTTATTTGTTTTCAATTTAAGGAGAAACACAATTGGAACACGGCACGTTTTATCCCACTGTATTTCTCTCTTGTCCTTGAATGTTAAATTATCAAGTGAAACACAATAGGAACATGGCTCGTTATATCACATCGTGCTTCTCCTATGGTTCTCAAGCAAACCAAAACATGATGAGAAAACGACTTGTGCATTTGGTCGTGCTTCTTCTTAAGCATGTATACGAGGTGAAACACGACAATGTATCTGCTCATGTTCTTGATAAAAATTAAAATAATAAAATAAAAAGATAAATGATAGTTAATATGTTATGTTAGTTAAATTATATAATTAAGAATGAGTTAAAAGAATTAATAGGTCTAACAACAAATTAGATTTATCATGGATTTAAACATAAAATGAATCTTAAGTATGAAATAAATTTAGTTAATAAATCTAAGTTCAACTTGACTAAACAGATTTTAATTAGTTAAAATGAATTAGATTGATTAGGTCTAATCAACTTGACTTAGTAATTGAATTAAATGATTAATTCTAATAAATTTGGCTAGGATTAAGTTAAAATAGTTTTAATAACTATTAATTGGCTTAGATAATGTGTTTAAGACAAACCATAAATAATAAAAGGAGTATGTTATTTCAAATATATGCTTACTTGGAAAATGAGTATTTTTGAAAATGAATGTTTTGATGATGTCTTTATAATAAATTATTATAAATAAATCGAAAATAAATAATTTGATAAATAATGGAGAACTGTTCGTATCTTAGCATGGCGATTTTCGTTGCCATGGTAGGGTTTCTACTTAGTGTTTGATCAAATAGGTTTTAAAATGAGTTTAATATAAGTAAATGATTAATTCTATTGCTTATATAGTTTAATTTTCTAAAAATAGATGTTTTTCTTTGATCTATCTTCTAAAATGGCTTTTGATCTACTTCTAACTCTATATGGATCTTGAATAGATAAGACACGCAGTGACTTCCGTGTTGTTTGCTTAGAATAGACATATATCCTAAATGAACTAAAACTTAAAGATGACTTAATAATTGAGTGTTACTTATACTTGTGTTATTTAATTTGGTCCGGAAGAGCAACAACCTTGTCTGGAGCTAAGGCGTGGTAATTAGGCGCTTAGGCCACCTCTTATCATAATGCAATGGTATGCCATTATGCAATGACAATTCATAAGTGGCTAAGTGGATAACTGATGGAGTAAACGGTATTGACATAACATTTGATTAAGCTTTGGGGTGAAGTAACACAGTTTAGTTCATGTTTATAGGACCAATTAAACTAGATGATGTTATAGACTGAGATAAGTGATGTTGTGTAACAACTGTGAACCTTAGATGAAGCCTTTTTTTTTTTTTTTTTGGGTTATATCAACCTCTTGAGCAACTGCTGTTATTTAAGACCTCCAGGTTTCCAAAGTTTGCTCTAGAGTGTGAGTGTTCTAATGTTGTTTGTTTCATTATAATTTAAAGATAATAACTTGTTGGTCCCAAAAATAACCAAGAGGGGGTGAATTGGTTATTAAAAATTTCTCTTTTAAAATTTTACCCCAATTAGTTATATGCAAAGATAACTTAGAAATAATTTTGCAAACACTACAAGTAATTAAAAGCGCAAAGGGTAAGAAGAAATTAAGGTCCTGCCTTGAGCATCAATCCTCTCCTCCAGCTCCAAGCTGGGATCCGGTATTCCGTACCGTTATGTTCTACTATATATCTAATCAAGAAATGATTACAAATAGTTTCTCAATTCACTCTATCGGACTTCATACCATCATCTAGCTATCTCTAAACTCATAGTCTACTTATAATCTAAACACAAAGTGGTTTAAGCAAAAATGAGGAATAAAGTATTAAGTATCCTTAAAAATTCGGTGCAAGGATGAAAATTAAAGTAAAAGGATTTCACTCAAAGTAGGCTGAAATAAATTTGCAGATTTTTTTTCTTTCTCTTTTTCACGCAAGTGCTTATCTCTTTGTTATGCTTCTGATATTTATTTTGTCTCCAACAGCCAAAAGCTAATTTCGATTTTTTTTTTTTTGTTGAATGTAGATCTTGATTTTGTGCTTTCAATTTGGACATGATTTGCTACTCATTTGAATTTTCTTCCAATGGAAAAGAAGATTGATCCTTATCTATTTGTTATCGTACATGATGTTGATAAGCAGTCTTCTGCTCTTGTTCCTAAAAATATCCCGCTGTGAGAGGAGCATAACTGGTGGTTGTATATATCTTGAAAGGTTTACTTTTGAAAAAAAGGCTTTAATCCTTGTCTTCTACTCATTAAACAATTTGAATTTTTTTTGTTGAAAACATTCTTGATAGTGAGAAACTTCATCAAATAAACTTCGAACAAGGTAGAATATGCCTTGAATTAAAATTGATCTTTAAGAGACTTAAGATTGTTGTCTTAAATCTCCAAAATAATCCTTGAAAAACAAAATTGAATCCCCAAGATATTGAAACTAACTTTATGGAATATATTTGAATATATTACCCAAATACATTCAACTTTGGAGCTAGGTCTACAAATTAATGAAATAATTTGATCTAAATTAAATCTACATATTTCTGTTCGATCTTGATGTGTAGCAGGTTTTCTTTCTAAGTTATTAGATTTTAAAATTTCATCATATTTACTTTCTGCTTTAGTCTTTAATTTAACAGCTTTTATGATTTCATTAGATTTATCTTCTGATATATTTTACACTTGAAAACTGTACACTTAACAACATTGTTAGTAAACACTTATACATATTTTCTTATCATCAAAACCAAACTAAGAGACTTAACATAACCTATTGTTGTTACATTGCATTAGTTTAAATATGTGTGTCATCTCTTGTGTGTTTGTGTTATTGTTATACTAGACTTTGACTCATTATTTTCTTCTTTCTAGGTGATGACGATGATATGATGATGTTGATAATTTGATGATGATGGCGATGTTGATGATGAATGTTTGAATCAGGAGTATGAGATGTCTCCGAGAGAGTTTGTTGAAGAATAGGTGAATTAGAATCATTGGCTTTTATTATATTTTCTTTAGAATTGATCTTTTAAAGTCTGTACTTTCTGTAAGGGGCGAGTTATGGAGCCTATGTTTTGTAATTCAATCTTTAAAGCTTTGTTGTACCATCATGTTAGGTATATAGGCTACCTGACTATATGGTTTTGTTTTAAAAGTTGATCTACTTATATGAGTGGAAACTAGAAATGTTTTTATAAATGTTGTTTTATTGTTATAAATCCAATTTTCTTTAGAATTTAACTAAACGGTTTCAGAATTTAAAACTAACCAGCAATATTCAACATAAATATATCTTTAAAAGAAGCATGTGCAAGTAATACTTAGGGTATTATACGTGGCTAAGAACTAGGCTTGCCTGAATTTTAAATGTAGGCATTTCGAGTCCTTACAATAACATAGCAACATATGAAAAAACATATATAACAATGAGCATATAATAAATGGAAATAACAAATAAATTATCAACAAAATTAATTGTTGGCATATCTTTCTAGAAGTCAAGTTGTGGTTTGATAGTTACAAATAAAAATAATAAAATGACTATACGGGCCAGTATAAGTGTGATGCTGGCAAAAATATGTTCGTAAAGTTTTTATAAAAATTGGATGGACCTGCAACCAAAGAAAGCTCATTAGTGGTGCATGCCGAGGTTATTCGACATGGCTACTTTAGTACCTAAGTCAATAAAGGGGATAAATGCAAGCCAAGTATCTATACTTTTAATTTTTAACAAATTATTGTCTTATCTTTAAATTTTGACAAATTAGTGTCTTTTCTTTCAAAATATGTATGATTTAGTGCCTCTGTTAAATAATATTTTAGAGACGTTAATATTGATGACAGGATAATGACAAACACTCTACAAAAATTTGCTAAAATCTAAAGATGCGGTTCTAAGCTACCAAAAAATACCAAAAATTAAAAGTATAGGTAGTTGGTACACTATTATCCTATTACCAAAATGAACGTCCATTAAATATTATTTACCAAAGCCACTAAATCGCACATATTTTGAAAGTATGGATACTAGTTTGCTAAAATCTAAAGATAAGATACTAAATTGGTAAAAACAAAAAGTACAAGCATTATCCCATCGATAGAAGGTCTGTGTGTGTGTGTGTGTTGTGGTTTTGTGGGGGGGGGGGCTGGGGTTGTGGGGGTTGGTGATGGTGGTGGTGAGGGTGGAGAGCAAGAGAGCGTTCTTGAAAGAGAGAACCTATTAAAATCTGTCATTTGTCTAGATGTCCAGATGATATTCCTTAAGCTTTCAAGTACTATTTGGAGGTAACCATGCTAGAATGGGGGCTACAAAATTTTTTCTATTATATGATGTGGTCTCCATTTAGTAACTAACATGGACCCATGGTGGTAGGCAGGTTCTTTGGTGGAGGTTGGCTAGATTGATGTGGTAACCAACTACATTGTAGTGCCCCTCAAGGAATTTCAAGTTATCTTCTTAAAGATGTGGAGAAACATAGAGAGATGTCATTAAGAGAAGAGCATGGTACCAACTTAGTCTTTAAGTGTAGTCTCCTAGTTGATGATAGGCTTGGGTTCGTGGGTTGAAACGGGTCTTATTAGGTAATAGGCCTTAGGACGATCATGGGTAATCTGTTCAACTAAACCTATTATTTTTGTTTTCATTTAAATCTTTGTTGTTTATTTTATTAAGGAGATATAAGTAGTGGAAGTTGTAAGTTAGGAGAAGTTTTTTTAAAGACTAAATAGTGGATGGAAAAAAAAATTTGACAATGAGAGAGAGAAAGGAAAGTGGGACCATAAAAAAGTTGTCTAATTGAAAATGTGTGTCATATGCAGAAAATATTAGCTTTACAATAATAAGGGAAAATTACATGAAAAAATATGGACACCCATTTTTTTCTTTTTTAGAAATGCTATAATTTCCCTCTTGCTTTTGTTTAAGCTCCACAAAACTTAATTAAATAGCATATTGTAAGGACCCGCTATCACTCCTATATTTGAAATAGGAGATAATGGTTCCCCAACCACATATAACCCCTAAGATTATATGTAAGGTTGCCTAAAGGAATTGTTTGACTAATTGATTATCTAATTCCATAAATATATCATACAATGGGAGACATAAATTTTTTTTTTTTTTTAAACCTTAAGCAAAGCTATACTATAACACATTTTGGCAAAGAAAACAACCCAACTTCTAAATAGCTAAATACATACATATATATATACATATTACATCCAAAGGCTTCTTACAAGCCTCAGCCAAAATCCTCAGAACACAACCCAACTAATACTATAATTACACCATCAACCAAAAAGAATCTCATCTAATCTATTACATTCATAGGGTCCATTGAGTCCATGGTGATCTCTAATCCTCCAACCCATCAAGAAAATCTTCAAAGTCGGTTTCGTACCCCATACTCGTATAGAACTCATTAGAATCACCACCTGAAATAGATAAAATATGAGCCAAAGGCCCAGTACACAAGTAACGAATACAAAATGCGAAGTGAATCACACATTCTTAGGCTAAATGCATTATGCAACAATCACTTGTTCATTATTAAGTCTTTAGTTAGCAAGACAACAAGGGAGTATTCAAACTCCGGACAATAAGGATCTAATATTACGTCTGCCTCCCTAAGTGGTCCCTACTATTCATATAGACTAGGCAGCCCCACCTTTCGGCGTAGCCCGTAATACTAGGAGATCCTGAGTAACGCATCACGATGCTCAGGGGGTTGATATGAGCAGCTCGGATACTCATATCTCCTAAACAATTCTATCCATTAACGAGAAATACCCTACCCTCAATCTGAGCAGGGTGCCACTCTTCGAACCAGATTCAACGGCAAACAATGACAATCAACACTCATATATCAATAGGATTTTCTTAATTTAAGGTAGCTTAATTTTGATGCCTACCCTAGCAAAGAGACAAGCAAGTTACTGCGTACCTGATATAGCTCGGGAATTAACGGGGTTGACTGGGCGAGGATCTATCACTGTTTAAATCAATATTAAATTCACACTTAGCTTAAGTACTAGCTAACTAGTATAAATGATAAATATATCAAAGAAATCCAAATAAATTAATAAATGCATAATAAAGCATTTAAACATCCTAATATATCCTAGATCGCTTAACAAATACTTAATTGCTCAAATAACAAACTTCGGAAAATTTTAGAAAATGTTTTTAAAATTCAAAAGCGCAAGGATATGCCGGCAGCCAAAGCCGACGGCTTTGAGCTGGTGTTTGATACTCTGAAAATCAACACTGCCAACACTGGCAGTGTTCAAGAGTACGCCGACTGCCTTCATTCTACGCCGGCGGCCTTGAGCCGACGTAGAATCCAAAACCCAAAATTTTTCAAAACGTCCAGAGAGGTCTAAGCCGTCCGCTTACCAAGATACGCGGGCAGCTTTGACACATACGCCGGCGGCCTTGATTCCCAGCGGCCAGCATACAATATGAATGAAAGAACGTCGGCTAACTTTTCTAGCGAAAACCGGCGACGTAGAAACTCAAATTGCCGGCGTACGTTCTGAAGAACAAACGCTGGAAATTTTTATAGTAAAAACCAGCGGTGTAGCAAAGCGGCATTAAGAAATTTGAATCTAACGCTGCCTCTACGCTGGCGGCGTTGAATTCCCGGGTGCCGGCGTACGTTCAAATTTTAGCCTATACGAAAATTGTTTTTTATTTCCCCTGTTTTACAACACTTTGTTCATTTCTCAAAATTTCTCCAAACTAAATTCAAACTTTCCAAAGCTTGTTATAGGATCCAAACACTATCCTAACAACATGTATCCTACTTCTAAGCATCAAAACTCTAATCATACTTCCAACTCACAACTCAACTACTAAATCCTTCAATCTCCCATAACATTCATTCCCTCCACAACAACACTCCTATAAAATACAAATTACCACTCCATTAATCACATAATCTCATCCAAACTATTATCAATGCATCAAATCAATCCCACACCAATATCACCTCAAAATCATATCTATCCTAACATTACAAACAACCATTATAGAACATAAAATAAAAGATAAAGGTTGCATTAAACTCACATGATTGAATCTTGCTTCGAATGATATTCAAATCCTAAAGCTTGTAATAAGTCTTGGCTTAGGTTAAAGATTTTGGGATTGAAAGGAAGAAAGAAAGAAAGAAAGAAGATGAAAATTCGTATGAAAATAGGGCTGCCCAAAAAGGAGGGCTTAACTTGTCCAAATTAAAGTCAATTGTCATCCAAACTTAGCCATTAGGGGTATATTTTCCTAGAATTAATTTAGGAAAATTCCAAATGCATTTGGGATGAATTTAAGCCCAAAAATGGGTCCTAAGGTTTACAAAAATTCTATCATAATCTAAGCAAATTCAAAAATAATTTGATTAGATTCTAAACATAACACATGCATATTAATTTACAAAAAGACACACACATTCATTACACTACACACACATTTATAGATATCAAACAATAATATTAGTTTCATAATACTATTCACATATGAAATAACACATTCACTAATTATATTAACTAAGCACACATATATATATTTTTCATTCCAATATCACATTGATATGCAATTTAAGGAATTCATGGCTATTTCACATATGATGTAGAAATATCTAGTTGGCATGACTATAAAATAAATACTTATAAATTCATGTGCTATTTTAAACTTATCATGTTAAAATAAGATAGTAACATAATAATTATTAATATAGAAGAAAAGAAAAATGAATTACCATCCATATAAACTAAATAGATAAAAGAAAAGCACTAATGGTTTGTTACTTAAAAAAATGATAAACCTCCTTCAAAGTATATAGAAAATATCAAGGTATTTTATTGTTTTTATTATTATTATCTCTTTTGTTTGATGTTTCCATTTTCATGACTCATAAAAAAAAAAAAAAACCAACATCAAGAATAGATGATTTATATCTAAAAGTAGGAATTATTTGAGTCCACTGTTGATCTATTTTTGGATTACAAATGATATATATATATATATATATATATGTATGTATTTGTTGGCTTAGCTTATATGTGTAGATTTATTTTTTTTATATATTTTATCGAATTGTCTTTCATTTTCTTATTTTCATATTTTATTGATTAAGTTTTAAATGATATGAATATTAATAAATATTTTATGTTGCTATGTGGACTTAATATTTCCAAATCATATGTTGTTTTATTAAGTTTTATAGGCCTACACAAAAAAGCAAAAGGAAGATTGTAGTATTTTAAAACAATAAATTATCTTTTGAAAATAAAAAATCAAAGCACATGTAAATTTTTTTTTTTTAAATTATCTTATTACAATAAAAATATATATTGGGACAATGTATTAACTTTATGCCTTTTTTGTAATTGTACACCTAGAGTTTTAAATTATTAATTTGTACACTTCATTAGATGTTTATTTTCATTGTTTATATCTCATCTTTTTTCTATTTCGTATTGATAATGATTGTTTTAGTTACTACCATTTATAACCTGTCTATTTCTACTTTGTATTAATGATAAGACTTCTTTTTTTTTTTTTATTTGGTAATATGATTTGGCATCATTATATAAAATAAAAACAAAATAAGTGTTGCATTATGATTGATTGTCATGATAATAGAGATAACAGTAGTAAACATAAAGAGATAAGATATATATGGTAACAACTAAAAATGTAATGAGGTGTAAATGTACAAATTGATAATTTAAAAAAAGTTGTAACACAAAAGTCTATAATGTTAGCATCATGGTTCTATAATCAATCTTTATGTTTACTATTGTTATCTCTATTATCATAATAATCAATCATAATGCAATACGAGTAGGCTTGATAATTGTATCTTTATTGTTAGGACATTCTTATCACTTATGAGTTATGATGCAATTCTTCTCTCACTAGAGATATTTACCTTTTAACTTTTTTTAAGCATTTATTTAAATATTATTATTAAAAGCATGTTCAAGATAAAGAATTCTAGATTGTATATATCTACTATATATAGTTTCTCTTAGACCATCTTTATCTAGATTATTTAATATGGAACCAAGCTAAATATGTAATTAGCTGCTAGTATATAAATTGACGATTTAGAATCAGATGTATAATTATAAAATAAAATGGCGTAACCAAAAGTCTATAATATAAGTGTCATGGTTCTATAATCTGCATTATTAAAATTAAACTATGAAAATATCTATTATTATTTATAAAATTAGATTTTAAAAAAAAATTGCCACAAAAAATATTTGACTAATTAATATTTTTTACACACATATCAGTGCTGGGACCCCAATACTCTACTAATACTCCGGATAGAAAATGGAATTATCGTCTGCTTAGTAGGGGGAAGAAAAGCGTCATGGATTATTATTAGTTGTTTATAGATATACCTAAATTCCGAATTTTTAGTGTTTTCACAGCCTTTATTATCAGGCAATTGACTCACATTGCTCCATCTTCAAATAAGTACCAGTTTTCTGGTATATTTCTTTCATCTTTACTTTTGTGATCAATGCTTTGTTTTTGCATGTAGCTATTTTTGTTACTGTGAACATGTTTTATTATAAAAAGTTTATGTAGTGATGAGGCAATACTTAATACTTGGTTTTAGAGAAAAAAAAAAATGGAGTCATGTGAAACGAGTTCTTGAATTATGTCAGAAAAAAAAAATAATGATTACGTATTTATTTGGTACGGTTTAATTTTGTAACTTGTTTTGAAAGTACAATTTTTAAGGAAAATCGGTTGAAACAATCTTGGGTTCTCTTCTTTTTCCCCTCTCTCATTTCCATATAGAATTGGATATGCTATTCTGGATTTTGATTATTTTTTATCTGATACTATGTCTCTGGATAACTGTTTTTGATAATTGCAGCTTTCCATGGATCAACAATCTATCACCTCCAATAACGAATTGCAAAAGTTGAAGGCAGAAGTTATCTATAATGGCATTCAATGCATTAATGATCTACCTGAAGCAATTTTGGCACACATTATATCATTTCTCCCTATGAGGGATGCCGTAAGAACAAGTATATTGTCCAAAAATTGGGAATTTCTTTGGACATCATATCCTAATCTTGAATTTGTAGAGAGTTCCTATACTAGTAGAAAGCTTTTTATGAATTCCGTTGATAGAATGCTTCTTTTACTCAATCGCTCTCCCATAAAATTTTTTTACCTAGAATGCAATTCCTTGCTCAGTACATCTCGGTTGATTGGATGGGTAAAAGCAGCAGTAGGACGCAATGTTGAAATATGTGTTGTTGTTCTGACAGCATTTCATAAAACAAAACTGCTGCCCTTTTGCCTCTTCTCATGTAACTCTCTCGTCAAATTGCATTTAGAAATGCTATGCACTCTTATACTTCCTCACCTAATTCATCTTCCAAATCTTAAATTCTTGCATCTTCAAAACATTAAGTTCTTAGACAAGTGCTCGCTCCAAAGTCTCATTTCTAGCCTAACTATTGAGTCATTGTGTGTATTCGATTGCTGTTGGCATGGTCAAAGTGCTATAAGCATCTTTTCTCCTAATCTAAAGCATTTAAGCTTAAAGATGGGCCATGAATTTGGCTATGGTGAAGCCTTAGGTTATTGTTGTGAAGTCATGATTCGTGATTGTAACCTTGAATCCTTCAAATTGGAAGGCCCTAATTTTTATAAATATTTGGTCTCAAATTTATCAGCAGTTAATGTCACCTTAATTACTAGAATTGATGACTGGAACGAGGATGAAGACAGAATTGCTCTGAAAAATGTTCTGCAGGAGACACGTGCTGTCCAAAATTTGGTCTTTCAGGACTTCTGTTTCCATGTACGTATATGATGGAGATAAATTTCATATGCTAAGTAAAATTTCTTGTGAGCTGTTTTTCTTTTGGCACATATATTTTTGACATATTTAGTTTGATGCTTTATTTAATATGTGTAAAAGCTTGTTGTCAACCGTATTCAGTAAGTATTTTTATTTTACTTTATATCGTTGATAATTGATAAACAATTTTTCTTTTCTATTAGTTTTTTGATAATGCATCAAAGTGGACTTCCTTTTGGTCAGACTTCCCTATTTTCAATGGCGTAAAAACATTGGAAGTGAGCAACTTAGGAGGCCGGATTAGAGTCCTTGTGAAAATATTACAAAACACCCCTTACCTCCAAACTCTTATACTGTATGAGGTATGGATCTTACAATTTGGAGGATTCAATTTCCGCCTTGATGGTAAATTTGCTTGAAAACGTGACCTTTTCACATGTTTATTGGTATTTTAGGGATTAGATGAAGATGCCATGAGTAGTGAGGAATTTGTTGAAGATGAAGTTTTCTGTCATGGATATATTGTTGGGGTATTTGATCAAGTTCCACAATGCTTCTCCTTAAGTCTCAGAAAGATTACAATTGGTGGATTACACCTAACAATGTGGGAGCTACATGTTTTGAAAACCATGCTCGAGTATGCGATGGTTCTAGAGGAATTTGTAATTAATCATCATAACAACTCTGATGACAAAATTGACTACTTTTGTAGAGAGTTGATGCTTTGTCCTCGTGGATCAAAGACTTGTGAGATGAATCTTCATAAGGTGTAGGATTACTTCAGCAAGCTGTATCTTTTGAATCTTGTGTGTGCCGTATTTGTCTGAAATTACTAAAACAAGTAGTGATGATTTTGAATCTGTAGGCTATGGTATGTGTTAATAGGAACATGTCATTTCACGTTTTCTCATTTGAGCATCTCAATGGAAGGATAGCCTTTCTTAAACCCCTTGTTCCTTGTTGATGAACTTATAGTATCTAACTCCAAATGTGCAATTTTGTGATCGGTCAACTGGTGTTTTAATTGTAGCAAATCCAAACTTTTATTGTCTCTTTTGTGCTTAACCATCCTTGTCTTCCCATTGGACAACTGTCTAAATGTTGATTTGCTTTTGCATTGTTGAGACATTATAGTTTCTTCAAAGATCAACAACGTGTGTGAATACCTATAAATAGCTTCATTTGCATGAATCTTAAATCATCAAGAGATGAGAATGGCCATGTATATGAGGAATGAGAGCGGTTGTTACATCAATTTGCCAGATTCATCCATCTATCGAACATGGAAATTATGGATTCTGATGTATTATAGCAGGAAGGGATAGGCATTGGTGATGCTCTAATATTAATTTGGTTAACACCTTGAAAAAAATAGTTGAATGTGGTGCTTTTGTTCTGCCTGCTTGTGTGATTTCATGCGCTCTATCTGCCCTATGTGGCTGAAACATAGTAGTGAATATTTGATCAAAGGTTGGCCCTTTGTTGAATATAGATGTAATTGCTGCTGTTAAACTAATGGATGGTGATATGTGCCTTGATGTTTTATGATGAGCTTGTTGCAACAGCTGTAAATTGTTGTTTGGACCGTTATTCTGTGTCGGAGAAAGCTGGAAGGAGTAGGTGGCTATGGTCCTGTTTCATGCCATGGTCTTCACACTCTCATGTGGAGTAGGAACTGGTAAAATTATGTTGATGGATTTGTTCTTTGAGCATTGGCCACGCAATTATAGAATAAAAAGGATACATAATCAGGGCTTCAAAATTAATTTTCATAGTTGCTTTAAAAAACTTGAGGTTGTGATGGATCCTGTAGAGGCTGTTGCAACAGAGATATCCGATGAGGCTATTTCATTATGTCTGGATGAATTCATGGTGACTGGTGTTGTTGATGCTTTGAGTTTTTTCCTTTTATCATTGGAATTTTTTTTCAATAAAATTCAAAATCTTTCAAATACTTTTAAAACATTATTTAATATATATTTTATATGTTGAGACACTAGCATCAAATAAGAACATCTTTATCTCTAGATACTTGATGGAAATTTCAAGAGATATGAGCGATATGATAGGTACTTATGCAATAAAGTAGGTCATTTGTTGGATTGCTTAATAACCAAAGTTGCTTGGGCAAGCAACCCTCTCATTCCCATCCCATTGGTTATTTAACACTTATTTAATCTTGATAAAAAGCAATCATCTTACTTCTCCTTCCATTGATCATTTTACACTTATTTAATCTTATTAAAAAAACTTATAAACATTATTTTTAGGTAATAAAATAAGATGGGTCTTGCAAAGTTTTAGGAAAATAGACAAGAAAATCTCTGGAAGTAATAAGGGATAACGTAAAGTTACTTAGGAGTGAAAATTGTTTCAGTTGCTTATATGACACTTTAAGTAATCTTTTAAACAATTCAGAGATAAAAATGCTCTAACTAGAATGTACATGTCATTCTTCCGTTAGTTTTTTTTAGGGATATACGTATTGACTTTTTAAAAAGTGGGAGATTATACAATTATAAAAAAATCTAGCCTTTAGAGACATAATTTTTTGTGATGAAAAATGAGTAAAACAAATTATATTTCTTTAAATAAAATCAATAACGATGGTTTTTACAATAGAAATTTACGTTCAGAGATAGGATTTTTGTTTCTAAAGCTTAGATTTCTTGGAGTGTGCAATTTTAATGTTTTCAAGGAAGATCCATACAATTTAAAAAGAAAAAAAAATATCATTCGTTATATATCCAATATAATTGTTATACATAAAACAATTCCTTGTAGAAAAATTAAGTCGAGTTGCCCATAAACTCAACACTGAGGGGCAACATCCGTTTTCGTATGTCCTCGTGCATATGATTAATCACGGAGATTAGGGCATGTATACGATAGAATTTAATTTCAGTAGAGAGTATTATACCTCAACTTAATGCTCGGGCAGAATGTTTTTAATTGCAAATTGGGTGAAGGAGTACCATGCTTCAGACATGGATTTTGGTTGTTTGAAAATTAGAACTTCTACCATCTGTGCAGTCACCATCAAATAATATGGATTGGTATATTAAATATGATTTTAAGTGGTTAAGTATAAGTTCGGACTTTTATTTAATATTAAATGCTTAGCTTGGATTATTACTATACTAATCAATACAACTGCCTGGAAACTATTTCTTAGTGAGCACTCAAGGCTGCAGATTTACTTTGATACGATTTTCTTTATTGTTCATTTTCCTTATCTGGCTATACATATAACCATCATTACAAAAATATTTTAACAAATAAAATAAATGACTTATATCCTTAAAATACTTGTGACAAGAAGAAAAATTGAGGATACAAATCCTAATCTTACTTGTTATGAGCTACTAATAGATTGTTCTTATTTAAGTGTTTCACTAATAAGCCTCTCTGAGAGTATTTGTGTTGAGACATTGGTCCAGGTTAAGAGATCATGAACCCGATGTTTGGAAAGCTCAATTCTACCGAAGGAGCAACCATATGACAGCAAATTTTTGAACAAGAAGGAAGAAGTGGGGGAAAGTCCCGCATGGGTTAGTCGAAGAAAAAGAGATGGTCATTAATGAAAGAGATGCTGACATTTTGACAATAAAACCCTCTTAATTATTTAGATCCACTCTCTAACCCACATATATAAAATTCATGCCCTTTCTTTATTATAAAGACCCACTCTCCCATGGATGATGTTGAAGACTTGACCACACCAAATATGATAAGGAATTCCCAACAATGGTATCAAAGCTTGTATGGTCTCATATCCTTTGTTATTCTTATCATTCTAATTTTAATTTTACAAAATTTTCAAGATGCCTCTACTTGATTAAAGTTTTTTTCATAGTGAAAATAGCTCAAATTCATAACCAAGCATGATTGCACATTATCCTTTATTTAATTTTATAATTTTTACAAGATGCCTATGCTTGATTAAATTTGTTTTCAAATTGTGAAAACAACTCAAATTCATAACCAAGCGTGATCACACATTATCCTTTATTATTCTTATCATATCAATTTTAATTTTACAATTTTTACAAGATTCCTTTGCTTGATTAAATTATTTTTCAAAGTAGTGAAAACAGCTTAAATTTATAACCAAGCATGATTGCACATCATCCTTTATTATTTTATCATACTAATTTTAATTTCACAATTTTTACAAGATGTCTCGGTTTGACTAAATTTTTTTTCTATTTAGTGAAAATAGCTCAAATTCATAACTAAACATGATCACATATTACCAATCTGTTTTATTAATTTTCATCTATAAATATTTGGCAAAAATTAAGAGAATTTTTTATTTGAGCATGACTTTCTATAGCTAAAGAATGGGCTTAATAATAGAGGTGACCTTTTTCTTAAAATGCCCTAATGCAATTTGATTAGAGCATCTTTCTCATTATATGGTTATCCATTTTTATTCATCTAGCCCATGTAGGATTTTTTCTTTCAAAGAAACAGTTTCAAACAATCCCCTCGAATTCAATAGCCTGACTTAGTTGGACTTAAGGAAAAGGACTACTTTCTTCATTATTAAGGCCTACTCTCTTGGCACATGAAGTCACACTAAAGCATTATTTTAAAGCCTACTCTATGCTCATATGGAATTTGAGCATAACCCCAAGCAACCTTTTGATTGAATTTGCTGTTTAATATGATGTATGCCAAACCTACCATGTTCTAAATTGCAAATTTGTAGTTGCTTTCCCGATTCAAACGATTATATATGCCATGTCAATTGTGGATACACCTCTCAAATGCACACTTTCTAATTGCAGCATTTCTAGATGAGTATCAAACCATGGATAAAAACTTTGTTATCCGCTATGCGAAATCCAAGTGTTGAATGGTGAGCATAACCCCAAGCAACCCTAGGTATATCTTATCCTTTCTTCCTATGAAGGATGCCATCAAAACAAGCTCATGCTGTAAAAGAAAATAGCAATGTCTGTGGACATCTATTCCCAAACTCATATTTGAAGAGTCATCCTTCTCAGAGTATGAGCTTTTCATGAACTCCGTTGAAAGAGTTCTCTTTTACATGATCGCCCTTCCCTCAAGAACTTTTTGATACGATGGGATGTCTTATGCAGTGCATCTCATATCAATGCATGGGTTGCAAGCGCAATATTGAAAGATGCACAGTTCGACTGACCAGTTTTCAGGAAACTTTTATGCTACCTCATGTTCTGTCCACATGTCACTCTAATGGAACTATATCAAGAAATGCCTTCTCTCGTACTTCCTTCTGATATTCATATTCTAAGTCTCAAAACCATGCTATTCTATGATGTCAAATTTTCAGATGATTGCTCAACCGCCTTTTTTGAGCCCAGCACTTGAGAACTTGTTTACACACTACTGTAGCTTGGCCAATCTTAAGTCTATACGCATTTCAGCTCCAAAGCTTAAGATCTTAACAATAGTAGAACAAGATCCGGATACTTTTGACTAATGTTGTCAAGTGAAGATTGATGAATGTAATCTCATATACTTCTAATATGAAGGCTCCCTCTCAAATGAATACTCAATGTCAAATTTAAGAGTTGTTGAAGCAGTGATTTTGCTCCAGAATGGATTGCAATTCAGCCAAAAGTTATGTACCGTCTTACAAGATTATGGATGGGATGTGGACCGCTCAAGTTTTTGAACTTTGGGGCATGAGTATCCCAATATGTATGCTTCTATCAGCAGATATTCCGATTGTCTATCTGCTAAGCTCTTTTTTTTTTTTTTTTTTCAACATGAGTTGTATATTTGCTTGTGTCTATAACTTATCATGCTAGTTAAAATGTAGGGTGAAACTGAAAGTTACATAACATGCCCTTTTGCCTCATTTTAGTTGCTTGAAGCTGGAGCAAGGTACAACTTCCAGGGTCCTCTACACATCTTCAAATTTCTAAACAGCTTGGAGTTAGGGTGTTTTGATGTCAGCAGCACAGTACATGGGAAGATATTACAAAACGAAGTATTATTTTGACGTAACCCGCTCATCTATTCAAGAGCACTCTGTCCACTTTCGTGTGATCATGCTTACTGAATGTTTCTCAGTATTACCTTCATCTACACATGCTATAAAAGCCGTAAACTTTGGTGACAAATGAATACATCTCAGGTGATTGGAGATATGATATCTTGTATATGTTCTCTATTCTTTTCATAGCCATTGGCATTTCCAATTCAATACTTTCTCTTGTGTTGCACTTGACTGATTTTCACTTCCATTTCTCAACCTACCATAATTCTGGTTGCAGTATGGAACTGCCTACCTGAGTTGGATGATTAGCCATGTTAAGGAACTTTAGACCTCTTCAAGCACACTTATATTTGGGATATTTCCCAAAACTGGTCGTGAAGGCTGGAGGAGATGGAGATGATTCAATGATGAGATCAGGCGTCCTAGAAGAAAGATTACATGATTTAGGAAGCCGTGAAATTGACATGGGTGTCTCAGACCTTGGCAACAACAGAGGACTAGACTTAGTCTCACAATGATCAACTCATGTTCGAGAAGCAATGTATAAGACTAAGTACAAACATGATCTATTTTCTAAAGACATGCTCCCCCCAAAGAGAAGGCTCATAGTAGGTTGATGCTAAAGAACACTTTTGGCACAAGATAAACACATTTGATTATGCACATAAACTCCAGAAACTATGGTAGATACCTCCAATAAAATCTGAACCTTCTTCCCTCCATGACTTTATAGATATAATATTTGCTTGGAAAGCACCACTCAAGCCCACCAAAAAAAGATGTGCTTGATTCTATCTCGAAAACCTTACAAAGAGCATGTTACAGAAGAAAGTACCAGCAGATGAACAACTGCCACACTGATTTTGGGAAGTAGGAAATCGGTTCCTTTAATGGGCGATGAGAAATTTAAGAATCGCAAATACCTCTTTTTAATTGTCATAACATTTTGTGATAATAGTTCACATAATAAGAAAGAAGCATTAATAAAGTGCAATAAGCCACCACTGCTTGAAGAAGCATAGAACACATAATTGATAAAAAGATTACTAGTCAAGAACTCAATTGCCCGCAATCCAGATTGGTCAAAGTAACATTGCTAGAGAATCATTTTACAATTCTTTGATCCACGAGGATGAGACATCAATTTTTGACAGAAGCAGATCCAACTCACTCCAACCTTCAAATGATTTGCTTTGGATGAGGTTACAATTTTTTCCAAAACCATTGCATGCTTGAGCATGCTTTTGAATATACATAGCTCTACCTCCTCTAAGGATACATTGTCTACTATGATCTGCTTTAGGCTTGAGAAGAAGCATGGAGGCACTGGTTGTTAGGATGGTGATTAATGTATCTAAATTCAAAACAATATGATTCATTAAATTTTATTTTGCTTCATGTTATAAATGATATGGAAGTCGAGAAAGGAATTGATATTCTATGTAGCAATGGTTTATGTTACAACAAAGCTGAGTGGCTGGTTTTGAACATTGGTCTATGATTAAAACATTAAATTTATGAAGTGGATTTTGAGAATCTAGCTTAGGAACCACCAAACCAAGGGTAGGCTAGGCATAATACAAGTGGATGTGTTCTTGGAAATGGCTACGCAACAATAGATGGTTTTTGTTAGAGATCATCCGGGAAAATGGTTTTGCACGTAAATTCGGCAATGTGGATATCCTATTTGCTGAACTTTGGGCTACATATTAGGAGTTATCATACTACATTAACAGGACATACCTTAAAGTGGAGATCCATTCAGATCCTTCCTTGGCTGTTACAATTTTAACTAATCATCACAATCCTATCGTTGTAATGCGATTAATGCTCGAAGGGACAAATTCTGCCTGCTTCAACAAGTTATAATTAAAGCTATTCCTAGGAAGATCAATGCTGTGGCAGCTCTTGTTGGCAGGCCTTACACAGCATAATGATTCTTTTTGGGTTATTTCTTCTAGTGCAGTTCTTAAATATTTGAAAAGGGATGTTACTCGTTAGTTATGGGCTATACAGAAAGTGTAAATTCTTCTCTGTTTCTTCTCGAGAAACTTTGAATGTGTTGATGCAGCCGAGCTGCTACTTTTGTAATGAGCTATGTATCCATCGGAAAAAGCAAAAAAAAAAAAAAAGAAAAGGAAAGAAAAGACTTAATCAGTACTTCCATATTTACAATATTTATTCCTTACAAAATATAGTAATGAATAAGGAAACTTTCTTAAGCTTTCGTTTGACTCTGAATAATTCTTGATTTGACTGTCAGGACCAATAATTGGCTTCCTTGGGTCTAAACCGGCTGCTTAAAGACTGGATTTGTTGGCTAAGTTGTTATAGCTGATTCATCAGCAAAACGTTCTAGAAAAGAGTGCAAGATCATTCCTTTTGAGCATGTGTATGCACAAAGGAAGAAGACAAACGGGAGAAATGTAATGAATTGATTTAGACGTAGTTATACTGTTAGTATTTACTGGTGTTTTTGTCTTGTATTTTCAATAGAAATATTTGTGTATTTATTATTAGGAGTTTTCTGTATGTAATATGTATTTGTCAAAGTATGAGAAAAAAATTAGTAGATGATGTGGCATGTTGTGATGTAATTAGTTTTTGCATGTGTGTGGGTGTCAAATGTGTGTGTCAAAAAGAAAAAAATGAGGGAATTTAGACAAGCAGTTATATAACTGCCAATGGGCTGTAAAATTATATATATCTTAGCAATGAAAGGAAAGAGGGTCGGGATTTTCTCACAAAAAATAAAATTATTATTCCTTAGAATTCTAGGGTTCTCTCATAAGTAGCCCTAATTATAAATTATTTTATGAAATGTAGGGTTCTCTCTTAAGCATCCCTAAGCACATATTCAAGATAGGTAAATTGGTAGAAAAGTAAATAAGAGTAAGAGTATTTACAACAAAGACTTTAGTTTAAATGTCCTATTACACAATCACAAACATGATCCCATAGCAAATTGGTATTAGAGCTAGGATTCATGAAGGAGATAAAATAGTTTCAGCAATAATTTAAGACTTTTCTAGCAATATATAAAGAGGCTCGAGAGAGGCTAGAGACTCGGCAACAACAGTTAGTTCTTCAAGTTACAAATCAGAGCCGTGAACATTTCGATATGAACATGGTGGATGGAAATTGATATGAAACTAGCCAAAACAGTAAGTGTGATGATAATAGCATTGGTCAGGGAGAAAGATATGGAAGAGGAGTTATCACTTCAAATTATTCTAATTGGGATTTCCTTCAATATGACAGAAGTATTGACCCTCTTGGATGGCTGAACAAGTGTGAGCATTATTTTAGCACTAGAAGGTTATGGAAGGTAAGCAAATAGACCTAGCTGCCTATCATCTCAAGGGTGATGCACAATTAAGGATTTTGAAGTTGGAGCAAGACAGACCTGGGTTATCATGGGAATAATTTAAGTCAATGTGTAATGTATGCTAAGGTCTACCCCACTTTGAATTAGTGTATGGACATCTATCTCACGCTTACTTGCTTATTATCAAGGAGTTACAAAAGTGGAAGCTATAGATAGAGCCTTAAATGATCGCGACCAGGTAGTGAGGGATGCACGAGTGTCATAGTCCTAACTTTTTACTAGCACAATGGAACCATGTGCTGCTTACTGTCCTACCTTAGTAGTAGTAAGCAAACCCAACGTAGCACTATTCGGTTAACGATCAGGCCTTAATATCTGTAACTAACACAAGCAGGCAACATAAATAACTAATGGTAAGGAAAAAGGGACACGGACAAGAATCAATCTGAAAAGTATCATACTCTATTAATATCTCATGTATAAGAAACAGTAAAGTGTAAGAGTGTTTGTGTGTTGAGAGGTTGGGGGGGGGGGGGGGGGGGGGGGGGGGGGGGGGGGGTGGGGTGGTGGGGGGAGGTGTTGTATAAATGGGATATCATTAATTGTGAGTAGTCATTAGTGAGTAAGAGCTTGAATCCACAAGAATACTCACAGCCCCCATAAGAGCTTTATTAGCTTTTGTGATTCTGGCATGAGGAGACACTACATTTGGCGAGGAGGAAACACGAAAATTAAAATAAATAATAAAATATTTATAATAACTCCCTCCATATACTCCTAATATACAAGAGATTGTCATACGCTACCCCACTTAATCTATTGATGTCATCGGCAAGGTGTGCTGGAGCTTGACCTTAATGCTTTAATCTTCCTTGTTTTAACTACCCTCCTCTCAGCTTAAAGCATAAGATCTTCTTCTATCTCCTAGCTGTTATCTTCTTCTCTACGATCTTTCCACTTCACTAAGTATTCAATATGTACCGCTCCAGTAGTTGGATCTTTGATGCTTCATTTAGCAAGGATGTCTTCAACGGCTTCTCTAACATTGAAGTTGAACTTGATATTTGGCTACTTTGATTCATTGTGCTTTGGGTCTTCCATGTCGGGATAATATGGCTTCAAAACACTTATATGAAAGACATGATGGAATTTCAACCATTTAGGTAGCTCCACTTCGTAGGTGGCTTTTCCAATTTTGGCAATGATGGGAGCTTGACCAATATACTTTTACATAAGTCTCTTATCTTTATTCTTCAATGGCCTGATCTGATATGGAAAAAGCCTGATGAGGACTTGATCTTCAACATTGAATTCTCTAGGTTTATGCTTCTCATATGCCCATTTCTTCATGCTTTGGAATGCCCTTTCAAGATAGGCCTTAGCAACTTCAGATTTTTGCTTCCAATCTTTTGCAAACATGTAAGCCTTTGGGCATTTCCCAGTGTACGGTGTTGCCACTGTGTGGGGCAATAGTGGTTGCTGACCTATAACAATTTCCATAGGGCTCTTGTTTGAGGAAGAGCTCCGTTGAATGTTGAAACAAAACGGGCAATATCCAACAAATCCACCCAATTCATCTAGTTGGCACCAAAAAATGCAGCAAATACTCCTCTAGCATCCCATTAAACCACTCTGTCTGTCCGTCACTCTAAGGATGGTGGCTCAAGGACATATTATGTTTGGGCCCTGCTGAACAATTCGATCCAGAACTTTTTTGTGAATTTGGCATCCTGATCACTCACAATGTTTTGAGGCACACCCTAAAACTTCACACATGCTTGAAGAAAAGCTGGGCAATCTCTTATAGCATTCGAACTTTTCGTGGTTGGAATGAAGGTGGCATACTTTGAAAATTTGTTTACTGCAACCAAGATGGATGAGAGTTCACCCACTTTAGATACGCAAGTGATGAAATCCATGGAGACACTCTCCCATGGGCAAGAAGGCATTGGAAGGGGCTCCAACAACCTGCAGGTTTCTGCCTCTCGATCTTGTCCTGTTGACAAGTTAAGCACGTTCTGGTATAGTTTGTCACATCTTCCTTCATATCCGGCCAATAATAACCCTGCTTCAACAAGCTCATCATCATCTGCCAATCGAGATGACTAGCCCATAATATACCATGACACTCACTCGTGAGTGCCTTCCTCAAGTTCCCTGCTTTGGGAACATACAGGCGCTAACCTTTGGTGTAGATCAAATCACCTTTTACCTAAAATCTACAAGTCTTACCCTCATCAATCAACTGCTTCAAGTTCTTGGCCAACAGGTTTTGGCCTAAGTGTTCTTTAATCTGTTCTTGGATAGTACTAGCAACTCGACTGGTAGACTGTTGGGTTATTTCGGCCAAATAGGCCAAATCTGCTCTTCTACTCAAAGCATATGCTACCTGATTTGTATGCCCATTGTGATACACATTCTCCATATCAAACTCTACAAGGAATTCCTGCCATCTCGCTTGCTTTGTTGATAGTTTCGATTGAGTAAGAATATAGCTGGCAGCAGAATTATCAGTTCTTACAAGGAACTTCGACCCCAATAAGTAATGCTTTCACGTTCTGAGGCAATGCACAATAGCTAGCAGCTCCTTCTCTTGTGCTGAGTATTTGTGCACAGTAGGGTTTAGCTTTCGACTCTCATATGCCACTAGATGGCCCTCCTGGATCAATACCTCACCAAAGGCAATATCAAAGGCATCCATATGCACTTTAAAAGGTTTGGAGATGTCAAGTAGGGTGAGGACCGACTCTCCTATCACAACTTGCTTCAACTCTTCGAAGGCAGCTTGACATTCCTCATTCTAAGACCATACTTGGTCCTTCTTCAAAAGATTTGTAAGCGGAGGAACCTTCATAAAATACCCACTATAAACCACCGATAATAATTGGCAAGTCCAAGAAACGAGTATAACTCGGTGACACTTCTTGGAGCAGGCCATTCTCGAATAGCATCTAACTTAGCCCCATCCATCCTGATCTACCCTCCTTCAATCACGTGTTCGAGAAAGTTGATGCACTTCTGGATAAAGACACATTTATCACGATTCACATACAAATGGTTTTCCCTCAACTTCTAAAATATCATCTGCAACTGTTTCACATGGTCCTCCAACGTCCTGCTATACACAACAATGTCGTCTAGATAGACAACAACAAATTTATCCAGATAATCACGAAAGACATTATTCATTAAAGTACAAAAAGTCACAAGAGAACTAATGAGACCGAATGGCATCAACAGGAATTTGTAAGCCCCATAGCGAGTTACATAAGTGGTTTTAGGCTCATCACCCTCAGCAATGCGGACTTGATAATAGCTTGAGCGAAGATCTAATTTGGTGAAGTATTTTGCCCCACTCAGTTGATCAAATAAATAAGCAATAAGAGGAATGAGATAATGATTTCTCACTATAAGTTTGTTGAGAGTCCGATAATCAATGCACAATCTCAAACTCCCATCATGCTTCTTCTAAAAAAGACAGAAGCCTAGTATGCTGCTTTCGATGGACAAATGAAACCCGCCTCTAACAACTCATCAAGTTGCTTTCTCAATTATGTTAGTTCTGGAGGTGACATTCTATATGAAGCCTTGGCAGTTGGCTTGGTCCTTGAGATCAGCTCAATCTCATGATCCACGGGCCTTCTTCAAGGTAACTCCTTCAGGAGCTTGTCAAGCATAATAGAACCATACTCCTTTAGGACATTCTGAATTTGATGCAAATGGTGTTGTGATGGACTTCATGGATAAATTGGATGCGAGGAAGGGGTCCAAACCAAAGCGGAAATTGCGTAAGACGTTGCATGGATGAAGACCGGTTGAATAGGGCGTCGCATGAATGAGGACCGATCAAGGTTGGTTTGTTGATTCTCTAAATATCTAAAGTTTTGATGATTACAAAATACTCATGAACTAACTACTCTATAGTTTCAAATTATATCAGAATTTAACAGAATATTGGTAAAGTTGTTGAACAAAAGATAAGTTGAAATGATATTAAGTCTTGGATATAAACAAGTTAGATAAGTTAGAACAAGAGTTGTTATACGATATGAAGATTTTGGATGATGTTTAGAAAGAAAAAGGTACACAGAATGTTTTTCAGAAGATACTTAAAGTATAAACAATCCGAAACACAGAACCTTTCACAGAACTTGGGGAAACTCAAAGCAACCATTCTAAATTGAAGTTAGTTTCCAGAAACACAGAAGTTTTTACAAAACTTTTTCAAGAAACTTCAGCAGTAATTTCTGAGATAACGATGGTTACTATTCATCTTCCTCAACAAGATCTACGTTATTTATGAAAAATCAATAGTTTTGAAAACCTAGCTCCAGATAATAAGTATATTCGGAAAGTATACTATTAGTTCCACAAAGTTGGATTATCCAGGGGATTAAAGAAATTGTCGATTGATTATTTTTATCAAGAAGTTTTCTGAAATAAAGAACAAAGCGACAGTTTATTAACGATGGAACAATTTGAAGTCAAAACATTATTGTTTTTTATTTTCTCAAGATAAAAAAAACAAATTTGAATGGATATTTTTAAGAAAATCAAAAAAGAACAATGTTATCTTTAAGAAGATAACACACGAAGATCACGTTGAAGACGTGATATCAGCAATCAGCAACAGTTCACCAGATTTATCGTCAAGATCAACTTTATCAGAAGCTTTCAAACAGAAAACAAGTGGATTATCTCAAATCACGGAATTCAAGCTAATCTTATCTTACTTTAGCATATCAAGAATTCAAATTCAAATTCAAATTCAAATGTGGAACCGAAGAAAACAAGAAGAACGAGATTATCTCTCGAAGAATATCAGCAGCATTTGATAAATCAAATTAAGGATAAGAAGTTATAGATTTTCATCCGAGATTTTTGAGATATTTATCTTATCTCGAGCGCAACAATTTCAGAAAGTTAGAAGGATATGAGATGTGAACAGAGTTAAAAAGAAGAACAAGACGCAGAACTTAAGACAGTTCAAGAAAAACAAAAAACCGAGAGCAACTTGATTCAATCGTTGACCGAAAAATTCTTAAGGCTTGAAAAAGAAATATTCTTTGTTCTCTTTCCACGTGCATAATTGTAGCAAAATTTTATTGCAATCTTTACATTTGTCTTTTAGATAATTGAAGCAACTTGTTTTTGTCTTCAAGTGAGCTAGTTCAATTACTAGTTTAGACTCTGTAGATCGATTGACGCTAGAGGATAGCTGTGAGAATCGAGCAAAGAGAATTGTAAAAACTTGTAATTGATTTTATTGGATATAGTAGGACAAAACCCGTAGGATAAAGGGGTCCTGGCTCGAGCTGGAAGAGTGAACTGACGCACAAGGCAAAACTATATAAATCTGCCTGATCTTCTTATCCCTTCTCTATTTATATTTCACAGTTTATTTTATTGCTGTTTAATTGTTCATATTGTTCTCTTTAAAACAAAGGGATTGTTTTTAAAAGGCAAAAATTTTAATTTTCTTAAGTAATCAATTCAACCCCCCCTTCTTGATTATTTTTGGGACCAACATTGGTTGTGTTGGTGGGCAAGGCCGGTGGCCCTTATTAGTTTGTTGCTTTGTTTCCTATTTTCTTTAGACGATATCTTGTATTTATTATTTATTTAATTTTGCACTTATTAGGATTTTTGACGTTTAGGATTCTATCTTTTGGGTTTCCTTTAGTCATTATTTGTATTTATTATTAGTCAATATGGTATTTATTATTTACCTTTTTTAGGATTTTACCTTTTAAGATTTTCATGTAATAGTATAAATAGGCCTTTAGGCTTGTCTTTTGAGAAAAACTGATATTTTGACATCTATGATATTAAATTGAGAAGGTTTTATCTAAATTCGCAATTGCTTAGCAATTGTGTGATTAAGTTCACATTTGAGATTAATCGTAGTTATTGTTCTCTGTTATTCAATGCTTTCGTACTACATCAAATTGGTATCAGAGTGCAAAGTGAGTTCCTACGAAGATATCTTCTAGCAACGACGTCGACAACGGTCGCACTCATGATGGTGTTCATGATGAGGGAGTCCAAGGGGCCGATCAACCGGTTCCAAGGGTGGTGGTAGATGCCCGGGTAAAACAACTTGTCAAAACTTTGATCGATCGATTTGATGCCATGGGGGTTGATGCTAATAGGGGTAAGTTTAATGAAGGGAGAAGGCTTAGGGCAAGAGAGGGTTATGATATTCCAATCAATCAACCCATCCATGCAAATTGAAGGGCGCAGATCTTTGATGATGATTCAAAGGAAGAGAAATTGGTGTATGAGAGAAGACAACTACCTATGAAGGGTGGGTATGGTAGAGGAAGAAATCGAAGAGGCTACCGGGATTATGATGATTATGATCACTCCGATGGAGGGGATTTCCACCTAAAGGTAGATCTTCCTTATTTCAACGATAAGTTCAATATTGAAGAATTCCTTGATTGGCAGGCAGAGGTGGAGAGGTTCTTTGATTATAAGGATGTTCTAGAGGAGCGAAAGGTAAAGACAGTGGCTTGTAGGTTGAAGGGTGGTGCTTCTGCCTGGTGGGAGAGAGTGCAGAGTAAGCGGTTGAAGGAAGGAAGACAACCTATGCGAACATGGATCCGTATGAAACAATTGATGAAGAAGAGTTTCTTCCTCCTGATTATGAGCAGATATTGTTCCAACAGTATCAGAGGTGTCACCAAGGGATGCGAACTGTCCATGAATATACTACTGAGTTTATGAGATTAGCAGAGCGCAATGATTTGAGAGAGAGTGAAGGGAAACAAGTGACTAGGTATGTTGATGGCCTAAAGTTGCAAATCAAGGATAAAATTGGGGTAACAGTGTTGAGGAGTATGTGTGAGGCCAAGAATATGGCATTAAGGGCTGAACTCATGTTGAATGATAAGAACACCAGGTTTGATGGTGGTAGTAGGAGATTCGAAAATGATTATTTGGGTTAATATGTGTTTGAAAAGAATGAAAGTATTGAGGAGAAACAAGGCATGACTGGTGATAAAAAAGATGACAAAGCTATTGGTATAAAGCCCGTTAAGGTTAAAGACACTCCAAAGCAGAATAATCCCTATGCTAAGCCAATTTTGGGTAAGTGTCATAGATGCAATCAGCCGGCTCACCGGTTAAATGAATGCCCTAATAGGAAAGGAATCAACATAATTGAGAGGGATGAGGAGATATGTGAACTTGATGGTAGTGATGAGTGAGGTTGGGTAAACTTATGTGATCAGAAAACTAATGTCAGCATCTAAGGAGAAGGACAACACTCAATAATTCCAGTTATTTCGTCCTAGGTGTACAATAGGTGGAAAGGTGTTTGACCTAGTCGTTGATGGAGGCAGCTATGAAAACATTATTGATGGGGAAGTTGTGAAGCAATTGGGTTTACCAATAGAGAAACACCTTAATCCATATGATATAGGGTGGATCAAAGAAGTTGAAAGGACTAATGTGAAGGAGAGGTATAAAGTACCATTCTGGATAGATAAATATGAAGATGAGGCCTATTGTGATATAGTGGATATGGAGGCATGTCATTTGTTGCTAAGAAGGCCTTGATAGTATGATGTGAATGCCCAGTATGCGGGAAGGGAGAATATGTACAGGTTAGAAAAGGGTGGTAAGAAGTACACTTTGCTGCCCCTGAAGGTAGTAAAACGTACTAAAGCAGTCAACTCAGATGAGCACTCTTTTCTGACTAAAATCCATTCAGCAAGAGAGATGAAGGAGCCTCGAGTTATGCATTCGCTCATGTTAAGACAAATCATGGTAGTAGAAGAGGAGAATAGTGAAGATATTTGTGAGTAGTGAAAAAAGTATTGAAGGAGTTGGTTCTATACTCAGATTGCGGTATTCTGAAGCATCTGAATGGTCAGACTCGACTTGGCCAAGATGGGTGTAGAAAATGGATTTGGTTCTTGCAGGAGTTTCTTATTAAGTAGAAGCACAAGTCAAGAATGCTGAACAAGATGGTTGATACATTCCCATTCTATCTAGATGACTTATCTTTATATCCAGAAGAGAACTTGGGTCGAGTTCTTCGCTGGTGGGAGATAATGATGCAATTGGTGTTGCGATGGACTTCATGGATAAATTGGATGCAAGGAAAGGGTCCAAACCGAAGCAAAAATTGCATAGGACGTCGCATGGATGAAGACCGGTTGCATAGGACGTCGCATGGATGAGGACCAACCAAGGTTGGCTAGGTTGGTGGGCAAGGCCGATGGCCTTTATTAGTTTGTTGCTTTGTTTCCTATTTTCTTTAGACGATACCTTTTATTTATTATTTAGTCAATTTTGCATTTATTAGGATTTTAACTTTTAGGATTCTATCTTTTGGGTTTCCTTTAATCATTATTTGTATTTATTATTAGTCAATATCATATTTATTATTTACTTTTTTTAGAATTTTAGTTTTTTAGGATTTTTATGTAATAGTATAAATAGGCCTTTAGGCTTGTCTTTTGAGAAAAAACTAATATTTTGACATCTTTGATATTGAATTGAGAAGGTTTTCTCTGAATTTACAATTGCTTAGCAATTGTGTGATTGAGTTCACGTTTTGAGATTCACTCGTTGAGTGTTCTCTGTTATTAAACGCTTTCGTACTACGTCAAAATTACCCTCGAGATATCAACATTCTATCCATCATCCTTTTGTCAAGACAGCAAAGAATATTGGCTCTTGGTGCTGGAGGCTTCACTTCAATTGGAACAATGAAAGCATCATTGCCCCAATGTTCTTACCATTGCTACTCCCATTACTAGCTTTCCTTCTCTAAACGGGCATATAACATGGCTTATCGCCCATGAACACTAGGCAATCAACTGTTGGCAAGGAAGCACCTCGGGCAATTTTCAGAAATTATATCCTCAAGACTATTCTGAAGTCATCTAAAAGGATAGTAGTGAAGTTAAGATTCCTGATCCAATCTTCAACCTTCACCTTCACACTCTTTGCAACCCCTTAACTGGACAGGCCTTAGAGTTTATAACTTTAGTTTGGTTAGAATCATTAGACAACATTAGCCCCAATCTCTGTGCTTCGAGCACATTAATGAAATTGGGCGTGGTTCCCGAATCAATCATTGCACTGACACTCTTGCCATTGATGTGCAATTGAACAAACATCAGTTCATTGTCAGTCTTGGCTTTGCTAGGTACTATGGAGGCCTTCCCAACGGCTGACAACATGTGTAAAGCTCCATCCTGAGCTACTCTTCACAATCTTCCTCAAACTCCTCATTCGGACTAACACTCTCTGCCTTCTTCGTTAGGTCATTGAGTTCAACCTTGATTGGACATTCTACTATCCTATGAGGTTAGTTACATAAGAGACAAGCGAATGTATGTTTCTTGCCACTACTTGATGCATCATTTTTCCTCGTCTGTTAAGAGCCATAAAATTTCTTCTGGCCCCCTCCACTACCGTGGCTATTAGAATTTAAGGCTCTCCCACTCTTGGGTTTGCTTGACTTGCAAGACTTTCCACCATCGTGTCCCAATGACACACCCTTCCCTCTAGAATCATTGATGTAGTCTATCAAGCGCTAGTAGCTATTTACGCTTGAGTCAAATTCTCTACTCGTTGCCTCTGTAACTCATTCTTGGCATATGACTTCAATCCCTCTAGGAAATAGAACAACTTATCATCTGCACTCATACTCTTGATATCAAGCGTAAGTGTAAAAAAATCTCTGACATACTGTCAGATGTCATCGCCATGGCGCAGCTCACATAGCTTCTTCCTAACATTATACTCAACATTCTCAGGGAAGAATTGAGTTCGCAACTCAGTTCTTAACTATTCCCATGTATCTACATGTGACATACCATTCTGGATCTGCTCATATTTGGTGTGCCACTACAGCTTGGCATCACCTATTAAGAACATTGTGGCTATGTAGACCTTTGAGCCCTCATCAGTATATCCCATAGCTGTGAAATACTGTTCCATCTCGAATATGAAGTTCTCTAACATTTTGGCATCCCTTACGCTTGTGAATGGTTTTGGCTCAAGTACTTTAGGTTGAGTAGTAAGAGCTTGAGCTTAGGCGGGAGCATTCGCAATAGCTCATGTCAATAATGTGACTTGCTGCCTCAACTCTTCTACTGTCTCTATAGTGGCATATCTCACCAACCTATTTCTCATTCCTTCAACAACTACTTGAGATTCCTCTCGAAGAATGGCAATAGCAACCTTGAATTCTTCAGCCATCTCATCAATCCTCGTGGTGATTTCTTGGCTTGATGCCTCAACATCAGTCACCCTCTTATTAATCGTATTAAGGCATCAAGAAGTGGAGAAACATTCCCTACCTGCTCATCCAAGACATCTAGTCTTCGAGCAAACTCTTCCTGTCGTGTCATGGTTGTTCCCACTGGAATAACCTAGGCTCTAATATAAACTATCACGGTCCTAAGCTTTTTACTAGCATAATGGAACTGTGTGGCACTTACTGTTCTACCTTAGTAGTATTAAGCAAGCCAAATGCAGCATTATTCGGTTAACGACCGGGCCTTAATATCTGTAACCAACACAAGTAAGTAACAATAAATAACCAATAGTAAGTAAAAATGGATGCGGGCAAGAATCAGCCTGAAAAGTATCACCCATTAATATCTCATATACAGGCAACAGTAAAGTGAGTGTGTGTGTGGTTGGGGGTGGGGTGGGGAGGGGGTGTAAGACGGGGAAGGAGGGTTTGTGTAAAATGGGATATCATTGACTGTGAGTAGTTAACCAGTAAGTAAGAGCTTGAATCCACAAGAGTACTTATACCCCCATAAGAGTTTTATTAGCTTTTGTGATTTTGACATGAGAAGACATTACATTTGTGAGGAAGCAATACCACAATTAAAATAAATAATAAAACATTTACAATAACCCCACCACCCCCCAACCCCCCCCCCCCCCCCCCCCCCCCCTCACCAATATAACTCCTAATATACAAGAGATTGTCACAATAGGAGCATTTGTTGCAAGCACTGATAATGAAGAATAGTTATGATGTTCATCATAGAGATCTTCAATTGAACATTGGTGACTTAGTGCTTCTTAAACTTCAGCCATATCACCAACTGACATTGTTGCAATAGAAATCCAACAAGCTATCTTCCCGTTATTATGGTCCATTTCCTGTTGCAGAAAGGATTGGTTTGGTGGCCTACCTACATCTTCCAGAGCTAGTCTACATTCATCCCATTTTCTATGTTTCATGTCTCAAAAAATTCCATGGAAAACCTCATACTCATCTATCTTTGCCAATCACTCATAAAGGGCATGTTATTCCAACTCCTAAGGCCATCTTAGCTTTGAGGACGAAAACCAACAAATCAAAAGTATTAGTGCACTGGAAGGGTTACTCACTAGCAGAAGCTTCATGGGAAGCTGCCCTAATGCTGACTCAACGTTACCCCATATTGCGCATGAGGTCATGCACTTTCTTGAAGGGGAGAATAATGTTATAGCTGATTCATCAGCTAAATGTTCCAGGGAAGAGTACAAGATCATTTCTTTTGAGCATGTGTATCCACAGGAGGAAGAAGACAAACGAGAAAAATGTAGTGAATTGATTTACATGTAGTTGTATTATTAGTATTTGTTGGTGTTTCTATGTCTTCAATAGAAATGTATGTGTATTTATTATTAGGAGGTTCTGCATGTAATGTGTATGTGCCATAATATGAGAAAAAAATTAGTGGATGATGTGGCATGTTGTAATGTAATCAGTTTCTGCATATTGTAGGTATCAAATGTGTGAGTCAAAAAGAAAAAAATGAGGGAAGTTGGACAAGTAGTTATATAACTGCCAATGGGTTGTAAAATTATATATATCGCAGCAATGGAAGGAAACAGAGTCTGGATTTTCTCACAAAAAAAAATATAATTCCTCAGAGATCATAAGTAGCCCTAATTATTAATTATTTTATGAGATCTAGGGCTCTCTCTTAAATCCCTAAACACATTCAAGATAGGTAAATTTGTAGAAAAGTAAATAAGGGTAAGAGTATATCCAACAAAGACTTTAGTTTAAATTGTCCTATTTCACGATCACAAACATGATCTCGTAACATAAGTGTACTTTAGTTAGTCAACTTCTCATCGATCTCCTTCTAGAAAAAATTAACCTCAAAATCATAAAGTTAGTTACCAATGTTTGCAGAACTTCAAAACCACAATCAAAACTCCTTTTGATATTTATATTAAAGTTGTTGTAACACCAAAAACTTAAACTTATTATAACCTGCTACATGTCACAATTCATTATAGACACATTGAGGCTTAGAAACTACTATGAACCTCGATAATTAACAAAAACACGCTCCATTCAAAGGATACTTCACAATAACATGTTTATACATATAAATCTCTTAAGCAAGAAGACCATGGGCTTGTACCTTTCTTTTGCAGTATGGGCGATATGGAAGGAGAGGAATGCAAGAATCTTTTGGAGAAAGCCCACTAAATAGAAATTGGATAGAAAGGGCAAGATGGAGGCTGCTGATTGGTGGGCTAACTGAGGCAGCAGAAGCTCTTACCTGAAGAGAAGAGGACACAAGGCAATTGGGCAACACCGCTAGACTCTTAGTTAAAGTTCAATTGTGACGCTCCTGTTAGAGAACGCAAAAATGGGGAGTATGCATTAGCTGGAAGGGTGAAGTGATTTGTGGTTTTTCCAAAAGCATTCCTCGTGCTTACTGTTTGGAATTTGAACTTTGGAGTGCTCTTGAAGCCATGAAAATGGTGAAACGGAAACATTAAGATAATATTGTTGCTGAAATTGATTCTTTGCATGTTGGAATCTTTTAAATGACAATGAACAGAATACTTCATCCTTGCCTCGTGTTCTTTATTTAAGCAACGTCGAGATTAAAAGTTTTCCAGGTGATCTTGTTCGTTTTCTTCATCAAAGAAACAAATTTTGTTGCTGTTCACCTAGTGAAGAAAGCTCAAGAGGGCTTATTTCTGCAGTTTAATGGAAATTTTCCTATGTCAAGAATTTTCAATAGTAGTCACATGAATCAGGGTGAAAGTAATGTGAAATATATGTGTATGGATAAAACAGATGCTGGATAATCGGTCCAACTTATGTCTGCTATTTGTACTTTGCTGTAATAGTTGTTTTCTTTTAAGTTTTAATAAAGTAGGCTGTTTGGGTGGTCTGTTTTTTATCTGTATCTGTATCGAAATGATACGTGTAAATATACCTAATTTGCATCTATATTTTATCAATATTTGATTTATTTGACCTTTTAATAAAAACTGTCAGCTTTTTTTTATCTGTATCTATTTCTTTATAGAATAATTTATTAGAAAAAAGTATTCGTATCTGTAAGGAAAAGCTAGCCAAACAGACCAAAATAGTTTACATCAAAAAAAAAAAAAAAAAGGAAAAAAGAGAAGCTTCAACGAGTAATTTGTAATAAATACATAGCAGATGGCCAATCTGCGAAATAAAATGATAAATCAAAGATTTTAAATATATATATACATTTGCTATATTAAATACAAACATGCTCCAAAACGGTTTATTTGTTGTTGTTTATCTTTAATTTAATAAATTTTAGACGGCCAAAGTTAGAATGTGTTTGCATTGTGGAAATTATCTTGTTGGATCTTTTATCAACAATTACAGTATAAGCTCTGCAATTATCAATTATCAATTATCAATATTATGTTCTAAAGAGGATATAACTACTAGTAGTTTTCAGTGGTCAATGGTGGCGATAAGCAATGACACAGCTGCTAGCCTTCTTGTGGATCATTAGACAATGAGAAAATAAAGGTGAAATTATATTCCTTTTATTTTGTGGACATTTTCTGTGATATTTAACTAATTGCAAAAGCTACTGATGACCTGAAGGAATATCTGACCCTTCTACATCTAAAGTTTTGATTATTATAAGAAATGCTGAAAGAAAGTCTGCAACATGTTACAATGAGTCAGCGTTGTGTGCTATAAATTAATAACTCTCCGGAAAACTTGTACCTATAGCATGTGTTTGGACTCGACTAACATAATTAAATGTTTCTTGTGGGATACTCCCTTCATTATTGGAAATTTTGTATTGGTCATGGTCATCACTTATTTCCAAGGATTCCATTAAACAATTCCACATTAAAAGTCTTTGTGATAGCTATTGCTGTGCTAACTAATATATATATTTTTTTTCTCGGGAGTCTTGTTTTATTATTGTATTTTTGATAGCTAATAACTATTTCCCTGCCATCATTTAAACTAAAATCAATCCTAGATTCCTACAAGATTAATCATTCGGAAGAAGGAGAGCTGAAAAATTGCAGCTTCAATGCAGAATCTGTGTTCAACATGTTTCTTTTGCATTTTGGCGACTTTCCTATCAACACTGAAAATTTCCAGCTCCATGGTTGTACATACACTAAACATATCACAGCCATTGAAGGACGGTGACACGTTACTTTCTGCTGGAGGAAGGTTTGAGCTTGCATTTTTCACCCCAAGTGAGAACTCCAAAGAACGATATCTAGGAATATGGTACTACAACATTCAACCAACTACTTACGTTTGGGTTGCGAACAGAGAGAATCCGCTCAGAGACTCTTTAGGTTTGCTCAAGATAGAAGATCAAGGAAATCTAGTTCTTGTGGATCATAATGAAACAGTGATATGGTCTACTGGTAAACAAAATGTATCTTATCAAAGCATAGTAGCTGAGCTCTTGGATTCTGGGAATTTTGTTCTAAGGAATGGTCACGACCGTGGTTCAGGGGATTATATATGGCAGAGTTTTGATTATCCTAGTGATACAATGTTACCGGGAATGAAACTAGGATGGGTTTCAAGTACAGGCGTGGACCATAATCTGACATCCTGGAAGGGTGCACAAGATCCTTCTCCTGGAAACTTCTATTATGGTATTGAACCTCTAGGTCTTCCACAAATAGTGCTTCGCAAGGGTTCTGCTAAGCTATTTCGAACTGGTCCTTGGGATGGGGCTCAATTCAGTGGAGCCAAATTGGTGCCTAACTTGATATTCATACCCTGGTTTGTCTATACTGCTCAAGAAGTGTATTACACGTTTGATGCATACAATAAAATTACCATCACGAGGATTGTTTCGAATTATTCTGGATCATTGCAACGCTATCTATGGGATGAAAACACTCTAGAATGGAACCTTGTCCATGAATATCCAAGTGATTCATGTGATGAGTATGGAAAATGTGGTCAAAATGCTGTTTGCACAATTAATGATCCCCGAATATGCCGCTGCCTGACCGGTTATACACCCAAATTACGTCAAGATTGGGATATGTTAATTTGGCGAGATGGCTGTGTTCGCAAGAACCAATTAATTTGTCCTAAGGGAGAAGGTTTTAACAGACTTAAAGGAGTGAAAATGCCAGACTTCTTGCAGTTTTCGATAAACACAAGCATGAACCTTCGAGAATGTAAAGAAGAGTGCATGAAGAATTGCTCTTGCACAGCTTATGCAAATGCGGATGCCACTGGACATGGCAGTGGATGCATCCTATGGTTTGGTGACCTTCTTGATATTAGACAACTCGTTGAATATGGCCACCAAGATCTTTATCTCCGTGTTGCTGCAGAATATTTAGGCAAGGAATCCACATACATTATATATGAAACATTTAGAGCACTTATTCATGCTTTCATTGATTAATGGTTTTGCACTGTAAATGTTTTTCGTGAGCAGAGGCAGATAAACATTCTAAACGGAAGATGATTGTTGCGGCACTAATATTTGCTCTGTTCACCGCTTTGGCAGCAACCTTTTACCTTTTCTGGAAGAGAAGAACAGCTCGAGGTACAATGTCTTCTTCTATTCTTGAATAGGATTTGTGATTTTGTTAATCCTGATAATGGATAGGCTTTCAAGGATCAGTTAGACATGGTTGTTAAGTTTTGCACAAGTCATTTCCCCCTGATCTAAAAATTGCTCAATTTCCCTTGCAGTCTGTGTGTGTTGTGACAAAGCTTTTCAATGATTACCACTAATTACCAGTTATGATTCTTCTGTACCCAGATTTATGCAGAAGAGATTATAATGCTTCTTAGCAATTAGCATAACATTAAAAATATACTTTGTTAACATAGTTTCATTAATGATCGATAGCACGAAGACTTGACCCAGGAAATGATGAAAGCAGCCTAGACTTGACTCTGCCATCATTTCCCTAGCAACCAATAACTTCTCATTGTCAAATAAAATTGGAGAAGGTGGCTTTGGTCCTGTTTACAAGGTACTTTTCAATCGTCACCAGAGAAATAACAATTGTGCAGACGTTTTGATAGTTTTTAGCTAAATATTGCCAACAAGCACAATATGTCTTGCAGGGCCGACTTCAAAGCGGACAAGAAGTAGCTGTAAAGAGAATGTCAGAGAGTTCTAGGCAAGGTCTTAATGAGTTTAAAAATGAGACCATGTCTATAGCCAAACTTCAACACAGAAATCTCGTTAAACTACTGGGATGCTGCATTGAAGGAGAAGAAAGGATGCTAATCTATGAGTACATGTCAAACGGCAGCCTGGATTCCTACGTATTTGGTCGGTTTTTATTTATTTAGTAGTACCTGGTCTGTCTTGGAAGCAACAGCAGGATGAAACTCACAAACAAAAATAAATAAGACAGATTCTTTTATGTAGTATATAGGCTTTGTGCTGTGTCCATTTCAAATAAACTGCTGGTTATGATCCTACTATGATTTAACAAAGATATGCACCAGGTAAAACAAAGCAAAATATTCTCACATGGGAGAGGCGATTTGACATCATTGTCGGAATTGCAAGGGGGCTGCTTTATTTACATCGAGATTCAAGATTAAGGATTATACATAGGGATTTAAAAGCAAGTAATGTGTTACTGGATGGTGAGATGAACCCAAAAATTTCAGATTTTGGCACGGCAAGAGCCTTTGGAGGTGATGCATCCTTGGCCAAAACCAAAAGGATAGTTGGTACCTTGTAAGCATCATTTTTCATACTTTAGCCTCTTTTAAGACAAAATATAGCACTATTCATCAGTCAAGATTGAATGCAGTGGATACATGGCACCAGAATATGCAATAGATGGCCTTTTCTCAATAAAGTCAGACGTCTTCAGCTTTGGTGTTCTAATGCTGGAAATTGTGAGTGGCAAAAGAAATAGGGAGTACCTACATCCTGACCACAGCTTCAATCTCCTTGGACATGTAAGCCTTTTCCATTTGCTTAAGTCAAACAAATTTGATGTAAAAATTTCTGGAAATCGAACAGAAAGTTGTTTGGTCTTTTATAGGCATGGAAATTGTGGATTGAAGGGAAGCCTTGTGAGCTAGTGGATGAGCAATTGGGGGGTTCATTTGTAATATCGCAGGCTGTAAATTGCATTCATATTGGATTGCTGTGTGTACAGAAACATCCTCGAGATAGACCCACCATGTCCTCTGTGCTTCTTATGTTGGATGCTGATACTGTTATATTGTTCCAGCCCAAACAGCCAGGATATTTCACAGAAAGAAATCTTGATGAAACGGACAGAGAAATGATTACACATGTTGATGGTACAAATGAAATCTCTCTGACATTATTGGATGGTCGGTGAAGAACCTTCAATTCTCTTCTAATTTTTTCTCTCTTCATCCAACTATTGTTGTTGCAAATAATGGAACATGCAGCACCACCAAATCTATCTCTAGATAAAATTGTTGGAAATATTTGAAATTTTGTAAACTCTGTCATTGTGATGCGATTAATGCTTGTAGGGACAAATTCCTAGCTTCAACAAGTTATAATTTAATCGGCCGCTTAGAGGCTGGATTAGTTGGCAAAGTGCTCCTCAGTTAGTCAATTTCTCGTCAATCTCCTCCCAGAAAATTGAAATCATTAAGCTAATTACCATTGTTTACAAATCTCCAATGTCACATCTTAAAGTAGTTGAATATTATTTATCTTAAAGTTGTCCTTCATTGATGAATTCTCATTCCACTGCTGGATACAGTGTGTTTGAGGCTTGGAGCCTTGCTTTGGGGTGCGGCTGAACTCTGGAGGTTCGAATCGGTTACGCCCGTGTTTCTTTTCTTTTCTTTATTTCTAAATAATTTTTTATTTATTTTTCAAAATATAATATTGTCATGTAATTAAATATATTTAATAATAATTTTATTTTCTTAAATCAGTTATTATAAACTATTAGAAGTTAACATGTATTCTATTAGTCTTCACAAAGAACCTAAAATATTTTTGTTTAGGTCTTAAAGAAAAAGGTTTAAAATTCTAGTCTAAGGCGAGTGTTGAGTCGGTTGGCAATTTTGTAGCCAGAGACAGCCCCAGGGGGCCCATAGCCCATTAAGCCGCAGCCATATTTCTAGGTAATATATGATATGATGTATTGAATCGGGAAAAAAAAAAGGTAAATAAATGGAGACAAGTAAATCTATTGTAACTGTTGCAGTGCATGTAATTAATCCTAAATTTGCAAATGGTATTATAGGCTTATATCCCAAGTGCATCACTTTAGTTTCTCAAGTGAAGGGTAAGCCCAAATCTTTCTCCCTCATCGTAATGGCCAAACAAAAGAAATATAATAAATAAGTCTCTAATCCAAATCCAATTATGCACGCCTAGAGCTAGGGAATAGGTCATGACTTTTGGGGTGTTCAATTTAAATCGTTTTAAAAATGTGTTAGGTTGGCTTTTTTGACTCGTTAAAAAAGGTCAATTTTATTCGACATGTTTAGTCCGCAGGTTAGCCCATGATAGGCCAAAATATAAAAATAGAAAGGAAAAAAAAAACTACTCAAATTTTGAATTTAAAATATATATAATAACATATGAGTGATAATTTATGATATGATATAGAGGAGGATGGATTCATGCACACACCATGTGTAGTATGACATTCTTTTTAAGTATAAATTTATGGATTTTAATGTAATATTTGTAAATGGGCTTAAAATATAAATATTATTTATTTATTTGGACTTAACTCGTAGGTTGAGTGATAGGGTCTAATGAGTCCAGTTCAACTATTGGGATGGCTTGGAGAGATTTGGCTTGGTGGACTTAGAACAGGGATCATTGGACCAGTCTGCCACATTCAACCTTTCTCAGGTAGGCTCATACTCAGAAGAGATGATTACTAGCCTTGGCTCATGAGGAGCTCAATCAGGATAAACATGAATTGAGCTTATTCTATCTCATCCATCAATCACTAAGGTGATTTGACGGTCGTCATTCATGCTAATTGCCTACAAATATTCAATCATTCCTCCTCATTTCCAACTTTTGGAGCGATAAGAAAAACAACAGTTTGTAAAAGAGGTTCTATTTAGGAAGATCAAACAAGACAACTCAAGTGATTTCCATTCCAACTACTTAAGAACTGTAATGTTGACGTGCAAGGTCTACTCAAACTCCCTTACATGCTTCTTGTATATTCGAGACACTAAGATTACATATTCCTCCTCCCCTATCATTCTCTCCAAGCCATCCCATCATCAAGTGTCATTTCCTCAGTAGCACTCCATAGTCACGTGCCGGATGCGAGATCCACGTGATACATGCATGACCACTACCAACAAGGACCCCTACATCTACAATATTATATCCAATAAATTATTTTAAAAAATTGTTTTTATATATATAACTAATTTATATATGAATAAATTTAATTGATGATATATATATATATGTGAAACCCTATAATACTTAAGTGTTCCAGCTGCAACACAAATTAACATAAAAAAATAAAAATGAAAATAAATTCACTTTAGACCACTTCGCTCACATGCCAAAGTGACATCAAAAGTGGCACTTCAATAACTAATGAGTGGGTGCCCTACGATAACTGTTGTGATCTATCACCGCAGCGAAGCAATGTGTGAGAAGTGCTCCTAAGCCCATATTTACAGGACTACAAGGGGTCTTGCTATGTCACTTGTCTCGATGTGGGAAGCCATGAATACCCATGCTAAGAAAGGAGCTCCCCATGTATATTGGGTAACTAGAGGTACATCACACAAACCAAATTGGATGATTTGTCTGCAACAATAAACCCTCTAGTAATAGTAGAATGTACGCCCTAGCATGATGTTGACTCATCATATCATTTGCATGATTAGGTAGCTCTCTAAAATGCGCATCCAACCATGACATCTTCAGGCAGCCACCATCGATATCGATACCAAGCACGAGTCTAACTCCTAACAGCTACTTGCACAACAATGGCCAATCCATCTGAAGCGTGCCCATAACTGCCTAGACATTGACAAAGAAGCTGATGAGTGCTGCAACATCCTGTGATGTCACAGTCCACTCTCTCGTTGGCATATGAAAGGTATGGGTCTCAGGATGCCACCTCTTAACTAACGCAATAATCAGGTGCCAATCTAGCTGTACAAATGGTATATGTGCAATACCTATAAAATCGGAATGTGATAGGAATGGGACAAGTCAATCATCTATAACTATAGGAATGTCATCCTACCGCCTCAGCCTCGCTTTTCTATGGCAACAATGTAGTACAATATGCTCCTACATTTGGGTAACACAATCCATAAGAAACATTCTCTAAATGATCTAAGTAATGGGATGAAGAAGTAATCTTACCTGTCCCTCTCATGCCAACCTCAATCTATGAGCATGCTGCCTTATAAGAATGGAGTCATCAAGCGGTTTTGGATCCATCTATAAGGAAGATAGTAATGAATAGTGTTAGCAGAGGCATAAATACTAAAGGAAGCAAACAACAGATAAAGGATGCCACTTTAGTGCAATAAAACAAATCAGATAAAAAAGAAAAAACCACTATGACTCGACTGGCCTGTAACTATCTTACTAGCCTTTCGCCTATTTGGACAACTTCTAATGTTGTGCCTTATCTGCCGCATGAATCTCATGAGTAACCTCATAGATCCTCTCGAATGTCCATCTCATTCTGGAAGCATTTTTCCCTAGGTCTACCCATTTTCTTAATAAGCCCTGGGAATGGGTACCATTTTGCTATGTCCATAGGAGTCCAATTAGCCTTATCTGCTGTAGGTATGAAGGAACGCTTATATGCCCTTAGCTTATTCTCCTACCTGTACCATTGCCCCACTTAGGCAACACAATCCATATGTATAGTACCCATTACAACCATTGCATGTGAACATCGTATTTTATAAGTCTGCCACTTATTACATGTACATTTGGTTACTCTTAACTCGGTTTTTTATATGTGGTCTCCCTTTTGACCATACATTATAGGATGTAGAGTAGTTAGAACCTCAAATATACATTTGTGATAGTCGAAACATGTTACCCGATGGGCACTTGATACGTTGTTCCATCTCTCAAAATTCTTTGCAGCATAAATTGTAAGCAACTTACCCATATTTATTTGTGTTGAATATTGAGTTGCAATTGTAAAAGGATTTTTTTACTAGGGCTACCATTGGTAAGCATTGAGCATCTTTTAGGACGGAATTGTAACTTTCAGTAATGTTTGTTGTACCAATTTCAAACCTTACTCCATCATTGTAAGATAAAGTTTGCATACATAGAGGTAACTCACAAAAATATCACAATATCTATGGACTACTTTGATTTATTGCATTAAAGTAACCATAGAACTTTCTCATCTAGGTTCGGTATGCTGTTATTTTAACTAATTCATTATATTCTTTACTTTTCGCCTTTGATTTGAAGTTGTTGGTAACATGCCAAGTACACCAGCACCAAAGCCAACTTATAGGTTACACAACGTTTTCACCTTTAACTGCACTCTTAATACCATCATGTTGGTTGAATATCAAGCAAATGTTAGAGAGGTCCTTGATAACGTGTTCCAGCAATTTTGTAAGGAACTAACTTTATGTGTCCTCTTTCTCTTCATCGATAAGAGCATACACCAGTAGAACGATATGATTTGCCCCATTTACTACCACTGCGATGGGTAGTTTGTGCTTGTACTTACCATACAAGAATGTTCTATCAATTGTAATCATGGCTCTGCAAAGAATGAATAGTGTAACTTAGTTCATTGATATCAAGCTTTTATAACTAAATTCAATCATGTATCCAAAACATACCTGTCGTGTTGAAACGATTTAGTGCAGGAGCAAATGCCCAAAATAGTTTGTCAAGGAAGACGTGTCCTGCATATCTAAATCAACTATTCTCCACTCAATCTTTGTTCCTGAATTTGCCTATAATATCGCATTAAGTAAATGCGGGAGCCCCACATATGAATCTTCCCAACTTCCATAAACTTGCTCAATAGCTTTTCGCTTCGCCTCACGAATTCTCTTCATATAAACATTATACCCAAACTCTTTTAAAATATTTAGTTGGAGCTCTTTTGCTCTCACATCTAGAGAATTACGAATCTCCAATATGATGCATCTGAACATGATGGTGGAGTCTAATTAAGAGTGACCCTGTCCAGTGATTTCATCTAAATGGATGTGGGGTCTTTCATATTTAGTGATATAAAACCACCCCCCATGCTTCTTGTAACTTCCCCTAAGTCTTCACTTCAACCTCTATTATGGATATCAGTACATTTAATTACCCATGACCTTGGGTCAAGTCCACTACCTTGAAATTGTAATGGTTGGATATGTGCCACATTTTCACTACCTGTATGAGATGATCTTTACTCTCAAACCTCATTCCAACCTTGAATTCATTGCTAAAGCTCCAATTTCCAGCATTCATTTCCTACTAATCATCAAATGCAGCATAATCGCTACTAACATCAACAATGAAAAAGGGTACTAATACTAAGCTCCCAATTGCATCAACGTCTATAAGAGCCATGAAATGGTGTCAATCATAGCCCCTATGTTGCATATCATTAGCCATAACTTGCTGGGACAAACCTAGCACAAAATTATTTTTATCATCATCAAAATCGTCACTGGATTCAATTACTGATGAGTCTTGCATTGCATTTGTATCATGACTACAACTCCAATAAGGTAAACTCATTTCAAAGTTACTCATTGGTACATGTAGGCCCACTATTGTCTGATTTATAGTAGAATTGGAATCTTCTAACCCTTGGTTGCCAATTCCCATGGTGCTCCCAAGCCCTTGTTGCAATTCTTTTTTAAATATCTGAACATGTACAGCCGCTAATCCTTCTATGTACACTAACATCTCTTGTGCAGCATCATCATCGGTTACTAGAATAATATCATAACGTAGCATCTTATCTCAAATAGCTACCCTATGATATAGCTCGACCCAATGTATAAACCTATCCACCATAAGTCTACTGTAAAGTGGTATGTAGTATTTGCTTATAAGTTGAGCTCCTACAAATAGTGACCACAGCAACTGGCCGCCAATCATAACCAAGACTATCATTCTCTTCCACAATGTTGCCATCAGCATACAATATGAACTTGGCCTTGTCCATTTTCTTCATTTATCCTGCAAGCTCATAAAACATAGGTTGAATATATGAAAAGTAATCATGACTTATGAATTGCACTCCCATTATATCGACCATGTTTACCAATGCAAGTTCATCCATCTCATTTCATTTTTATCACAATATTTCATTGATGATAGAATCTTCAATACTTGAAATAAGGCTCAATCGCTATAAGGACATATACGAAATAGTGTGAATCAAGACTAAGTGCAGTATTGGCATGCTAATTCATTCTACGAATTGTGGTGATAATGTCTAATCATCTATAATTTAATTGGATTTTTCATAATTACTTGCTCCAAAAAGCATTGCTTTAATTTTTATTATGCCTAAGCATTAATAAACTACTTACCATGTATACTTAGTAATTTATTCAAGTCCTACGTTTGATTCAGACATCTACTATGACAATTATAGCTAGTAATTTATAGCATTCAGATGAGTACAAATAATATCCTCAAAGAAAAACTACCATGACTGCCAATACTATATCTTTTCTTCATTATCAACCAGATAAACAATTTAGAGTGAGAAATAGGGCATACCTACAAGATCATACACTAATTGATTGATTTTTTGCCAATTGTTGACTCTACGACACTTGCTGATCACGCGCCAATTTAAAGCTTCAAATGCGCTACAATGGATAAATTCTGGTTAGGTTTGATAGAGGTTTTAGTTCCTTCTCCTTTGTCAATGGCAGGCGTTAGGGAACATTAAGGGTTTTTTTTTTTCACTTAACAAAATGGCGAGAGGAAGAAGACGATGGAAAGTTTATTCCTATCAACCTTATCTCTTTAAGAAACGACGTCATCAGTGGCTTACCCTATCTCTTAAAGAGAGGAAGTACCACCAAATGTACCTCATTTCTTCAAGAGACAAGGCCAACACTGAGAGAGATATCGTCTCTTGAAGAGACGAGATACATGCAAAATATGTTGATCTCGTCTATTGAAGAGATGAGGTTAACTTGCCTAAAAATTGGATTATTTTCATCTTAGTGACAATTTCATAAATTTCTTTAAAAATTATAATTTTATTTTCCTTTTTCCTATTATCTATTTCGATTTTAATTAAGTGAATCCAATTTTATTAGTGCCAAAAAATAATATCCAAAATATGAGTGTTATATATTTATATGATTACAGTTACTCCCTTTTCTCTTCATTACCATCTCATGCACTCTCTCTATCTTTTCTTCCTTAACAAAATTCCCAAGTGCATCACATGCTGATACTATATTAAGTGAATATAAGTTAATTTGACTTGAATATTTTATACCAAATTTTTTAAAAGCATATTGACATTCTCACAATGTTGTCAATTTCTTATCAAGACCTATATGTACTATTTAGTTTAGTAATAAAAAAATAAGAAGTGCAACTTTAGAAAAATATAGATACTTCAATGTGGATTTCTTGTCCAAAATTTATTTTTTATCCAATTTCTTGAAAAAACAAGCATTATTCTATAGCCCTTTTATCGGACCACAATTTGAATGCCTTGTGACCACCTATTGCGGTATCTAGATTGGCTTCTATTTGGCTAGTTCTTTTCAGTAGATACAAACATTTTTTTTTAACTTTTTTCTAACAAATTATTTGTTAATAAATAGATACATATAAAAAAAATTTATAATTTTTATAAAAAAATTATTTATCAATAGATAGATACAGATAAAAAAAGTTGATAGTTTTTATAAAAAGATTAAATAGACTAAATATATATAAAATGTAAATGTTACTTATTCTCCTTTTCCTCTCTTACTTTTACCTTGTTACTTCAGTCAAAAAGAGCTTCTTCTCAAACTACTATGACAAATCCCACATCACCTCAACTTCGTGTCTCCTTTTCTGCCTCATACTCCCACCAAATTCAAAACCTTAATTTCCGTCAAATTCCTGGCGATCAAAACTTCGCAACCATGCCGAAATTTGTTGGTGAATCTCCATCTATAACACTGGGCGAACCACGAATATTAACTTGCTCCTCCCCTCAAAAGGTTCAACTTCATCCTAATTTGATTATCTGATTTCAACATGCATTCTTTACAAACTCTAATCCACTTGGGTAAATACTCAACTTATTCTACGGTTAGATTAAGTCAATGATACAAACTTTTAGGCAGCGTTACTGGACCGGACAAGGGCCATTGTGCTATGATTAGTTTACTAAATATATCTGGGATTGAATAAAATTCTCTTTATGGACTGCATAGAACTTAAAATTTTGATTTTTTATATTTTATTGTATAAAATAAAATTTAGTGTTTATACATTTGTAATGTCATTGTTGATTAATCTAACTAGTTAATCATTTAGTTCTTTAAAGGTACTAACTACTTTTTGTTGGCTAGGCTTTTAAAATTGCATGCTTATCAGGAGTTTGACATGGATTTCCAATTTTTTCTTATCTTATATCGTTGTATGAGATGCTGATGAGAAGTTGAAGGATTCTTATTCAGTGGCTATAAATAAATCTTTCCAATGCTGTGGAACTATTCGCATGTACTTTGACTTAATCAATCCAATGGAGTGTTTTTTGTGGAAAATTTCTTCCCTTAGGAGATATTTTATATTGGTCATCACATACTTCCAAGTCTTCTGTAAGACAATTCAACATTCAAAGTCTTTGTGACAGCTATTGCGGTGTTATAGAATAGTGTTTTCCTTCTCAGGAGTATTCTTATATTATGTTATTTGTGATAGCTAATAACTATCGCTGCCCTAGCATCATATGAACTAAAATCAATCGGAGATTCCTACAAGAATAACCATTCAGGAAAGGAAGAAAAAATAAATAAATAAATAAGGAGGCAACGCAAAATAGTTGCAGCTTCAATGAAGATTCTGTGTTCAACTAGTTTCTTTTGCATTTTGGCAACTTGCTTGTCAACACTGCAAATTTCCTTCTCCATTGCTTTACATACACTAAACACATCGCAGCCATTGAAAGATGGTGACACGTTACTTTCTGGTAGAGCAAGGTTTCAGCTTGGGTTTTTCAGTCCTAATGAGAACTCCAAAGATCGATATCTAGGTATCTGGTACTACAACATTCAACCAGCAACATATGTTTGGGTTGCAAATAGAGAGAATCCGATCAGAGACTCTTTAGGTTTGCTCACGATAGGAGATCAAGGAAACCTACTTCTTATGGATAAAAATGAAAGAGTGGTATGGTCTACTGGTGAACATAATGTATCTTATCAAAATATAGTGGCTGAGCTTTTGGATTCTGGGAATTTTGTTCTAAGGGATGGTCATGACCGTGGTTCGGAGGATTATATTTGGCAGAGTTTTGATGATCCTAGTGATACAATGTTACCAGAAATGAAACTAGGATGGGTTTCAAGCACAGGTCTGGACCATAGGCTGACGTCCTGGAAGGACGCACAAGATCCTTCTTATGGGAACTTCTCTTATGGTATTGACCGTCTAGGTCTTCCACAAAAAGTGCTTCGCAAGGGTTCTGCAAAGCTATATAGAACCGGTCCTTGGGATGGGGTCCAATTCAGTGGAGTCAAATTGGCACGTAGCTTGATCTCCATTCCCAGGTTTGTCGATACTTCTCAAGAAGTGTATAGTATATATTCTGCTTACAATGAAACTACCATCGTGAGGTATGTCTTGAATTATTCTGGATCATTGTATCTCTATCTCTGGGATGAAAAGACTCTAGAATGGAACCTTGTCCATAAAGTACCAATTGATTCATGTGATGAGTATGGAAAATGTGGTCAAAATGCTTTATGCACAATTAATGATCCCCAGATCTGCAGCTGCCTGACCGGTTATACACCCAAATTACAGCAAGACTGGGATATGTTAATTTGGAGAGATGGCTGTGTTCGCAAGAACCAATTAAATTGTCCTAAAGGAGAAGGATTTAACAGACTTAAAGGTGTGAAAATGCCTGATTTCTTGCAGTTTTGGGTCAATACAAGCATGACACTACAAGAATGTAAAGAAGAGTGCATGAAGAATTGCTCTTGCACAGCTTATGCTAATGCAAATGCCACTGGAGATGGCAGCGGATGCATCCTGTGGTACGCTGACCTTCTTGATATTAGACGTCTTATTGAATCTGACCATGAAGTTCTCTATCTCCGTGTTGCAGCAGAAGATTTAGGCAAGTTCTTCGTATACGGAGCATTTAGAATACGTATTCATGCTTTAATCAATTGATGATTATTTGCTGAAAAAAATTTTGTTGGGCAGAGGCAGATGCAGATAGTGAATGGAAGATGTTCGTAGTGGCAGCAATATTTGCTTTGTTCACATTGTTGGCAGCTACGTTTTACATTTTCTGGAAGAGAAGAACAGCTCTAGGTACAGAGTCTTCTTCTCTCCATGTGTAGAATTTTTTTCCCCATTCATCTGATATTCGATAGACTTTCAAGGATCAGCTGGAGATGGTTGTTACAGATTTAGTTTGAATGCCACCCTAGCGAACTTAGTGCCACAGTCTCCGAAATGCATAATTCAAATTTCAGTTATTCATTGTCATTTCTGTTGATCTATAAATTTATTCAATCGCCCTTACAGTTCTGTGTGTCACAATGAACACTTTTGAATAGTTGTTAGTGGTTTTATGAGGAACATTTTAAAATGCTATTTAATAAGTTGGCATGACATAAAACATATACTTTGTTCACATGGTTTCATTACTGATCAACAGTTAAAAGACATGCCCCAGAAAAAGATGAAAGCATTTTAGAGCTTCCAATACTTGATGCTGTCACCATTTCTCTAGCAACAAACAACTTCTCTTTTTCGAATAAGATAGGAGAAGGTGGCTTTGGCCCTGTTTACAAGGTATTCATCAAACTGTCACCAGATAATCACCATCTTTGCAAGCACTTTGATGGTTTCTGGCTAAATATTTTCAATAAACACAATATATCTTGCAGGGCCAACTTCAAAGCGGACAAGAAGTAGCTGTCAAGAGAATGTCAGAGAGTTCTAGGCAAGGCCTTAATGAGTTTAAAAATGAGATCATGTCTATCGCCAAACTTCAACACAGAAATCTGGTTAAGCTATTAGGATGCTGCATGGAAGGAGAACAGAGGATGCTAATCTACGAATACATGTCAAATGGAAGCCTAGATTCCTTCATATTTGGTCAGTTTTGTTTTTCTCTCTCTCTGTTTTCTTTTCTTTTATTTTTTTTTATTTTTTCTGGCAGTATCTGATCTGTCTAGGAAGCAAAACCAGGGTCAAACCTGCAAATAGAAAAAAAATAAGGAAAATAGTTTTATATGGTATATAGCCTTTATGCTGTGTCCATTTATAATAGACTGCATTAATAAAATCCTACTATGATTTGACAAGGATCTGCACCAGGTAAAACAAACGAGAATACCCTTACATGGGAGAGGCGATTTGACATTATTGTCGGAATTGCAAGGGGGTTGCTTTATTTGCATCGAGATTCAAGATTAAGGATTATACATAGAGATTTAAAAGCAAGCAATGTGTTACTAGATGGGGAGATGAACCCAAAAATTTCAGATTTTGGCACAGCAAGGGCCTTTGGAGGTGATTCATCCTTGTCCAAAACTAAATGGATAGTTGGTACCTAGTAAGCATCAATTTTCCTATTTTAGCCTCTTTTATGACAAAATTTAGCACCATTCATTCATCAAAACTAAATGCAGTGGATATATGGCACCAGAATATGCAATAGATGGTCTTTTCTCAATAAAGTCAGACGTCTTCAGCTTTGGTGTTCTATTGCTGGAAATAGTGAGTGGCAAAAGAAATAGGGAGTACCTACATCTTGACCATAGCTTCAATCTCCTTGGACACGTAAGCCTTTTACATTTCCTTAAGCCAAACTAATTTCATCTCCAAAATTTCTTCACAAACATTCGAAAAAAAAGCTTTGTTGGTCCTTTGCAGGCATGGAAATTGTGGATTGAAGGAAAGCCCTGTGAGTTAGTAGATGAACAATTGGAGGGTTCATTTAAACCATCACAAGTTGTGAACTGCATCCATATTGGATTACTGTGTGTACAGAAACATCCTCAAGACAGACCCACAATGTCATCTGTGGTTCTTATGTTGGATAATGATGCTGTCATATCACCCCAGCCCAGACAGCCAGGATTTTTCACAGAGAGAAATCTTGATAAAACAGACACAGAAATGATTGCACGTGTTGATGGTACAAATGAAATCTCTCTGACATTATTGGAGGGTCGCTGAACAACCTTCAATTTTCTTCTAATTTTCTCTCTTCATCAAAATATTGTTGTGGCAAATAGCATAACTAGCAACAGGAAGAAATCTTATTTGTTGATAAAATTGTTGGAATCATATGAAATTTTGTGATTGTTAAGATCATAAAAAATATCTCTGAATTTATAGCAAGAAATTTACACTAGAAAAGGCTTGTTCATTTTCTGGTTTAAGGATGTCGTTGAGCAAAAGTTCTACCTAGATTCTGCAGATTCAATAGTCTCAACAGTTTCATAATCCTCTTCCACTTAACTTCTGATATTACTTTCCGTTAAGTTCATTTAACAGCTTTTTTCATTAAGTCATTGGGCAGTTAAACCGCTCAAATTGGTGTTACAGCAACTTATTTTCTAAAACAATAAATATTAGTGGAACATTGACCATATAACCATATTTCATGTTTATAAAATGAAAAGTTTGATTGGTTCGCTATATATTTGGCTTAGTAAATCTATAATTATTCTAATAAGTCTTACTGCTCTTGTTAGGCTTTTTTAGCCAGAAAACTCGCCTTTATCTTTATATATATATATATGATATATGCAATATGATTAAACAAAGCACATGTTGAATCCTATAAATCTAGATAAATCTGCTTTTTTTTTTTTTTTTTTGGGGATTTGAAGAAAATAAAGGACACAAACTCTTCTGTTTTCATTGATTCCACTCTTTTCTCCCTATTTTACCCACTTTGTAATTCATAAATTTCTCTACTTGATATTAATTCACAATAGACCATTTTAATATAATATAATACATTCGTGATTCCAAGTCACAATTCCAAGTTTAGTCTTTTTGTAATTTTCTTTTAGAAGTTAAGATTTTTGGATTTTTTTTTTTTACTTTTTTGCCTTTTTCTTCGAAACTCTAGGGTGGTCAATTTAATGCTTAATTAAACTTTTTGTGATTAATGTATTTTGGTAACAAAAGAAGTTAGTTTCTTAGATCTTCATTATGAGTAAAATATGGTGAGTTATAATTTTTAAATTTGATTCAAATAAATTTAAATATGGAAATTTTTTATTGCTATCAATGAAAAAGAAAAATTAAAATGCACCAGTCAATTCTACTTTGGCCAAAATATATATATATATATATATATTCTAAGGTTTACATGTTAGGACTTATTAGGATATTTTAGATTGTCAAACTTTAAAAAAAAAAAGAGAAAAAAAAGAAAATAAAATATTATATATTATGGTGGAATGAGATGTCCCGTGGAATATCTTTTAAGCGTAACATTCCAAGTCTGGAGCTAGACCGCCCAGCCCCTATTATTATACCGGCCTGTATTTATTAGTACAATCAGCATACAAGGGCCGAGATTGTGGGCTCAAAAAAGCAGCATTTTTATTCTCCCTTCACACTTCAATACAACATACTGAGGCTGCAAATGATATCGCAAACTACTCAAATTTTGCTTAACTCAAGCTCAATTAGTGAGTAAGCTAAATTCAAGTTTGCAATAAAGTCAATTTATCTTATTTTATTTTTTTGCCATCATAAAGCCCATTTATTTAAATAAATCAAACCTAATTTAGGTTAACGAGCTAACTCATGAATAGATTCATTTAGATTTGTAAACATACCTGCAAATAAGCTTGTTAATACCATTATAAACAAGTTTATTAATAGATTTATGATTTTTATATGTATGACATATTATATAAATATAAAATTAAACTAACAAAGTTAATTCCTTTTCAGATATTTGTGTGTATATATATATAAATATATATATATATATATCTCATAATGGCTCTTATAAATAAAAATTCTAAACAAGTCGAGTTCGAGTTTAAATTTTAAGCTTGATAAAAGCCCAGGTAGGATCGATCAAAAGCTTTGGCTCTACTTAAACTCAAGCTTAAAATAAATCTTGTTTTATTAAACCGATTAAATTCGAGCCTAAATTTTAAGCTTGATAAAAAAAGTTTAACTTGACTAGCTTAACTTATTTGTAACCTTACAACAAACCATTCACTTTCCACCAAAAAAATCTTTCCATGGGGAGTCATGGCTCCAATTAGCTCCTCTCTAAGTTTATCGTACGTATATTAGAAAGATAGCATTGGAAAGTAAATTTATCAAATATGATCAATAAATAGGTTATGTTATAAGTTGAGAGTTTTAAGGTACGAAAGAGTTTTAATTTGAATGCAGTCACAATATTTCTTCGTCTTTTTCTTTTATTTTTCTTTTTTTGCCATAACAGTCACAATCTGCTGACACTAGTTGTTCTCCTAAATGAAAAGATACTAATAAACCATAAAATAAAGGTATTTCTTATAGGAGAAATATCAAATTTGATACATTAACTTTACACAAAAAAATTAATTAAGTATTTAAACTTTGAAATAGTTAATTTAATACTTTATTAAACTTTTCGTAACTATTTTTACTATCCTACTTTTACTGTTTAATCTATTTTTTATATGAAAGAGATAGTCTACTGGTACTATATAATATTAAGAAAAGTAATCAAAATTCAATTGTATGTTATCATTTTCACCTCAACAAATAATAGAGCAACAAGGTTAAGGAACTAGTAAAAATAACCATAAAAAGTTTAAATGGGTACTAAATTGATCACTTCAAAATTTAGATACTAAATTAAAATTTTGTACAAAATTAAGATACCGAATTTGATATTTATCCTACAAATAAATAGGTAGAAAAAAAAGCATTTTCAAAATTATATGATATAATAAACTAATAAGCGATTGGATTTGGATTGCCGGTCTCTTACGAAAGAACTCGTCAGTGGACAATGGAGTTTATGCCAATCCATTTGTAACCGGCCCAGTCAGAGGGGACTTCTTAAACAAACTCGGACGCTATGGGGATATCAATTTGTGCAAGAGATCGAGCTAAGAACAAAACTGGGCTGAATATAAGGTCCAATTGGTGGGTCTATCTGTGACAGTGGATAAAACCGATTTATGGGAACGAATACTTCAGATTAGTCAGATGAGAAGAAAGGGACTCGTAGAAATATAGTAGGTTTGGGAAAAAAAAAAAAAAAAAAAAAAAAAAAAAAAAAAAAAGGAAAAAATCCTTATATTAGGAATAATATATGACAAATACAAAAATATAGACGAAACAAACAAACCATTGGGCTTGCTCTTATATTAGAAAATGTGATTTTATGCAATTATTCCTGGGAACATCCCATAATATGAAGGTCAATCCATTTATCAGGAAAGATACGAATTGAAGCAGAAGAAATACTAATCAATATTTTGCAACAATAAATGGAAAAAAAAAAAAGGGAGAGAAAATAAAGAGGGAAGCATGTTAATTTAATTTAGGCGTTGGAAATATGCCTTTATAAGGTTGTAAAATAATGGGTTAATGATGAAAATGGTACCTGAATTTTCGCAATAAATAATAAATAGATATCTGAAGTTTGGTTTAAACAATTTAGTATATGAACAAAGTTTTTACTAATACTTTTCATATCTGAAGTTTAGTTTTGATAATTTTGATACCTGAACAAAATTTTTATTGACTTTTTTCATCCCTAAAGCAAATGAAATGAGATATAAAAAAGTCTACGAAAAATTGTCTAGGTACCAACATTATCAAAACCAAACTTTCAACTATGAAAAAAGTTAATGAAAACTTTGTTTCGATACCAAATTATTTAAAACCAAACTTTTAAGTACCTAATTGTTCATTTTGCGAAAGTTTAGACACCGTTTTTTTCATTATCCTTACAATAATGTATCTGTGCTTAAATCACTTGTAAAGAGGAATATATATAGATATATATATATATATATATATCTTTTTTAGTTCCATTTTTTTTTTCAAATGCAATTTGTGAAAAATTAAATTATAACTTCTTAGCAAATTCTTAACGCTTGTTCAGGATTATCTTGCAACATCTACGGATTATCAATTTTGTATTTCAAAGGAATTATCATTCTTCTTATTGTTACATCATTTGTATTGGGGTAGGATTTGCGCATTTCTATTTCATTAATACTTGTCTTTGATTAATTACGGCATTGCTAACAAATTATGTATCCATGGTAGACAATGAAAATATGACATGTCCAAAACCAGCTATTTATATAGTTTTAAGGAAGAAAAGCACATAAGATCCCTTAAAGTTATGCTGATTTCACGATTAGGTCCAGTTATAATGATAAAGTTTGATTGTGTGCAAGTAAGTTTTAGATTTTCCCGGCCCCAGAAAAAACCCTTAAACCTTCTTCCTTTTCCTCACAACCAATCAGATAACTTTCGTTACATGCTCCATTTCAAAAAATAGAATTAAGAAAATTTAATTTGATTTTTAATCAAAATAACACATAATATTATGTTTCTACATTTGTGATTAATTTATTTCCAGAAGGGAAAAAAAAAAGCTTAGGTATTATTTGGACTTTGAAGAAATGCACAAGTACATAAGTACATCACAATCCTCTCGATATTAATTTTAAACTGAGGAATTTGGCTTTTCAAGGTATACTTAGCACAACAAATATTTATGCAAACTGCAAATTACACCCAATACATCATTATTGTAAGATTTGACTAGAAACTTTAAAATATGTGTACATATTTTTCAAAATATCCTTAAAATCGGCATAATTTATAATCCTTTCAATAACGGTTTTAGGATTCTAATAACACTGATATTTGCATATTTTTAAAACTTGGAGTTAAACTCATATTCAAAGAATTTGTGAGATTTATTCCTATCCAAACAATAATTTAGAGATATATATATCATCTTAAAATATTTCAACCGGAAAAAAGCTCATTTTCATGGTGTAAAAATATCTTTGCGTGATGACAAAATCTTGTACTAGAAGACAAACATAGGGAGCTTGCAATTGATTAGGCTAAAGCAAGGAAAAAGAAATGATGGTCTACTAATAAAGTATAATTCTAGCAGCAGCTGGGGTACTCTTCTTTATACTTTATTTGGATCACAATGATGGTAACTTCCTTTTCCTTTTCTTATGTGTTGTTTCAACAAATGCCGTCTCTCTTTTGGATTTTACTAAACTTATTATCTCCGAAAAACACAAACAAGAATCATACATACGTGGAATGAAAGATCTGTGAACCTATAAGAAAATTTACAAACCAAATAGCGGAAATTATTGTCGGTCGGATCTTCTTGATAAGATCTTGGAAGCTACCAAAAGTTTCTCATGATAAATGAGAAAATATCTTCTCGTTTGATTCACTTGCCTCATCTTTTTCATCGAAAAACTACTAGAAGTATCCAAACTTTCATATTTTTTCATTTTAGTATATATATTTTAAATATTTTCAATTTGATACCTTAATTTTTTAAATGAAATAAAACTATACCTCCATGATAACCACCCAATCCTAAATAAAGACATAATAGTATGAGTACATTAGCAAGGAATAAAATTAATATGTTGAAAAAAACATAAAGAATTAAAAAAAAATAGAAAGATGTCGAGTTTTGAAGTTTAAGTTGCATGTATCTTTTGCTAATGACATTCCAGATTTAGAATTTTTATATGACCAAATAAGTACTGAAATTTACGATTATTATCATTATTATGAAAAAAATTAACTTAAAAACAAAGATAATAGTATATTGTTGTAATTCAATGTTATTTGTTGGTTTCTTCATGATATTTTTGCAAAGAATATTATGAAGAGAAATTATACTAGATATTTAATTGAACCGATATGATACACGATTAACTAAATGAGTACCCACCATGATCTTACAAGAAAGATTGATAAAGGGTAAACTCTCTAACAAGAAAGCAAATATCACTACTAAAAAAAACTCATTAATTAGGATTTACACAAGTTACAATATATATATTAAACCTTGTTAAAGGTAAAATAGTCATAAAATAACCTATCCTATTAAAATATATCAAACATAAATGAATAAATAATGCAACCTTATAAAGTGCACAGGTCAAGAGCACAAGCATGTATTTGAGGCAATGTTCCTTTATGAAAACGCATTTTCCTCTTTAAAAGCACTATATAATTCGACATCATTGACCTAATATTAAAGCATCCTCTTGTGCATAAATTGGATGAAATTTACCAACTTTTGATACTTATTATCATCCTCGGACTCAAGAAAATTTGTCCTTAAATCTTTGACAATGGATCCTTCATGGTTGAAAATAAATTTGCAAAAGAGAAACACTTTGGTCCTGTAACCATTCATCCAGGTGTGGGATGTTGTTAGCAACTTGTATACCTTTTTTCGTCGTGGACCTTAGCAACAAAACTTATGCGGCTGCGTGTTCACCTATTTGTATTTTAATTAAATATGTAAAGTGGCTAATGTTTTGACTAGGCCATTAAAAGTAGAGGGATCACCCTTTTCAAGTTTCCCAAAATACTCCATAAGTTGTATTTAAGGGGATTAGTAATAAAGATATGAGTTAAGACACTTACATGAAGGACGATTACCTGTTAGAGCCCATATGTAAAATACATGGCCTAGCCCTTACTTCACCAATTATTACTTAACCATAAATTCACTTTCACTTTCTGTCTCTATGCATTTCCTTTGCCTCTATCACATTAACAAATAAGAACCCTAATCTACTCTACTATATCAATATTGAGCATTTAATGTAATGAGTTGAAGTACTAACAATGTTTGTATATGATTGTAGGTACGATATGAGACGATTGAAATGGTTGTTGGCTAATTCGAGAGAGCCACTCTCCTTAACTCAATCACTCATATTGATCTATTGAAATGAAACTTTGGTCCTTTTCTTTATTTCTTTTCATTATTTATAGATCTTTCAAATCTAGTTACACTAATTTTTGGATTTGTTAATTTCAACCACTATTTAGTTAGTATTAGTTATAGCTATATAATCCTATACTATTGTGAGCATTTTACATTTGATGGTCCCACTGTTCATGTTGGCACTCGTCTTTGCTTGCTGAGTTGTAACATTTTTCCCCCTTGTTGAAAATAACCTTGTCCCCAAGGTTGGAATTCTATGTTGCCTTAATAGTGTTTAATGAAATGTCATGAACAAAGCGCTTAAAATATGTGGGTTTATTTGAAATGAAACCCTTGTTGGCCTAATTGTGTAATTAGTAGAGACATGAAAATGATGCTTCAAATATGTTGAATTCACAACGGAAATATAGTATCCGGTAGCTTGTTGGAGGACTAATACATGATAATGTGATGTGGTTAATCCTTTACTTGCAGCCCCAACTGAGAAACGTTATTTTTGATTTGTATAAGCAAAATTTCCAATTTAGGAAAAAAGAATTTCCTTTAGAGAAAAATGACCCTGATGTACTGACTTCTGTTTGTAACTTGGTAATTTTACAGACACTAGATAGCCAGGGTTAAAAGAAAGCTTAATCCTTTGCTCATCTACCGACTTCTATTTCCTTATTTGTCATGTCAACACACTAGCCTGCAGTTAAATCTAGATCTTAAAGTGAGTGCCCAAAACAGAGTGCTTAAAAATTTTGTGATGCTTCTTGTTAGTTGTGTGTCCTTTTCTCTTATTGTTGGAATACTTATTTGTAGGACTAAAAGTCTAAGTCTCATTTCATATGTATATGTACTTTATTTTCTTTAATGCTTTGGACAAATTCCATTCGTTGCAGTTTGTTGAAATCTTCTATGAGAAGAAAATCGACACAATTAGGTTGCATATTCTTTTTTCCGAGTATTTTTTTTCTTCTATATTTATTGTAACATTGCACTTACCACAGTCATGAAGATCGCAATTTTACTTATTTGATTCTACGAGTTTATGAACTTAAGAGATTGTTTCAAGTTGACTCGTGCATAGGATCATTTTTATAAACTCGATAGAATCATATGTTTATAAATGATTTTACCAATTTTACTTATTTAAGTGAAATAAGCTAAAAAATTAAAAATACAAATGTGTTTCTATATTTTCATCCACTATTAAGATGGATCATCTTTTCTTTTTTCCATTGCATTTCAGTTTTGTTTTCACACAATCTCTATCTATCTATCTTTTTCCTTCCTTTCTCCAACTTCCTTAGTTACTTGTACCATATTGATAGAATTTTTGGCCAAAAAAATATTGATAGAATTCATTTGAGTTGAGTTACAACTGTAAACTTATTTATTTCAGTTATAAAATTAAGAATTTAAGATAGGTTGAAATGTTTGATTTTCTTTCAATTCATAACTTTTTTTCAAATAAAATAATACAAAAGAACTTATTTATTTCAGTTATAAAATTAAGAATTTAAGATAGGTTGAAATGTTTGATTTTCTTTCAATTCATAACTTTTTTTCAGATAGCAAATTATGAGTAAAGTCAGGTATATAGAACACATCATGTAAGGTTAAATTGGTATTTAGTTGTATACGACCTGTGATGTGAACAGATTTCACACCACCATCAGGTAATCGAATTGAAATAGGGTTTTGTAAAGTAACTTTGTGTGTGAGAAGTTGCAAATATGGTGTCATGTGATCCGTAGCTCCCGAATCCACTATCCAAGAACCCATACTAAGATTCACTACATTTGAACAATTATTCAAATTGAATGCCATACCTGCAGAGTCCAATGAATAAATTGCATTGACTGAACTGGATCCCCCAACCTGATCTGAACCACATTTTGTCTGCATTAGCTTCATCATCTGCTGACAGAAGCTTTGAAACATATGAGAATCAACATTCATGGTACCTGCCATAGGATCTGATCCATGATCGAAAGGACTGTCTATAATCGTTCCTGCACTATTCACGTTAGAAACTGAAGAATGCATATTTTTAGGACCTTTAATCTTCCTCCCTTTGTACCACTCCGGGTAACCAACAATCTGAAAACAATTTTCAATTGAATGACCCTCTGCTTTACAATGTTTACAAATAATCTTTCATCCTCCTTTTATCACTTACAAATCTAGACCCTTCCTTTGTAGCAATAAAAGCAGTGCTATTTGTATCCATAAACATCGTAACTTCTCTTTGCTTTTCTATCTGTTGTACTAAGTAAAATGCCCGACTAACCGAAGGAAGTGGCTCCATAGACAGTATCTGGTTCCTCACATGTTCATACGAATCACATAAACCCATTAAAAACTGCATTAATTTAGTCTGTGATTCAAATTCCAACAAACGTTCCTTCAAACAATAGGTACAGTATTCCAAATGACCACACATGCAAATAGGATAAGCATTTAAAGCTTGTAACTCATCCCATGCCTTTTTAAGCGGATTGTAATACTGACTAACAGACAAAGATCCTTGCTTTATATTACAAATCTCGTGTTGTAATTGATATACCATAGGACCATTCGATTGACCATATTGTTCAATTATTTGATCCCAGATTTCCTTAGAAGATTGACAATACAAGAAATTCTGAGATATTTCAGGCGTCATTGAACTTAAAAGCCAACATTGAACCATATAATCGCACTTATTCCATTTCTCTAATGCAACCGAATTATCCTTAGGTTTTGAAACAGTTCCTTCAACAAAACCTAATTTAGATTTAGCACCTAGAGCCATCTTAACTGACCTATGCCAAGAAACAAAGTTTGATCCACTAAAAATGATATTTCCAACACTCATATTCGGATTTTCAGCAGCAGAAAGATACAACGAATCACACATGTTCGAATCGTTTGCAGCCATGACAGAGAAGCAAGAAGAATATTCAAAGAACTTACAAAATATATTCAGGGAACCTGCTCTGATACCATATTGAGTTTCCTTGAATCAAGGATGAAGATCTGCAGTAACAAATCCGAGAGAGAGAAAATTGCATAAAGGAATATGTAATCAGTGATTGAAAAATGAAGTTTGTTATATTTCCATAACTAACTCAACCCTGCACAAGACTATTTATACTAGTATACAAGGACTACATAAGCTATCTATTTTACAGCTCAGCAAATAAAATAAATACAAATATATTCTCAACAAGAGCGCCAATGTTAGAGCCCATATACTTAAAATAGATGGCCCAGCCTTTACTTCATCAATACCACTTAACCCTAAACTCACTTTCACCTTTTGTTTCTACACTTTTCCTTTACCTATATTGAATTAACAGATAAGAACCCTAATCTACTCTACTGTATTAATATTGAACATGCAATGTAATGAATTGAAGTGCCAGCTGTGTTTCTATATGATTGCAGGTATGATATGAGACAATTGAAACGATTGTTAGCTAATTCTAGAGAGCCGCTCTCCTTAACTCAATACTCACATTGATCTATTGGAATGATATTATTGCTTTCTAGTATTTATAGATCTTTTAGATCTAGTTACACTAATTGTTGGATTTGTTAATTTCAACCACTATTCTGTTAATATCAGTTTTAGCTATATAATCTTATATTATTGTGAGCAATTTATATTCGATGGTCTTGCTGTTCATGTTGGTACTCATCTTTGCTTGTTGAGTTATAAGATTACCCCTACAATACTAACACATTATATCATAAGAAATCATGGGGATATGTTCCTTATTAGTATAAGATATACTCTAATGGTTATCATCTTGACTCTACCAATCATATTGCATCTTGTCATTACAACCATTACAAAAAAAATCAACATAAAGGTCATTAAATTCCAAATTATGAGTAAATTCAACAAATAAAATAAGGGAAAGGAAAAAGAAATGATAGCTACATTAATAAAGATACAAGTTTTCCTAGTATTTCAATTTGTCAGCAACAACGCCAAAAAGTTGATGATCACATTTTGTGAAGTTTCAAAAAATATACTCCTGAACTTACTCTACGATCACTTAAAGCAAGTGCACATAGCGATACACTCGTATAGTAATTAGGCACATGTGTTGTTCCCCTAAGAATCACATGTACTAGCAATTACTCTTTCTTTATTATCTAATCAACAATATCCAGTACAACAATTGGTTAATCAATCGCAATCGCAAATCAATAGCATAAATAAGAAAATACAATTGCAAGAAACAACTAATTATGAATTCCCACTAAGAATTATTATGTAATCACTCAAAATGCAAATCAATGAAATTATTAATTATCTTAATCCTTGGAAATTCTCATTTTTCTCAAGAACATTGATTTTTAATTTGAGACTGATTAACAAGTATCTCTTACTTGTTAAGACACCTAAAATTACATTATGTTCTATGAATTCCTCTATTAGGTTTTGTTGATAGCCACAATCAAACCAAAGGCCCAACACTAGTCAAATGAGTCTCTTGCAACTTTCTCAAGGCCTATTAGGTGCTCTAGACTATTTTGGCCCAACGACTTTGACCATCCATTAGTCCAAAGTCCTTGGTGCACTCGAACACCTAGTTGGTGTTTTCCACTCTCTATAACCCTCCTCTCATATCAAACTCTTCCTTAGGCAGCTTCTCCTCGGTTCTCCACACCACTATGGTTCTCCACATTTCAAAGAGGATAACTTGAACCTCCTCCAGAGGCATGACAAAGAAGTCGGTCACCACTCTTATTCACCTACCCTCCGTAGAAGGACCGTTTACCATCTCAGGTCCAGGTTAGCTACCGATTAGAGACCACATCAAATAACAAAAAAATATTTTGTGGGTCCTTATTTTAATATGATCACTATCTATAAATAGCCGGAGAGTTGAAGGTAAGCCATTTGGACTAATTGAATCTAAATAGATTCATTACCTTTGATTCTCTCACGATCATACACTAACTTAAGTATTGGGATAGTTGCACTGAACTACCAAACATACCACAAATGAGTTCTTTGATTGCAGGCCTATCGGTCTCTACTAACATAATATCATTTGGACTACTAGAATGTTCGAGTTTCTTAGAGAAACTTTTATTGAATGGATTAAGATGTTAAAATTAGGAGATGAAACTTGGCTGTTTACATATGTAACAGACTTATCCGTTTTCACAAGGTTTATAGCGTGATAATAATGGTTCCACCTGATCACAAAATAATTTACATGTAAGCACTGTATAGTCTGCAACATAAATTCACAACTATTATCTTGAGGTAAAAAGAAAAAAAATTAAATTAAATTAAAAATTTCAGTTATAACTAAAACTAGCCACCCTACAAATGTTGGTTATCTTTACCATGAAGTTTTCTGACTTTCGCACCTTACATTCGATTCCATTAAGGATCTTCGATTAGTTGCCACGGAAAATCTGTGTTTGGCATCCAGCTAACTAGCTATTTATTATCATTTACATATTATATATTTCATCCAACATGATTGGTTTTCTTTACTAGTCAGCACAAGGATGTGCTGGGACTCGTGGTTCTGACATAAGAGGCATAACATAATTAAAATATGTGGACAGAAAAATGACTACGAAATTAGTTACTTAAAAAAATTGAAAAAAAATTCTGTGGAGAATTTAAATATTATATATTATATATCTATACGGGTTAATATAATATTGCAGGTACGGACTCCTTATATATATAAGATGTGATTTTAACATCATATTTTTATTATTTTTAAATAGATATTTATCAAAAAATAGATATCGATAAAAAAACTGATAATTTTAGTTATGTACAAACTAAATAAATATATACAATACATATACGATATAAATATAATATAAATAAACTACAAATACAAATCTAATATAGAAATAAATAAGAAATCCAAATTCTTAGGCAGCTTAGTTCAAATATATTTATAGATATATTTACACCACAAAACAAACGTGCAATTGGCTTGCTGCGTGGATGTCATTTAAATTTAAAATAATACAACCGTATCACTCATTTAATTTAATTTTTAAATTAGTACAGAATGGGTGTTTATTTAATAGTTTTGCATAATCCATATCTCTCATTTATTTGAAAAAATATCAATAGTATTGCTTACATATAATGTTACTTTTTTTTACCGTAACCTATAATGGTACTTCGGTTACGAGTCTGACCACATGTTTCACTTATTTTATCGTTTTTTTTTTCATTAATTTTATTTATCTAACACGATCAAAGAGATGAATATGATGAGGTGTATATTTATGCCTCACCATTGATAAAATATTTTAAAAATTATTTTTAAATGTAAATACTAAATTAGAGAAATTTAAATTAAAAATAAAATGAAAATTCAATTGATTGACAATAGAGTTGTGGATTATGATATCCTTCAAACAAGCTTAACTTTTTACCTAAAATTATTTTTAGCATTTCCTGCTAGATTATTTACATCATATAATAAGCAAGTTGGTGAAAGAAATGGATTACAAACTCATCGAATTTCATTGTTTATAAATATAGGAAATGATAAGAGACTAAGAGGTGAGAGTATGACTATTATCATAGGGTAGATTTTGAATTTCGAATACAAACATTAAATAAAAATTTGAGGGTAAGTATCAAATTTGGTGCCTGAATTTTGTCGAAAAGTGCAATTAAATAACTGAACTTTCAAAAGTTCAATTTTAGTACCTAATTAGACTTTTCGAGATTATTTTTTATGCCTCACTTAACGGTGTTGGCATGACACATGTCAACTAACTTGGCATCTTATAATTTATTTATTTTTTTTTCATTATGTCGTGGCAACTTATTAATTTTTATTTCTCATTATAATTTATTTTATTTTATTATAATTAATATCATTTATTTTTTAAAAAAAAATTAAACTTGAATCCAAGTCCATACAAGCTAGTAATGCAAGCCATTAATTCATCCATAGACTTTTCTTCTTTAATCATGGTTGCTCTAAATATATCTTATATGTAAGTCTATTTCTCAAATATTTTTCCATGTGGGACTAATAAGAAACCAAAAACCATTGATCAACTCAAAAATACAAACAAAACACCTTACACCAATAATAAAGTTGATGGCTCGGTATGGGTGAGTTTGGACCAATACTTTTTTTAAAGTTTGAATGAAGCATGATTTGCTCAAGTAAATTTGTCAATTTTCGTTATCAAATTGATTGGCTCACTCAAAGCATAATTAGGAAGTTCATACTTTGCACTTGTAAAATATTACATGGCTGTGATTTGATTGTTGAGGAGACAATGCACTAATTAATAAAGTGAGGTTTGGACTTTCCCATTTCATTCATATGTGCATAAACACTAACGAGCCAACTTAACCTAAAACATGAGTTATGTGAAAGAAAAGCATATGATACAAAATAATCCATTGTCATTTCTTTATTCCCAGCAACAAAGGCTAGCTCAAATAACATGTCTTTTTAAAGAAATATCAAAAGCATATGGTGCACAATATATCCTCTGAACAATGCACCATAACACCCTATCCATTTCGGACAAGAAAAATGGAGGTAAAATTGCCATACCTAGGCTTCCAATTTTTCTATAGAGGAAGAAGAAATCGATATGAGTGTTCTACTTTAGAATACTCAGTTTTATACTCTTTTTGGATGAATTCATTGATAATGACATTCCCTCTTTAAGCCCTTCCATAAGTTCCCAAGCATTGATGATCTTAGGTGCATCAAGAGGCGACGATGATAATTCCCACGACATCATCTTCGATCTAGCATCATCCATATTATTGTCTAGATTTAATAAACCATATGTGCTCGAAGTAAGAGACACAATGTGATATATAAGGTTGTTGTCGTTGCTAGAGCCACCATGATTGACTTTAAAGTTAAGCAATGGTTTTTGGTTTATTATTAATCCCACATGGAAAAATCTTTGAAAAATGGACTTGTATATAAGATAAACTTATAGCAGTTATTGTCATACCCTAAAGGGTGCCATAAATGCGATAGTTCGCCACACACAATATTAAAGCTTAAGTATGACAACCTTAGTAATTTCATAAGCTTCGATACTAGGTGTAAGCTTAGAAACAAGTTGTTTAAGAAGATATTCATAAGCAGTTTAAAAATGGAAATCAAAACATAATATCTGAAATAGGGAAATATATAAAGGTATTACAAATAATAAAACGGGCATTCGCCCGTCAAAAGATATAATCCATCAAGGTCTATCGAAGCCTAATCAAAATAATTACATGGAGATTTACTTAGAAGTCTAAGTCTACATCTAGTCTTTGATTTCTTCCAAAAACTCTTTAAGCCAAAATGTAATACCTATGAGAAATAACCTCGGGGCTTCAACCATAAATAGAGAAATTGCAAAAGGTATCTATAAGGGGCTAAACTTCTTGTTTAGTGAGAATTAAATCCATAAGTAAAGTACACACAAATCAATAATAATCAAGTTGCTTAGCAAACATATGAGATACAATCAAACACGTAAGCAAACAACACATACGATTTTTCTGGAATTATATGATTGAATGGATTTACCCCTCCATTCAGTAGTTAGGTGTTCTAGGCAACGAAGCCATAGTTCGCAAATGATACTTTTGTAGTTTTATACAGATTCCTACTAATTGCTAAAATGAAGTTAATTCAAGTGCCCACTTACCATTTAACTTAGTTACGAGCAATCAAAGCCATAGAGTAGAATTTCGGGTTCCTCAACCTCATTATGCCCCCTTGCCCCACCAAGGATATAGTAATGAATGCAATGTGACTCACTACGTGTCATGCATGGATCATTTTCATTTAAGTAGTCATGACACAATATTAAATAATTTATACGTGATTATAGAATTTGCACACAATCATCCCTATACTAAATCATACAATGTTTAATTAACGATTATTGCCTCGATATACTTAACAAAATTTCCATCATGTAAGTAAAACACATACGCTATCATATTTTAATCTTTGCCTAAAGTCTAGTTCCACTAAACTACAAGCAAAAACACAAGTACAAGAATGTAGGAAATAAACTCATTCGGCCATAGTAGTAGAAGCTTCTAATCAAAATAATCTTCTGGATGAGGTAGCTCGGACTCCATGTCACCTATACAAGAGAAATACCCAAAATGAGTATTTTTTGGAAGTTCTACTTAAATTTGCAACTCTATTATACTAAGTTCGTCAAAATTCGTATAGAGTGAAGTTTCAACTTAAAATGGCCATAACTTACTCATTTTAACTTGGAATTTCACATAGTATATACCGTTTTCTACCTACTCAAAAAGATCTATACATTTCTAAGGTTATTTTTTTCATAAAAGGTCATTTGGTTTTCTAAAAGTCACAATACAGATTCAACATGAAAATCCCAACCTTTATAAAACAATTTCCCATACTCATCTTTATTCAGAAATCCTTTAGCAAAATTATAGATATGTATATGTTTGAAAAAATCCTTTGAGTATATATATCTATAGACTCACATTATATGCAAAAATTCTAATGGTATTGCCTCAACAATTATTTTTCGTAAAACAATTTGTCTTATGGTGTTAAAAACTTGAATCTTAACAAATCTCTTTTCTAAGTGTTTTGGACAAACTTTATATTTTCTTAGGTTATTGTAAATGAGTATATTCTTATTTTGTTTTTCAATTTCTTTTCTAAAATAAATAAAATTTTCCCTTAACTTTGGTCTTTTACAATTTTGCTTCTAATGATAAAATAAAGTTTTCCAAAATTTTCATTAAGTTATTGATAACCTAAATGATTTTGAGATATATATTTTTTCCTTAAAATGATGTTGATAAATAAGTCTCTTTTCCATTATATTTTTATTTATTAACTTCTTTAAGAATAAATTTTATTCTAAACGTGGTTTTTAATTTTCTTTACTGATTTTATTTGAAAAGAAATCGTCTTCTTAAGTTGTTGATAAAATCCATTGTTTTTGAACTCATCATATTTTTATTCTTTTTATTATTATTATAAATATATATTTTTTTAAAACAAGTTTATCATTTAGAAACTTGAAAATAATTATTTTTCTAAGTGAGTTTGTAAACTAGTAAGTTGATTTTATCTTAACTTTGAAAACTAGTTTACTTGGTTTTTATTATGAAGTTGGAAAGACTTCAATCTTAAGCTTTTTATGAAAAATTTGTATATCAATAAATTATTTTTACTAAGCCTTAAGTTATCTTATTATGAAAAGAAGGTACTTATTTTCATTTATTTCCTTGGTAAAACTATCATTGTTGTCATTAAATAAAACTTTTGGAAAGTTTAAGAAGATGTTGCAAAAATCCGTTTTCTAAGTTGTTGATGAAAAACTCCTTTATTTAGTAACTAGTTACATAATAAAAGAGTTTTTGTTTTAATTTCCTCTATTAAAGAAGAATTTCACTTTAAATGTTGTTGAGGCAATGTTATTATGACAATACATGTAATATGAAAATGATGAAATTATAACAAAAAGATAAGAAGTAAGATAATAATAAGCAAGATAATATGGTTAAGCGTTAGGAACCTTAGCTTTATCGAGGTGACCCAATCACGTATTGGGAATCTTAGCTTCATTAAAGTAATCTAGTCAAGTATTGGGAGCCTTAGTTTCATCAAGGCAACCTGGAACTAAGTCTCAAAAAGAAAAAGAAAAAGAAAAAGTAAAGCAATAATAGTAATAAGCTTGTTAGTGAGCATTTAGGCTCTAAAATATATAGATATACATATATATAAATATATATAGAAAGTTAAGTTAATAGCATAATAACAATATTAAGATCACAATATCAACAACAAAATAAAATCGAAATTTTTGGCATATGTAATAACAAAACATGAATATGTTATTGCTTCTACAACTCATATGAGTAACACCATAGTCATGTTAAGTTACATGACATGGAAAAATAAATGGTAGAAAGGTAAGAATATTTACTTAAAGAGAAAATATGGAAGTGGTAGTGTAAGAAAAGTTCAGATAGTGTATGTGTATAGAAAATATGTAGGGAAAATGGGTAATAGAGAAAAGAAAAGAGAGGTTTTTGGGAAAGAAAGTTTGTGGAGTGAATTCGATAGAGTTTTAGTATGGTAAATGAATGTTTGAAAGGAATGGAGGAAGAGGGAGTATTTATATAAATTTTTGGAGTAAATATTGTATGAATTAAATAAATTGAAAAAGAAAAATAAATGTGTGTGTGTGTATGAGGGAGAGGGGCCGACATGAATGGGGAGAGGAGAGAGAGATGGAGTGTTTTGATTTATTTCGTATTTTTGTTAATTAAAAGTAATAAGTTGTAAGGTTTGATATGAATGAAGATATATGGGAAATGTAAAAAGTAGAAATATGTATGGTAGACTGTAAGAATAGGTATAGAAAAGGATAAATAGGTGAATAGAATAGAATAGTATTATGAATGTACATAAGACAATTTAATACCAGTAGTAAAGAAAATATGCATAATTAAGCTATATCTGATATTTTTAGATACCGAAAAATTATAAAACTGATATTTTTGAAATCATTGTATTTTTACGAGTTTATTGGTATTATCGGAATATTTTTGCGTCAGGTGTACCAAGGCATAGTTTTCGAAAATTGATCTCGTTCGAATCCGAATAACGTTAAAAATCAACAAATCTGATATTTTTAGGATTCTTTATATTATTACAAGCTATTATCCATACTTTTCAATTTCATTGTTTCGGGATTAAGAGCATAGGATTACCAGATCTAATCTACTAGGGTTTGGTATATATATGTTCACCTTAGTGTTTCCGGTTGACTTCCGGTTTGGGATTTAAACATAACTCATGGCATAAAAATCTAGGGGATTACAATCATGATTGAATAAGAAGTCTATGAAGAAACTATGGACTTGCATTGCTAGCTTGTATGGGTTTAGGCTTAAATATAAGTTTAAAATTATTTTAAAAGATAAAATAAAATAAATTATAATGAAAATATAAATAAAAAATTATAATATCCAATGTCAGCTTACAAGTGTCGTGCTGTGATTAGTCTGTACATCCACATATCAATAGAGTTAACACTATTAAACGAGGTACCAAAAATAGCTCGAAAATTCTAATTAGGTATACTGAAATTGAACTTTTGAAAGTTTAGATATCTAATTGCACTTTTTGGCTAAGTTCAGGTACCAAATTCAATATTAACTGAAAATTTAATTTAGTATTAAATTTGAAGTAGTTAATTTAATATACAATTAAATAGTTTATGTGGCTATTTTTAATACCCTCAGTTTGTAGATGTAGAATAGGCAACATATCATTTGACTTTTACTAATGCTTATAATACTAGCATTGAAAGAATTTCTTTTTCACGTTAGGAAACAAAGCAAACATGTTAATGGAATTGTAAAAATAGTTATGAAAACTTCAATTAAGCATTAATGTGACCACTTAAATGTTCAAGTATCGAATTGAATTTTTGTGCAAAATTTAGTTATGAAATATGACATTTTCCTCTTATAATATGAGCAAGTATTAATGTTGCAATTGAAATATGAATTTTTCTTAAAGGTACAATTAACTGTATAAGCTTTAAAGTACTTAATTTAATACCTAATTCAAGTTGTCATGTTTAATAATACTACAGTAGTTAACAAAATTAACTTTGTTTGCTAAGCCAAAACTCTTAGTGAATAAGAAAGTAATATGTGTTAAGTAGTTAATAAAAAAACTAGAAAAATACTTATTTAAGCAAACATATTAGTACACACACTATCTAAATTGATAATTAAGTAAGCAAATTAACTCCTAGCAACTTTAATGTGCGTGTTAATTCACTCACTTAATTGTCTAATTTTTTTAATTTTTTTATTAGCTATTTGATATTTGTCACTTTTGCATTTTTTGGAAGTCTCAGGTCAACAAAAGGAGTTAACTCTATTATTTGAGGTAGTATTACCTGTGTCTAACTAACATGAAGTTATAATTAAGTACAAAATAAACTTATAGATATGATTATGGTTGTTTGTAAAATAAGCTTTGTGGACATTTATTAATGTTCTTTATTATTAACTTTTTCTAATAATGAAACTTGTATAGGCATGGTAAACATGCCGTGCCATGTCATTCGCATGCCAAATTTTACATGCTTTGCGTGCAACATGCTTTAGTGTGACCAGCCTATTCGTGCTTGTGTGCCTAGCATGCTGTGCTTTGTGTGCTTTTTTTTGCTTGCCGTACTATGCCGACCCATTTATTTACATGTCATGTCGCGTGTCGATTCGCATGCCTTTAATCGGATATGATTTTAAATGGATTTTACGATTTTTTGTTTATTTGTTTTTTCAACTCTCATTTTTTTCCGATTGTTTTAGGTTTACATTATTAGAATTTTTAATATCAAAATTACTCAAATAAGTTATAAAAATTTAAGAGTTTAAATATAATATATAGTTTTTTTTTTAATTTTATATTAGTGTAATGTAATTTAAACATTTGAAAATTAATAATAGTATCCATTTTTATTGATAATGTGCGATTACATAAACACAACTATTCTGAAAAAAAAATTACATAATCAACACATTTCAGCAAAAAAAAAAGGGGGGGGGGGGGGGGGGGGGGGGGGGGGGGGGTGGTGGTAATGAGGATCACAGCCACCTTGCTGACCATTGAGCCACCAAGGGTAGGGGGGATGATATGGTGGTGGTGGATGAACATCTAGTGGTAGCCAGCCCATCGAGACAAATCTTTGTGAAATTTAGTAATTTGGTCATACCTGGAACTAATATTTTGGAGCAATTCGTTATGACTTTGGAGGATACGGTTTTGATCTTGAAGTGTTGAATGTTGACTTTGGAGTATTTGATTCTGATTTTCAAGTATCTCATTATGCTGTTTTATAAATCCTCCTTATTCTTCCTGAATCTTTTGAATTGCCAGGTTATCCATTATCATTCTCTAACTAAATTCACCTTGATGGGGCGATTGTTGTTGATGGTATGGCTCACCTTGATTTGTCCTTCTTCCTGCATTGGTTTTTCATACCAAGGTAGGCTAAAATCTTCTATGTTGAGATTCAGATCCACTCCAACATCATCCCCTTGATTATGTTGCCTTTGACCTCGACCACACCCCTAGCCCTATAATATGCGTTGCTTTGAGAATCATACATGAAATGCATTTTTGATTGTATGTCGGCTCTTTTGAATTTGCCCTCACAGACGTTGCAGCATAACCTATAAGGTTGAATCTGTATTGGGTAAGAAGGGTCGTGATCAACCTTCCATATGCTAAGTGAGTATCCTTTGTCCTAAGAACCCGTTGGAATGTTTGCACCACCATGTGATCGACATCCAACGGGCAATGCTGCAATATTGCATCTATCAGGAACATATTATCAACACTCAAGTTTTTTGTGTTCCTCTTTGGGCAGATGTCGTAGCATCATTCATGTAATGAATCAACCGACGAATCGAACTAAGGTCATTTTGAATTATATTCTTGAGGTAGGAAGTAATAGACTTACCTTTGCAAATTGAGAGTACCACAAATTTAGGGAAATTGTATTCATATCCCAATTGTCATCGATCCTTTCTCTTCTGATGGATGTGTGCAATAAATCATTGATGGCTCTTGGGGTGATACGGATCATATTGTTAAACATAAAAGTTGTAACGATTAGACTATTAGATCCTCCATTTCAATCCACAGAGTGATAGGTTCATCGTCTAGGACTTCTTTAGTGGTTATATTTGAGTATAACACTAAACAAGATTGGGATAGATTGTGTTGGGAACTAAAATAGAGACAGTAAACTAGTGGCAGCAAGGATGCTATTGAAGTTGTAGACTTCATTTAACGAATCACAATCATAGTCCTTCCCCATTGAAATCGCACGAGTGTATAACCTATTCTCAAACCTTTTCCTCGTATGGGCTTGGAGAAAGTGGACGTCAAGATGGGGAGGAGAATTCGATGGACTAGGGTAAGGTGATGGTGTAGGGAGATGATAGCAGTGCCTAGCTTATTTCCTACAGCATCCACATTGATGAGATGATTCACTAGCACCTTCCATTCTATTTATAATATTTGATGAATAGAGGAGTGTTTTTTATTGCTAAAGAAGAGAGAATGTGAGGAGAGTTATAACAAAGTGCTCACATTGAAGTTGCTTAAATAGGGGTAGGCTAGGATCTGAATGTTACTACAACGTGTGCATGTTGGGCCTCAATGTGAGCACGTTCATGTCTAACATTCATATTTTTCTGAACATCGGAAGCCAACTTGGCACATTGGTGAGTAACGTGCTCACACTGGGGCCCAACGTGGCCCTGTGGGTCACCAACATGTGCACTTTGTTGCACCAAGTTCTTTTTTTTTTTTCTTTTACTATTAGGGGCTAACGTGTGCATTTTTTTCCTTAACATGCACATATTGGACCAACATGTTTAAAAAAAAAAATTAGGTGGGGCACCAACATGCCCGAGTTGGGGAGTAAAGCGTGCACGTTGGTCCCCATCATTTAAGGAAAAAAAAAGTGAGGCACCAATGCCCACGTTGGTCCCCAATTTTGGCTAAAGTACTCATGTTGTGATTAAGAAGTGCACACATTGTCCCTCAACGTGGCTACCTTGGTTTTTGGCCACATATAAAGTGCTGGCCATTTTGTGCAAATTGCGCTTATGATCAATTTTTTAGATTTCAAGTATTTGCAACTTAGATCTTGTACTAGTTTTCTCCCCTAGTATACTTGATTCTTTTATTGGTGTCATCAAATATTAATATAGCAGGAAACACAAAAACAAAGACAATTGTCCTAACTTCAATGAGTTTGATGACTCATGGATTTTGGGAAACAATACGAATTTCACCACTTTGATGAATCAAATGGGGAACCTTGAATATACAACACCTATGTCCTTACCACTAACGCCGGTACATATCCCAGACTAGAAGTAGCTGAAGTGCGGTATTTATAATCTTCACCAACAATCACACAACCACCTTCCATGCAGTAGAATGATAGCGAGGTAAGTTTTCGTTTTGTTTATTTTTTTAATCATTACTACACAATTAACTGTAATTATTTTCTATTTGTATGCAACAACTTTCTCCCTAACTAAACAATCATTCCCAACGTAGAGTAATAATAACTCTGCCATGACCACAGTTCTTCGAGATGTCCTAGGAAGAAGACAACATCCAGTATTTTACTACAATCAAAGAATCCATTTCAAATGGAGAACCTACTAAATATGTTGTTTGTCGAACTTGTGGCAATAGGTTGTCATCTAGGTCCTGCAATTACACTAGACACTTGAAACAACATATATAAGCATACTTATCCAAAGGACATTTTGTAGTGGAGGACCCCACCAATGACAATAGCTCCTATACTGAGAGTGTTGATCTTGTAACTTGGTAATTCAATTACAAGATGCACTAGATTAGCTAGTGGAATGGATGTCAGCCACAAATATATCATTCCATGCATTCATCATGAAAAATTTGACAGTTGGAGTACAGAGCCGTATAACCCCTATACTAACATGCGGGCAGACAAACATTAAAAAATGACATGATGAGCATTTTTAGAGGCGTGAAGCTTTGAAGGAGGTTTTATCAAACATTCCTTCTAGGTATGATCCTTTAAAATAATTTGTTGTTCATATAATATTTTAGATCATACACTAATTTAAGATGTTTACTTTTAGTTTAAATAATGCACTCAATTTTGCTTGTGTAGTGTCTCCCTTACCTTAGACTGGTGGAAATCTCCAATCAATGTTATACAATTAAGTTATATATACATTACCACTCATTGGATAGATGAACAGTGGTTAATTAGAAATGGATTATTGCTTTCAAGTCAACTTGGGAGAGACACACTGGCCAGGTAATTAAAAATAATATCCTAAAGCCATCCATTGGTATGGTATACACACTATATTCAGTATATCGTTTGAAAATGCATCAAACAGCACTGCTACCATTCGTTATCTAAAGTATTGTTAAAGCCGTATGATAGAAAGTTCTTTTACATTTGATGTGTTTGCCATATTATGAATTTGGAAGTGCAAGCAGGCCTTGGAGTTTGTGGCCTTGACATACATATTGAAAGAAATAAGATATACAATCAATTGTCTTCGTGTCTTGTAGAGATTTAAACAGATGTATGTGGAGCTTGTCAAGGCACACCGTTTAAAACAAAAGCTGCCTATACTTGATTGTCTAACTAAGTGGAATTCTACATTCAAATACTTAATCAGGAATTGAAGTGCGAAAGGGCTTAACTTATTTGTACAATACCCTACTCAATCCATCTAATCCTATCATTGGTCTAATGGAGAGTTGGAATTAGTAAATAACGCATGCACTTAAAGAGGTCTTGAAGCGTTTCATAGCCCAACATAACATTTATCGGGTTGTTATTACCCCACTAGCAACTGGGTACTTCCCTACCTGGTTGACATATCGGATGTGTTAGTAATTACAATTTTCGAGTTTAATATGGCCACCACTATCTACAATCCTTAGTGAGCTCCGAGATTATTTTGTCCCTCTTCCGTCACTCTTCTATGTTGCAATAATGCTAGATCTACAATATAAGTTCCGCACAACTAAACACTCCTAAGGAATTTTATAAGAATATTGATATGGTCGATCCTGAATCAGAGGCTGTAGGTCTTCATACTACAATAACAAATTAGCTCAAAGACTTGTATCGAGTGTCATGATAAAGCGAATGCACCACCATCCTTACCACAACGATCCACAGTCACTATCCTAGAGTTTTTGAAAGAGAAGGAAACAGATTGTCTAGGATGTTGGGAGCAGCCATGCAGACTTCCTAGGAAATTTTAGTGACATGCTGGTATATAAGATGTAACAACTTGATGAGAGGAACCAGAACAGGAGGGGGAACGAGATGGATGATTTCAATGTCCTTAATTGGTAAAAGAAGAGGACATGTTTTAGCTTCTCCGACTTCAATAGTTTCATCAGAGTCAACTTTCAGTTTGGGTGGATGGGTCCTTGAACTACATCGCCATAGGCTAAAAGAAGCCACTTGTTGAAGTATGTGTGTGCTTAAAAGATTGGTCGATGCCGTTAGTAAGAAGAAGATGACCCACACTTTTAGTGGCTTGAGGACAGCAATTAGGGATCAGGGGAGTCATTGTCACCGCTGGATTCACAACCGTAGATACAGACAAAATGGTGGGTGAGGATAGGAGGATGTATGATTGATAATTTTGTTTCAATTTTTTTTTTTTTTTTTTGTAGTTAAAGAGATGTTACTGATAAAATTTAATTTTCCATTCATCTCAATGCATTTATAAATTTCATTTATTTAATAATTTATAATTATTCTAAATAAATTAATTAAGCAAGTTTAACATTTAATATAAATTAATTATTATTACAATACAATTTGATAATTTCATTTTTTTATTTCCTAAAAAAATTGAAGTTAATATATTAATAGTAATACAATTGAAATCATTTAAAAAATATATATAAATAAATATATATTTTTTAAGAAGAAAAATATATTTAATTATAATAATAAAAAATAATTTATTTATTTAAATATAATTTATAGTAAATTAAAAAAATAAATCACTATTTTTATATTATAATTTAAAAAAAAAGCTTGCGTAGTTTACGAGCCTTGCGTTGTGCCATGCCAACCTATTTATTTTATGTACCTCGCGTGTTGCATGTTGGTCCGCCTGTGTGCTTGTGCTTTTATCTTTTTTCTTTGCCTACCATGTGTACCAAGCTAGGCCCGTAGCACGCATGGGTCGTTCACCATGCCTACTTGTATTGCCATAAATAAATAGGTAAATTACAAACACCTCTTGAAAACTTTTGAAATTGCACGGATCCCATTTTTTTTAAAAAAAAAGCATTTACACCCTTGAAACAGATGTAGGGTCCACTTATTTAGTGAGTTGGCTATTTATGTATCTATGTTTCCTCATATGAATAATAAAATAAAAAAGTAATTGTCATATCATAAATTTTTTTTGGTCGACATGAAAAATGAATAAAATGAAAAATTAAATTGCCTAGTTGTCTAAAACATGATCTTCTAAAAAACATTTAGTGCTAGAAAAGAACCAATACCTTTATAAATTTATCTTTCATCAATTATTAAAATAGTATAATCATCTATAAAACCAATTAACATTCTTTAATGGTAAAAGAGAAAATAATACTTAACATTCTTATGGTTTGTATCTTAATTTGGTTTTACTAATCATTGAACTATTTTAATAATTGATGAAAGATAAATTTATATAGGTCTTGGTTCTTTTTTTCAGGATTAAATGTTTTTTTAGAAGATTATTTTTACATACTTAGGCAACTTAATATTTTCATTTATTTATTTTTTTATGTCGGCAAAAAACAAATTATGACATGACAATTACTTTTTGTATTTTATTGTATAAAGGAGAGCACATAGACATATAAATAGCCAACTCATCAAATAAGTGGGTACATATGTTTCAAGGGGTGTAAGTACTTACTTTTGAAAAAAGAGGAGATTATGCAATTTGAAAGTTTTTAGAGAGTGTTTGTGCAATTTACCCTTAATAAAAATTAGTGGCATTAAAAGTGGATGGAAATATATATATATATATATATATATAATATTGGTAGGCCCGAAGAATGATGGATAGCTTGCAAGAGAAATAATATAGAATTGTTTTTTTTTCTCTCTCTTTAAGTTGAAATTATTTTTTCATTTGCCTTTTTTTTCGCGGCAGCTAACAATCTTGATCGATTACAAGTTTTTTCTTTTTCTTTTTTTTAAATCAATTATTATTATCTTTCTCTTTTAGTACCACCCACACACAGTGCCAATAGTCACCACTCATCATAGTAGATTTAATTAGAACCATCAGTCACTACCTTTTGTGTGAGGCATTGAATAATTGTAGTGAACAATGGGGATGGTTATCCACAAATGGAAAATGTTAACATATATCTATTTGTAAAGAAGAAATAATATATATTACATTCTATTAATATTTCCTATTCATGTTTCGTACCAAAACTGTTGCATTCATTTAATACCCGATTAACACTAAACAAAGTTGACTTGAGAAACTACAAATTACATTTTCAACTTAATATCCTTACAATGAGCTTGTGGGCATGTATCTACGGGCACAAGCAGCTCAGGCTCATGCACATCCTTTCACCGAGCTTATGCTTAGACTCCAACAATAGGGATGGTTCCCAACTCAACTAAGATTCGTAAAGAAAAGTCAACGGCAACTCCAGCCCAAGACCCTTGGAACAAATACCAAATTCTAATGGTACAGACATAAAATTAAAAGGAGTAAAATAAAACAGAAAATTATAGGGGACATTTAAGTAATTTTCATGTGAATTAGGAAAGTGTTGGGGCATAGTTGTCATTTATTATACCTAAGCTAGCATAATGGGCCTTTTTTCATATGGTAATCTAAATAGCTTACACAAGTAGCAAACATAAGTTAAGTTGCTCTAGTGTTGGCCTCGATATAGACACTACAATGTTTAAGTCAGTAAAGGGTATTAAGTGATGGAAAACATAATAGCAGCCATTTAAAGATAAGTGGGAACCAATTGATCCAGTGACGAACCAAAAAGGATGTTGCTTATAGACTTATAGAGAATAAAAAAAGTAAAGTGGTATCTGTAGAGTCGAGAGATCCTTCTCTTCTCCTCTCCTCTTCATCTTTTGAATTGAGGGTTCATAGTGGCAAGATTACTTATCCTAGCAAGCTTCTTTGCCTTGGGAAGGTGCTCATTTCTATTCCTTTTTAAGTTTAGTCGTGACCATTATTGTCAAAGCCAACCCGGATTGGCCGGTTCAACCAGTTCAATGGAATTGGCACTAATGCCGGACTAAGTCTCGCATAAGATTTTTTATCAAACAAGTGAGACCTAGATTGACTCGGTCGACTAAGTGGTCAAACTGAGAAATCGGGATTTCGAACCAATCGACCTGGATCGGTTGACTCAAGTAGGAAAAAATAAAAAACTAGAAATTCAAATATTCATTCATACTTTATTATAAATTTATAAAATATAATCATTATATAATATTTATCTAATAATTAATTGATAAATTTGATCCAAATATAGATTTAATTAAGTAATGTCATATATAGTGGTCTTTCAAAATTAAATTATCCCTTATATTTTTATTTTTTGTGTCCCCATTTCCACTCCCGGTTGAACCCTGTTCGACCCCTCGACTCTTAACTCCCTAGCTTGTCTGGGTTAAACCCCAATCTGATTCTAACAACATTTGTCGTGACTACCACTTATTAACACAGTTTGTGACCAAGTGCTTCTCGACCTTTGAGTTTTCATCTTTTATGGGCTACATCTTGGGTTTGAAGGAAGCCGGACTTACACATTGAGGTACAGCAAAAAAATGACTAAAAAAAAAAAAAAAATCTTTCTATTTCCAACCATTAATATACTACCAGTAGCAACACAAGAATAAAATATTTTTTTCTGCTGTTGGTCTAGTTTAGTATGTGTAAGCTTTCATTAAAACATAGTTTTTTTCTCTAAGCTCTTAAATATGTGGGATTGAATTTTGATATCTTTTAATTCCCCTACAACGCTAGAATCATATTTTAGGTTGGCTATAGTTTTATATAAATACAGAAGCAAGTCCTTTTCAATTTTATCAAAATGTAGGCTGAAACTATTTCGCTGTTAAGCTCAAAGTTTTCAAATTTTGAACATAATAAGAACAAAAATAAATGATTAGATAAAAATTATCTTGGTCTATTTGAGCAATCCAAGAACCTTGAACCGGACATGTTGGGATTATTTGGGTCTAAAGATCCGACATTAAATTCGCCAACGACAGGCTGATCACGGTTTGGCATGCACATCAGGTTCATATGATAGACCTACTCTTGGTGGGCTGTTTCAAGTGGAGTCAAGTGCACATGTCCATATATATGTTGTGATATGTTATATTGTGATACAATAAATATTATATGTTGTTATACACAACATATATGCACAATACATTATATAGCATTACGTGTATATTATTTTATATATATTTGTTATTTTAATATAATATTTTGTTATATATTTAATATTTACTATTTAGGTATTTACATACTATATATGTTTTGTTGTTTATGTCATTTTTACTTTTTATTATTATTCTTGTTATTATGACTTTATAATTATATAATTACTTATGGGACATTATAACACTTTTTGTATTATTCATGTCTTATTGTTTGGATGCTAAAAGAATAAAATGTTATCAATGCATTTTCATGCAATTGAAAAATATAATAACCATTTAATACTTTTTAAGGTTTTATTCAATTCCTTGAAAAAATTATTATTTAGTTGTATGCCCTTTAAATAAGTGAACAAATGATAATATTGCTTGTAATCACAATTACTACATTAATTATTAAAATAAGGGTTGAGTATTGTAAGTGCTAAGGTTGTCAAACTTGCAATTTTATGTAAAATTATCAGAAGATCTATAGAATTAGAAAATTCAGGTAGCTAACTACAAAAATTTAAAAAGCCTTCTCTCTGTAGGAGAGGTGTTTTCTCTCGGTAGGAGAGTCTTTCCCTCTAGGAGGGTTTAAACCTGCTTTCTGTAGGAGATTGCTTGTTCAGCTATTGATTAGCTTCTAATCTTTTCACATCTTATCTTCCTTCCCTTTTCTCCCTGTTTGATCTGGCTGCTGATGTTTCCCTGGTCTTTAGGCGATTTTTATGTACGGCTTTTCTTTTAAAAAAAAAATTTAGTAAATAATTTGTTAAGGTTTTTCTCCTTTTGCTTTTTCCTCTCTTCCTTTCTCCCTGTGCTACCTGTTTTGTTGGTTTCTTGCCTTCTCCCCTAGCCTTCTCCTCTCTTCTTGTTTCTTGTTTTGGTTGCTTTGATCTGCATTTTGTCCTGAGTTCTACCAGGTCTATGGAAGCATCTCTCAACCGCTCTCCCCAGGATAGTCCAATAGTTGATGAAGTATGTCTGGAGGATCCACTTGAAGACAACCAACAAAATGATACGGAAGCTAAGGAGGTTGTAGCAGTTGTTAAAGTCATCACGGACAAGAGCCTGAACAAGAATGCTGTTAGTAATATTCTTAAAAACTTGTGGAAAGGTTTTGGAGTAAAAGCCATAAACAACATGGAAGCCAACCTATACCTTATAAGCATTAAGTCATATTTGTACTTCTCCAGACTGATGGAAGAGAGCCATTGGTCGATTATGGGCCATAGCTTGATAATAGAGGAATGGCATGGAAATATGAGAATAGAAGAAATCCCTTTGAATAGGATGGTGGGGTGGATACAGATTCATGGGCTCCGTTTAAACCACATGACGACAGCAGGAGCCAAAATGATTGGACTGAAGATAGGAGAGGTTATGGATGTTGAACCTATAAGCTCGTATAGAGGAGAACGCAGAGCGTTTCTTAGAATAAGAATCAAGTTCCCGGTGGATGTTCCCTTAAAAGCAAGTATCTGGATAAATAATGGAAAAGGTGATAAGTATCGAGTGTTTCTGAAATATGAGAAACTGAATGATTGGTATTTTAACTGTGGGAGACTGGGGCATCAGAATAGGAATTGTGAATTTGGAAGTAGTAAGGAAGAGGGGATTGGTCCTGAACTAAGAGCAAAAGGTACAAAAACTTGGAGGTGTGACAACCAGAAAGAAATGGGGATGGAGAAAGACCTTGAGAGTGGTGTTCCCATGGGTAAGAAAAATAATGAATGCACAGCGAAGTCAAATTCTTCCAATCAACAGAACCTGTTAAGGTTACCCTTGAACCAAGATAGCCTTGAACAATCTACCAATGCTTTACCTTGCTCCCAAAAACCCCAAGTCCCTCAAACCTCAATACACCTCCTCCTAGCCTATCCTGGACACCTGCCTAATCTCCCCTCTTTGCAAGCCCATTTTTTGCCTTTACCCACGTCTCCCCCTCTAAAACAACCCTTAGTGTGGCCCTCCCCTGCACCAAAACAGAATGCAGCTTGCGAGTTTGAAATCAACATATCTTCACAAATGGAACCAAGACCTACCCATCTTGCTACAAAATCCTTAGCTGAATCGCTCATAACCCCAAATGACCTTTTCATGGATATGGAATGTCTATCCATTAAGAGGATAGGAGAAGAGCTGGAGGTGAACAAGTTGAAAAAAGCCAAGAAAGGGTTTTTGAAGAAAGGGAAGGACAAGGAGGAGCCGCTATCTCTAAAGGAAACAGAAAGAGAGAGTGTGGAAGAGCTGTCCAACGTTACCAAGATTCATTTGAGGGCATGTAAAGGAAGGAGTAAGAGTTTTGAAAGTGCAGGAAATGAAAAAGAGAGGTTCTGCAAGAAATTTTAGGAAAGAAGTTAAAATTACAACAAGGGAGGAGATTAATGAATGGTTTGATGTCCCGATTGTATCCAGAGACTTTATAGGTGGTGGTGGCTGGCCTGTAACAGCCACACGGGAGCCATGAGCTTCTTTTGTTGGAACTGTCAAGGGATTGGGCCTCCGGAGACAGTTCGTAACCTAAAAGGCCTTGTATGTAAATACAATCCTAGTCTGGTTTTCCTTATGGAAACAAAAAATAAAGTAAGTTTTTTGGAAAGGATAAGGAGTAAGCTCCGTTTTGGGGGTAGTTTTTATGTCAACCGTAGAGGCCTTGCTGGGGGGCTTGCTCTATGGTGGAATGATAGTCTGAAAGTGGAAATAGTCAAACAATCAGATTTTTTCATTGACTCTGAAATTTTCTGGGAAGATGGGAACAGAATTGGGAATGTGACCTGGGTCCATTCGGCTACGGATTTTCATCAAAAGAAAGCCCTTTGGAACTCCCTAACAGAATTAGCAAGAAATAGGGACGTTTGGTTGTGCGTTGGAGACTTCAATGCTATTCTCTTTGATCATGAGAAGGAAGGTGGTAGAAGCACTGATAGAAGAACTGTGAGGGGTTTTAGGGACTTCCTGGAGAAATCAGCCCTTCAGGATCTGGGGTTTAGTGGTCCAAAGTTTACATGGAGTAATAAAAGGAAAGGAGCGGATCTGGTGAGGGAAAGACTTGATAGAGGAGTGGCTTCGGTTGGGTGGATTGAAAGTTTCCCTAGTTGCACAGTGGAACACATTCCTGCGAATACATCTGATCATGCTTTACTTTTGGTAAGACTGGTAAAGGAAGGAAGGAATCAAGCTAGAAATTTCATATTTGAGAATATGTGGTTAGATTCGGACGAGTGCAAAAGGATAATAGATAATTCTTGGAGGAAAGGAAACAGAGGAGATGTATGGCAATCTTTGATTCAGAATCTTGACTTATGCAAGGATAATCTAAGAAGATGGAGTGTGAAAAATTTCCCAAATAATAGGATTCAAATTGACAAAGTCTTACAAAAGCTGACTGACATCCAGAAGGACCCAAATGGTGTAGATTTGGAGGAGGAAGAAAAACTTTTTGGAGAGCTTAATGGCCTGTGGGAAAGAGAAGAAAAATTCTGGCATCAAAGGGCAAAAGTCAAGTGGTTGAAATGGGGAGACAGAAACACTTCCTTTTTTCATCAATCTACAAGAATCCGAAGAAACAAAAATAGAGTGGTTAGATTGAAGGACAGGGAAGGGAAATGGATAGATGATGAGAAAGCAATAGCACAAGAATTCTCAGATCATTTCAAAAAGCTATATGCTGCAGAGGAAGGAAGGAATGATAGGAGCTGTCTGGCATGGATAGAAAAGAAGGTGAATGAGGATATGAATAGAAGCCTATGCAGGGAAGTGGATGAGGGGGAAATTACAGCAGCTATCTGGCAGATGGGAGGTTTAAAGGCGCCAGGTCCAGATGGTTTCTCAGGAATCTTCTACCAAAGTTCTGGGCTATCATTGGGGATTCGGTTATTGATGTGGTCAAAGACTTTTTTGCCTCAGGTGTGTTCCCCCCTTCCCTTAACAATACTGACTTGGTTCTAATCCCAAAAATCCATAACCCCCAAAATGTCTCTCACTTCCGGCCTATTAGCCTATGCAATTTTTTGTACAACATCATTTCTAAGATCTAGTGAATAGATTGAAACCTTTCTTAAGGAACCTGATCTCAGAAAACCAATCTGTTTTCATATCGGGTAGAATGATCCATGACAATATCATCATTGCTCATGAAGTTTTCCATTTTCTAAAAAACAAAAAGAAAGGTAAAAAAGGTTTTTGTGCCCTAAAAGTTGATATGAATAAAGCTTATGATAGAGTTGAATGGAGTTTTCTGGAAAATGTGTTATCTAAATACGGTTTTGATAGGAAATGGATAGAATGGGTCATGTCCTGTGTTAAAACAGTGCATTTCAATGTGGTGCTACATGGAAAAAAAGTCTCTCATTTTAAACCAAGCAGAGGTTTAAGACAAGGGGATCCTCTATCCCCTTACTTGTTTATCTTAGTGGCAGATGTCCTGTCAAAAGGAATTGAAGATAGTAGGAAAAATGGAAGGCTTTCGGGAATGCGAATAAAACCAAAGGCCTGGTTCTCTCACATCTCTTTTTTGCAGATGACTCCCTTTTCTTCATGGAGGCAAGGATGGAGGAAATTGAAGAACTTACCAACATCTTGGATAAGTTCTGCAAAGCCTCAGGATAGAGAGTGAACCTAGAAAAATCAAGCATCTTTTTCAGCCCCAATACGGCACCCCAGCTGAAACAGAACATGGGAAGAAGATTGAGGATAGAAATTTCCGAAAACCCAGGTCTATATCTGGGGTTGCCTATGCTGTGGGGTCGCTCGAAGTATGAAGCCTTGGGGTTCGTTAAGGAGAAGGTGGTTAGGATGCTAAAGGGATGGAAGAAGAATTTACTCACTGAAGCTTGGAGAGAGGTCCTAATCAAATCTGTGATTGCAACAATCCTGATGTACTCTATGTCGTGTTTTTGTTATCCAGAGAAATGGTGCAAGGATGTAAATAGTTCTGTTGCCAGATTCTTTTGGGGGCAAAAAAAAGAGGAAAACAGAATTCATTGGAAGAACTGGGGGTTGCTATCGAATGTTAAAACAGAGGGAGGATTGGGATTTAAGGACCTTCATCTTTTCAACTTAGCTCTGTTAACCAGACTAGCCTGGAGGATTGAACAGGGCATCGAGGATCTATGGGTTAGATTCCTGAAAGGATTGTACTACCCTCACAGCGAATTCAGAGATGCCTCACGAGGAGGGAAACCTTCATGGGCCTGGAATAGCATTCTTAAAGGGAGAGATGAGCTGTTTAAAGAAGGGATTTGGCAAGTAGGCACAGGGGATAAAATTAGAGCATTCAAGGATAAATGGGTTCCTCTAACCAGAGGAGCGATCCCTAATGATCTTGGACCTGAGGTCCCAGAGGATATCATAGTTAAAGATCTTATCAATCAGGAATCTAGAACATGGAATGTAAGGAAAGTAAAGCAGTTCATGTCCACAAATGATGCGATTAGGGTTTTGGAGATACCTCTCAACAGATCACACAAAGCAGATTCCTTAGTATGGCCGCATACGCGAGAGGGAGAGTGCACAGTCAAATCGGCATATCACATCCTGAAATCAAAGCAAAAAAACCCGTTAGCAGACCTAGCCTCTACCTCACAAAGCATCTCAACTTCAATCTGGAAAAGAGTATGGAACCTCAAAACAATTCCTAAGATCCAACACTTTCTTTGGCGGATCGGCACTAACTCTTTGCCAACAGCAGATATGTTATTCTACAGAAGAGCTTTACCTGATCCACGATGTGCCTTATGCGGAGAGAGAGAAACGATTGAACATGCAATCCTGATCTGTGAATGGACCCAACCAATATGGTTCGGGTGCCTCGGAATCCGAGTAGAAAAGCACCATATCAAATCCACTCTCGAGTGGATTCTCCAAGTTTCGTCCGAGGGAGGAATTCTAAGAACAGAAGCTGAAGCCCAAGTTAGCTTGGTAGCATGGTGCATCTGGACCGCAAGATGCAAAGCAGTGATGGAAGGCGCAAAAATTGTGGTGGAGAAAGTGATTGCCCAAGCTCCAGCTATGATGACTTCGGTAACCAACTTGGCAAAGAACGACAAGGAATGAAGAGGAGAACAGGAAGCGGAAGTAAAAGTATGGAGGAAACCTCAGTTGGGAATGATAAAAATAAACGTTGATGGGTCGTGGTTATCAAAGTGGGAAAGAGCAGGTCTGGGTGTGGTGGCCAGGGACAGTGAAGGCAACTTAGTGGGAGGCCGAACCAGGATATGCTATGGACAAAATGTGGAGGAAGTGGAATGTAGGGCAATTCTTTTGGGTCTTAATCTGGCAGTAGATATGGGTTGGTCCAATGTCATTGTGGAGTCGGACTGTCTCTCTGTTGTTAATAGCTGCAAAGACCAGGTAGGAAAGGCCCACTGGACAACCAAAGTGCTTCTGCAAAATATTAAAGAGACCCTACAAAGTTTTGTTGTGAAACCGCTCATCATTTTTGTCCCTAGAAAAGCTAATTCTGTTGCTGATTGGGTAGCTACTACAACTAGGAAAGGGACATGTCCTTTGGATTGGTGGTGCAACCCCCCTTCCCAACTCCTAAAGCTTGCCCATTTAGACATTATGTTATGTACAACGGGGATAAACACCTCGGATGATGTATTTGATAATGGTTAAGCTTATATAAATGAAGGTTTCTTATGTTCAAAAAAAAAATCTATAGAATTAGAATGTAGAAATATAAGTTTCTACAATCCACGCAAATTAACTTGAAAAAGCTATAGATATACTTATAAAAGTCGTGAAAAAATGAAATTCATAATGTATATAAAAAGATAAAGAAATTAAATTCTCTTTTTCATAATAACTGATAATTCATAATATAACATACATGGAAAAAGAGCCAGTACAGTCAAAATTAAGTTCTTTTGTATTATTTTATTTGAAAAAAAGTTATGAATTGAAAGAAAATCAAACTTTTCAACCTATCCTAAATTCCTAATTTTATAACTGAAATAAATAAGTTTACAGTTGTAACTTAACTCAAATGAATTCTATCAATATGGTACAAGGAAGTTGGAGAAAGGAAGGAAAGAGATAGATAGATAGAGATTGTGTGAAAACAAAACTGAAATGCAATGGAAAAAAGAAAAAGATGGTCCATCTTAATAGTGGAAGAAAATATAGAAACACATTTGTATTTTTAATTTCTTAGCTTATTTGACTTAAATAAGTTAAATTGGTAAAATCATTTATAAACATATGATTCCATCGAGTTTATAAAAATGATCCGATGCACGAGTCAACTTGAAAGAACCTCTTAAATTTATAAACTCGTAGAATCAAATAAGTAAAATTGCAACCTTCATGACTGTGGTAAGTGCAATGTTGCAATAAATATAGAATAACAAAAATATTCGGAAAAAAGAATATGCAACCTAATTGTATCGATTTTCTTCTCATAGAAGATTTGAACAAACTGCAACGAATGGAATTTGTCCAAAGCACTAAAGAAAATAAAGTACATATACATATGATTGATATCCATGAACAGGAACAGAGAAGGTGGTTTAATTAACATATCCTGCCAAATGCTAAATTCAGCTTCTGTTTTGACACAGCTTATATAATACTACAATAGCACAAAATAATAAGAACAATAATTAAGAAACATAATCTCTAACCTAATATTTTAAAGTGTCAGCTTTAGCTAAATTTAACACCTGTTCCTGTTCCTAATCCCAACTTTATCTATATTCTTCTTGAGCGGTTCCTAATCATTTGATAGACCTACATCATATATATTCATTCTCTTTCTGGCCCAGCTAGCTATGCCTGTCCATCTTTGATGTGTCACTTTCCCTTTTTTCTCCTTCTCTCTCTCTCTCCTTTTTCTTTTTATATTTGCTTGGTCAGCTTTCTTCTACCTTTACCCTGGAAATCGGTACCACCGAGAAAAAGTACTAAAAATAACAGGGATAAACCACAAACATATCTCTTAAATTATTGGTCGGGATTGATCAACCTCTTAAATTTTAAAATATAACTTTACTTTTTCGTAACTTTTAAAAATATGCATATTGATAAGAACTGATCACTAACCCATAGCTTTGGAGATTGTAGGGTTATTTGCATATTTTTAGAAGTTACAAAAAGATTGAACTACATTTTAAAAATTTAAGAAATTTCAAACACCGGACCAATAATTAAGAAAATTCATCATTTGTGATTATCCCTAAGAATTATAGAATGGGATCTTTCCTAATTTTTTTTTTCTTTTCCTTTTTTCCTGTGAATTGAAACTCTTCTTTTTCAGTTGCTTGATTTGCTGGAGCACTTTGTCCTTGTGAAGTGTCAGTCATTATTATTGTTATTATTGTTGTCTACCTGAAAGTCCCTCCAAATGTTGGTGTCCAAAAATCCACTGGTGTTTCATTAGCAACTGGAAATGTACTCGAAACGGGTACTAAACATAGTCCTCGACTTCTTAGGTCTTGTTTAGTACCATCTGTATCTTTCAGTTTGTCTGATCCCTGCAGTATTAAATGAATACGTCCAGTTAAATTAATTAAACCTAAATGAATAAATTTTTCTTTTTTTTCAACGTTAATTACACGCTTTGTAAAATATATATATATATATTAAATTGTATAATATTTTTTCCCAGATGCTAAGTGCCAGTAGGATGAAATTGTAAATAGGAAATGTATTACACATTTTTAGATGCACGACAATTTTTTTTATCATTACAACTAAAAAGGAAATTTAAACCTAATCTCTTTCAGATGAGAAACCAGTAATAATATTACTAGATTATAAGATTATTGACCAGATACATAATGTAACATAATTAATCTCCTTAAGAGGCGGTTTGAGTCATAATTTATGAGACCTAAATTAATGTGTGATAGACCACAGGCAAATAAATTCTATCCTCATAATCATTGATTAGCCCATAGAAATTGCCACTTGCAAAATTTTTCAAGCATGCTTTGTAAAGCCATTGAAAATTCACAAAACTTGAGAAAAAATTTTCCCTAGGTTTAGAAATATTCATCATTTGGTCAATATAGTTGTACTACCGAGTAATATAAATAAATTAAAATTTGTCATTATGTATGTGGACATATATACATACATATACATATATTTCACATACAAACAGACATATAATAAATATATATATCAAGCCGGGACATAATGCACAATTTTTTTCCAACTCGATCAAAGAAAGTGGTTTACCAATTTGAATTATCAGCATTGTAAATGTAATCGAGGTCAAGATTTTCGGTCTGTAAACCGCGTACAACACGTAAATGACGGAGTAAATATAAAATATCTTAAATACAAGACAACTTTGTCAATTTATATATGAAAAGTTTATATATGTAGTACCTGTTGATGCTGCTGAGGAGATCCAGTTTTCATATATGGAGCACTCAAAGCCTGAAAATTGCACAATTTTTATCTCGTTAGTGTTATATCATGAGGGCCTCTTCGTTTCATAGAGAAATGTCCAATTTCAAAAGATTTGTTACAATTTTTTTTTTTAAAGAGATAGGAAATTTGCAAATACAGCTTTAAAATCAGATTTCGTAAAATCCTAATGTAAGATTTTAATACCCCTAAACTCTTAAAAATATAAAAATTATCCCTTAAAAAAACCATTACAAATTACACAAGCTCGTTGCTAAATGGATGTAGATAGCAATAATTTTGGGACATTTGGGATTGTTTGTGATTTTTGTGTGCATTACTACAAAGTAAGTGCACAACATGTGGAAAACTATTCAGTTGATAACACAAATAATATGTATATACAAGTAGTAGGCAATTACTAATAATATTTTGTCACGCCACAAAGATAATTAATAGTTTTTTTTTAAATAATTATCATTCATGATCTATAAATATGATTATGTATCAAAAATAATTAGTGCTAACTCACCTCATTTATATATACACCAAAATCATTTCTCACAAGATATTAATCAACAAGGGTCAAACACGGTGTTGACAGCAAAACCATTAATTTAATCGGCTAGCCTAATACTATAGTTTATAAACGTTGACTTACATTGACCTGACCATGCAAGAACTTGATATAGTCGATAGCTTCATGAAGAACCGAAGCTGTATCAGTCTGTAAAAACAAACATCAATTTTTTTGTTAGAAAGCATATACTCTATGTCGACAACTTTCAATTATTCCATAAAGAAAAAAACTACTTTTCGAAATGTACTCTCCGTAAGGGGCAAAAAAGCATAGAAAAATTAAATCAAAAAATTTATTACCTTTCCAAAAGGTGAAACCAATTGCTGGAGGGCAGTGATTCGGTCCCCGAGCTTCTCTTTCCTAACCTGAGAACAAAACAAAACGAAACAAAAAATAAATAAATAAAAGAAATCAAAATTCATTCAACTTTTTCCAGATAACTATAAAAAATTTGTAAGATAATTTTAATGAATGTTTTTAGATCACTTGTTAATAGCCCCAAAAAGAAAATTTTTAATGTTTTTTTTTTCTAATATAAATTACACATTTCATGAAAAATCCAAGCGAGTGTATGTAAGTGTAAAAATTTTGATGAGTGCTTATGTTATATTTATTTCTTCAATTGTAAGATCTCCTTAAACACGCTCCTATTGAGCATATACGTACCTTGAAAGTCGGTAATGGAGATGGAGTTTCAATCCTAGGCCGCTTGAATCCTGTTTCTATGTTGTTTTTCTTGATTGATGAATCACTGTCTCGAGCATCCTCAGGACTAGGCTGAAAAATATAAGACAATAGAAACCCTAGCTAAGTCCTTATTCTTCTAATATGGAATTAATTATGCCCAAAAAAATTGAAAAATAGAATTTTCTTATGATACGATAACACGATTCGAGATGGAAGCAAGAACTTGAAAAGTAAAATCATGAAAAAGGAATGAAAAAAATTGGCTATGCAAATTTAATCTTAAATAAAACATATGGGAGGAGAAATTCAAGCATCTAATATGATAAGCTACTATAGTCACAATTATTTGTACCTTTTTCATAAGGTTTGAGGAATTCGCTTGTTGTGAAGCTAAGAAACCAGTCCTGATATTGTCTAAACCCGTCGAAGAGGCATTCCAAAAAGGTGCGTTGTTAGAGAAGTGCAACCTGTTTGGCTGCTGATTACTAGCCACGAATGGGGGCTTCATGAGAGGAGACAATTTGGAAAAAGACGGCGGTGAATTATCACTATTGAGACCGTAATTCACCGTCGATAGGTGGCTCATGGACTGGTCATTACTGTAAAGAGGTTGTTGTGGATTATTGTTAGGATCAGGTTCAAGCAAACTTTGGATCAAGGTTAGAGGATAGCCACATGAAGATGGACAATGATTGGCAGTGCTAGTGATAGGGTTGGTCCTCGTTTGGTCCATAGAAAATTCTTGGTTTATCTGTTTGAACCCATTCATGGAGGAATCTTCTTCCACTACTCCATTGCAAAAGTTCTTAGGGCTCCATTCCTTTTGGATCTGAGAAGGGTCCATCCCGGTTTCGCCGTCGAAACCGACCAATCTTGAACTCATATCTTCTTGTATCATGGAATTGTAGTTTCCTTGATGAATTCTTCCACTGAAAAGAAGGAAAGTTTTAAAAAGGAGAATAAGATAAGACCATCCCAATTTGTTAGATTCTTTTAATATCCTCTTTTTCTATATAAAGTTTAGGTTCCAATTAACAAGAATTTGACTTCCTTTTGCTAATAATTGCAAAATTGAAATTAGGCAAAGGAATTTCAATCAAGCAACCTAGTGGAATTTAGACTTTTAGGATCATCCCAAAAATTGAACTTCAACATCATCATCATCATAATACATGATATACTCATGTAGGACGATGACAATTGACAACATCCTAGACATGACTCATGCTATAGGAAAATTTTTGGGCTATTACAACCTAGGCAGATCATATGTTTACCCAAAAGTTTTAACTCACAGTAGCGTTTGGCTCCAGTCTGAAGTTGTTGAGGATGATGAAAGTCCAAACCCCATCATAGGCAAGGTTGAATCAATCAAGATGCTTTCATTTCCACAACTTGCTGGTTGATGAACTTTGTCATTATTTGGAAAAACCATACAAGTACTATTACTATGACCTCTACTATTTTCCTCTAGATTATCATCACAAGATCTCATTCCCTTTGTGTCTACAACATCCGTTAACCACCCATAATTCCCCATAACATCATTAAAAGCCATGGAACATGGGGATGCTCCGCCGCCGCCACCACCACCACCAACACCTACTAACAACGCGTTTCGCGATGTGCCCCACCAATTCCCACCGCAAATCCCGGCCTGGAATTCTTCAGCCATAGTAAAAACCAAAGTATTTTGAGCCTCTGAATATGCGCGTCAACGTTTGCTTGACGATGATTTAATTTGTTGTCTTGATCACTTTCTCCCTAAGTTTTGTTGGTCACATTTACAATATATTTATATATAAGATGATTGCTATTGTTATGCATGTCTTGTGGTGTTATTTATATATATATATGCGGGAATGGTTGTGGTGTACTGGAATTGGAAGGAACCCGAAATTGGTTGACATTTCAAGGGATGATTGGACATATCCAACATAAGCAGGAATTCTGGATCGAATTTTCTTTTCCTGTGTTCTCTTGTCGTATTTTAAATTTTATTTTATTTTTTTGTTTCCGGACTATACATCTTTTCCTTTTAATATTATACAAATTTCAGGTTTGAATATATTTTAAAAATCTCACTATATAATATTTATATAAACACCCTTATTATATTTTTTCTAATTCCTCTCTCTTACTTTTGGTACAATTAAAATAATGGAAATTTTTGTTTTTTTATGGCCACTAATTCCAAATCTTCCCATTCCCTTACATTATTTTATAGCTATTGTAAAGAATTCGGCTTCCTCAAAAGGGAATGGAATACTTTAATAGCTGCGTTTGATTAAACCGCCACATACTTAAATCCAGTGGTTTATATGCTTTGTACTTGATTATTATATATGATTTATCATCGAAAGACGAGAGGATAAGCATGAGCAATGAATTGATAGTTAATTCATATTATAATCGTTAAAATAGGTTTAAGAGGAGTTTGTTTACGGGCACCATGTTATATAATGATGGGGCCTGTGTTATTATCTCTAGCTACCTTGAAACTATTAGATTGTAATATAATGGGAAAATGGAAAAAACAATAACAATAACAATAACAATAAAATATCTTTGTATATATATTTTTATTATGACTCCAATCGCAATTTAATGGATAAGAAACTTATATTTCATAATTAAGTATGACATAGAGTTTATAGATAATTACATTCTCTCAATACAATGTTAGCTTTTGTAATCTCCGAAATCGTAGACCTACAAATACGTTAGCCATTTTAGGATTTAAGGATCGGTTTAATAATTATTTGCATATTTTTAAAAGTTACGATAAAATTAAATTATATTTTTAAAATTTAAAAAGTTTATCAGCGGCGTAGATGTTGTGTTTACATTTATTGCTTAGTTAATTAGATTGATCGGAACTGACATGTTGGCTTTTATAGATTTTACACAATGAGAATGTAATTATAATTAACATTTTGACTGGACACATGAAGATCTACACTGGGGCTTGATAACTTCAGAAAATTTGCTCCATCATCATCGCCGGGGATAATTAACTAGCTTTAAAACTACTTTATATGGATATACATATATTTCTTTTCTCCACAAGCATTTTCAGTATATATTCCATGACTTCATTTGTCAAATCGATTAAACAAAACTAACGAATATATATCATTTTTTTTTCCTTCGCCTGAAACGAATATATATGTATCATGAAACGTCAGTTTTTGTCGAACATCTGTATGATATTACTTGCAAGCATATATTCAGGACTATATACAACGATTAGAAGGAAAAGGGAAGGATAAAAATTTGATAAGACATGACAAAAATGGTATCATAAAGCTGTAATATGCCATTAATCACTCGATAAATTTGCATATGTTAATTAAAAAACAGTGCCGTCGATTTGATCCAGTCTTCAGAGGGAAAAAGAAGAAGAAGAAGAAGAAGAAGAAAGAAGAAGAAGAAGAAGAAGAAATCCAGTATTGAGAACGGTTTAGTTTCAACTTTGGTCCAATCTAGTTTTATTTATTAGCTCTTCACCTTTTGATATATCCTAGTCAAACTCCTAGATCAGATCTGGCAATATTGCTGAAAAAGCTACTCTGTAGTTATATATTTGCATAAATATTCTTGCATGTAATTTAATCCTATTTTAATATATTTTTTAATAATAATAGAGATGGATGTTACATGACTCAAACCTAATTCCAAATAAAAAAAAATGTTAATACCATTATAAAGCTTTCTCTCTCTTTTTTTTACCCTTTGCAGTAAAATAAGTCTCATTTAATATGGAAATATTAATTCAATCGAATTTAACAATACAAAAAGATTCATTTAATATGGAAATATTAATTCAATCGAATTTAACGATACAAAAAGATTCATACACTAAGGGTTGGGATACCAGAATCCAATGATATAAATTAGCACATCCATTCAAAAGTCAAGCTCTCCCATCTTGTGGATAATATAAATTTTTCTACACAAATAAAACCAAAAAAACTTACAAGTATAATAAGTCCTCTAAAATGATGACATAATCTAACATAAGGAATGATAAAAAAAAAAAAAACAAGAAAATGATAAAAATATAAAATTAAAATTTTATTTAAACTACTTTACTCAATAAGATGTTGATAATCTAAAAACCAGATTATCACGTTCTTTTTATACTCACTAAACCTATCGAAGCATACATATGGCTATGTATTGATGTAGATTTGTAATGGTGGAAATAGCAAAAAAAAAATTAGGTATAAAGTAAATCATTTGTTGAAAGATGGAAAATATAAAAAAATCTCACATTAGATTGTTGGGACAGATTAACTAAATTATATATGACAAAGTAGCCCATGTGTTTAGACACAAATCTATCTTAAATTGATGTGAATAAAGAAAAACAAAAACAAAAATTCTAACCCATGAAAACAAGGTTAAAAAAGCCTAAAATAATAAAAAGATAAGTCATAACTGGGCTGGATTTACAATTTTAAGATATTGAAAGAAGGACAGAGGCCGCAAGCACTCAAAAATTAGAGTTACTCAGATATCACTTTGTGTATCAGAGTGAGAGAAAAAGAGTATTAATAATTATTTTATTTCAGTTTTACGATAAATAATATGCTTTGTTTAATACACACGATGTGAGTACGCTTTTGCCACTGAAGAAGAAAAGGCAAAAAGAAGATTTTGACGAGAAATAACAAAAATGGTATCATCAAGCAGTAAAATCATATGCTACGCCAATCGGCTAGAATTTTACGTCCTCGTGGCCTTGCTATATGCCAGAAGTATTAAATTGAAAAAAAAGAATACTTTATACTTGTTCATTTGACAATAATTATACCTACCTTTATGCCTAACGTATATTAATTTCCTTCACCCTACTTTTTCTTTGTTGTCTTTCTTAGTCTTAATGTTGACGTCTACACATAGTTTAGCAAGTCACACGCATGGCATGTATATAGCACAATAAAAAAATTTCAACATAAATATTTAAAATAAATATTTGGTTAAGAAGAAAACTTGTGACAATCAGGATTAACTGCATAGACCCTTTAAAATTATCTAAACATACATTGGGTTATTATTTTTTAAAAAGTCAGCACTTGAATTACTAAAGTTTAGTTAATGACCTTGTAGCTTTGTATATCAATCCTAGTATTTTAAGTGAGAGATATTATGTTGAAATCCTTCTTTTCTGTTGTAATGACAAGAAAGGAATAACTAAAATCGAGATCTTTAATTTTATGATAAATTGTAAATACCACTTACTTTTTAAAATGCTTTTCAAAAAAATTAGTAACCAACCTTTAAAAAGTAAGGGTTTCCACAATTTTTAAAAAATATAGGATTATTTGTATAATTTACTCAATGTTTAATATGTCTACAAAACATCATCTTTCTTCCTATGTAAATTTTAATTACTTCTATTAAATTTTAAAGTGTGACTTTATGCTTCACAACTTTAATTTAACATGATAACCTTCAAATAGTCATTGAAGCCCTAGAGCGTTGCTATTTGTGGTACTTGCATAGTATCAAAAGTTATCAAAATTTATAAAACTGTGCTTTCAAAGTTCAGGTGGCATATCCTTACTTTAACTAGACATATATAGGTCATGGTGTGTTTCAATTAATTTGTTTTTTCCTTTTTTTAATATATCAAATCAATTTTTGTATATATTATCTTTCTATATTAGAAATGAAGTTAAAAGAAATTCTCATACTCGTTTTCAATAGAATAGAAATTCCTATTACATTTATTCTTCTTTCATTTTTTATAACTTGGGAAATATTGTTGGATGCCCAAACTATTTAAAAAATTCTCATACCTCCACTTTTATTTATGAATTGTCAATTGTTTTTTCTCAAATAAGCATGCATCAAAATATATGACATGCAAATTCTTGAAATTGATCATAAAAAAAAAATGCAATACATATCCAAACCATTTAATGTCAACATGAGAAACTGAGATAATAGACCGTCACATACTGTAATTTAAAAAAAAAAAAAAGCAAAAAGGTTTTTTATAATACATCGCTATTAGATACCTTTTCATCATCAATTCGAGCAAATTGAAACCTCGTGTATTAGGTGCAGTTTCTGTTGATGACATAGCCCGAATTGACGAATACAATGTTAGATATACAAGTTTTTCTGCGAAAGTCAGCGTACATGAGGTCAACAGAAAAGGTCTATTATATCCTAACAGTGCCTTTTCTAATCGCAATCCAACTAGATCGACAGTAGGTATAATTTCATTTGATATCATCCAACTTGATGACAAGAGATTAAGTTTATATTTATATGTATACACACACAGAGGAAAAAGAAATTCGTGACACACATTAAACAAATTCATATATAATAATATATGATTATAAAATAAATATATAATTTTTATTCCATAATCAAATGAAATATCATTTACATCACAAAAAATTGGTCCAAGATACGTATATACTATTAACAATTCAGTAGTAAAAAAAAATTAGTACAAAGGCATTGGAAAGAGAGAGACTCACCTCTTATGTTTGTGAATTTGCAAACAAGGCATATGAGGTAAGTCTCTCTGTTAACTAGGATAAAAAGGTTAGCCTTATAGGTAGGCACGTTGCAAGCTGCATCAGTATTACAAAAAGTTGAGTGGAGGTGGGTAGTAGTGAGCCAACCACCTCTAAGATACGATCATATGTCCGATAAGTGAAGAGACTTGTATCGTTTTTTTGAGCCCGAATGTTTTAGGTGCGTAACTTTTTCAACCACTAATTAATACACGACTTCTCATATTACACCCACCAAAAGCTTTTGTTGTTTCTTTATGTTATAGCAATGACGATGCACATAAGAAGGAAGGGGGCACACAAAAGTTAATTATGTACCATGGCATTAGCAAAGCCGGTTACAATATCATTTTCTATTTTTTGCACAAATCCTTTGCCCTCAGTTGAATCCCCAAGCAGCTTCTCCAAGCATTAAGTGTAGCCCTAGCACCACGTTATACACCATGAACACCATTAGCGCTATGGGGGGCATCACTAGTCACCTATCATCTTAGTAGCAGCCTGTTCTTAACTCCCATCCCTTGCCCGCTACGACACCACCATAGGAACTAAGATCATCTCAACACCCTCCTCCATATTCCCGGTAGCAGCATCCTAACTCCTTTTACATGCCTACATTGCCTTTGTTTATGGATACTACCGATTGGCTCCTATCACTTCAACCACAGCATCACAATCGACCTCGAGTACTTCATCGACTCAGGTTCTAGCAGTGTTATGCAGTGTTTGACAACTCTATTAAAAGTAGAAATGGGTGGAAAGAAAAGAGTGGAAATGGAAATGAGTGAAAATATAAATAAGTGAAAAGTTTGTTTATGTTTGGTAATTTATAAAAGAAATGGAAGGGGAAAAAAAAAAGAAATTGTGTTAATGATTGAAAAAATTGCCCCTTCATCTTATTTTAACTTTTCACTTCCGACAAAAGAAATGGAATTTCATGGGTACTGTTCACTTTTCCGCTGCTTTCTCCCCATTTTTGCAGGGAAAATAAAGGTGCCTAGTTTTCCACCATTTTCTTGTCCTTTCCTATGTTTGTCTTCCATTTCCACCATAGCCAAAAATACATTTTTGGCCACTTTCTGCCAACTTTCTCTGCTTTCCTTGCTCTTCCACACCTTTCCATTACCATCGAACACAGTGTTAGGTCCACAAACACTGGACTTCTCTATTTCTGTGATCAATATTTAGTATTTGTTTGCTATATAGTGTTGTTATTCATGGCCAAACTTCTATGTTTTGCACTATTTTTGTGATTGAACGAATTTATGCATGATTGCATGTATATTAGACTATTTCTATAGTTTGGTAATAGCTTTTTCTATTTATATTAGTTATAATCAATCAATTTAAAAGTAGAATTAATATATGTTATAATATATATTTTTACATTATTACAAATTATTATCACAAACTACTATAAAATAATGGAATTATCAAATAAATTAAACAATATATTATGAATACATTTATTCCATATTTAATATATAGTATAATTTAAAACATTAATTAAATTAATTTTGAAAATTAAAAAAGGAGGGGAAAAAGAAATGAGACTTACCTCTTCCTATTGAGTAAATTGAAAGGAAAAAAAAAAAAGAAAAGAAAAGACATATGCATGGCAAAAGAAACAAGTCTTGCTTCTTTGTCCTTATGGACATGTCACATGGGTAGAGCCGAGACTCGCCTCTGTCTTAATCAGAGGCATGTCTTGTCTCTTTTGCTCATATTGTGGAAAAACAAAAGAGGTGATTAATTGAGAAAGTTATTTTTAGGCCTATTGAGGCGGAAAAAGTCGCCTAAATTGGTCATAATTTATTTGATCAAGTTTATTTTTCTATCAAATCACTCTAAATGAATTTTGATTCTCATTCCTTCTTCTATATAAATTTATTTCAATGAATATGTTTCTCTGAAAAGCGATGATAATAAAAAAATTTAACAGAACCAACATACGAGGGTCTGACTTTTGCGACATTTAGAGGGTTGGACATGCAATACCAATGTTTAAACCAACCAAGTCTCTAGTACTTTCTTCTTCTTTCCTAAGTGGTCAACCACTGCCTTCAACTCGTAATTGAGTTTCGACAAAATTGAGTAAGTTGATCAGTTAACAACTTAGACAAATAATATATAAGCTGGAAATAGGAAAAGTTAAAAACATATTTTGCAAAAGCTGTGAGTGGAATCAGAAACATATCCATGGTTTAAATTTATGACTAGCAATCTACCTCAAATTACAAGGAAAGTCCAAAAAGGGATGTTAATTGATAATCTATCGATTAATTGTTCTAATTTTTGACAATTTAAAGGATTAAAAAGCTCACTTTAAAAGTTTAAAAGATAAATTCGCACAAAAATGAAAAATGAATTTACAATTTCCTCTTGCTTTAAAATGCTAGTTGGCTTAGGCCCTTGGATTCCCCAATTCTTTCCTTAATGAAACCACCATCTCTCCTAAAGCAGCATCTCGCTTTTACAAATCACCTATAGATCGATTCGTGGGTATAAACACGTTCTTGAGGAAGAACTCTTTAAGATTATCCAAGCCCCGCTCCACAACTTAAATATGATCCAGTATAGCAAGCTGCACTTTAGCTTTCCTTCTATGAGATCTTCCTTGAATTGGCAGCTCGTCTACAAGGAATATATAGTCATGGATGTCTCAACATACTCAACTATAACATCAAAAGCCACCTTTCCCTTTATCTTTAATCGAAAGCCCGCTCTACTACCATGTCACATATGGAATGCTTTCAACATCAATAGATTCAATACATATAGCAGTCTATATACACATACAATGAACCTCTATATGCAAAAGATGAAATGAAAATTAAGCAGTACCTCACAAAACAGGTATACACCTCTAGATAACAATAATGCAAGCATTAGAGGCCTCATGGCATCTTTAGGAAGGAGCTAGTGAATTCAAGTATTTTGATGATCTATTTTCAAATAGGTTTTGCCTTTTTCAAATTTATTAGTTAGGGGCTCCCAAAAGAGTTTTGCAATTTTTGGACCTTTTTATTTAATTTTCTATATTTTTATTTTTTTTATATCAAATAAATATATGTTCAAAAATATAATCTTATTAAATGAATCATTATGAATCAAGAGAGGTTGATGTTTCTCTATGGTTCACAATATGTTTAAATGATTTGATGCAACGAAATGTCTTTTTGTTAAAATTTTAAAAATATTAATAATTCAAATTAAAAGAAATTAAGAATTCAATTAGGAAATGTAATAAATATTGTGGATATGATTTGTAATTTTCACAAGCCCATTGTGGTTTCAAATTGGGAACTCGTACAAGCTAGTTTTATCTTTTATCTTCCCAAATAGAAAAGCCACCTTTCTAGGAAAATGTCGTGTCAAAATTTAGATGAAATAGTAAGTTTTGAAAGTTTAAGTTTCAATTTAAATATTCAAGGATTATTAACAATAAATTGTGACAATTATAATTATCATGATTAAATTTCAGTTTATCTTCTAAGTTACTTGACCTAAAAACTTCCTTTCTTTTTATTTTATTTTATTTTATTTAGGTTAGTGGCTTTTACTTCAGAACTTTTAATGGAAAACGAGAGACGAAATAAAAAATTAATTGACTTTAGTGTAATTGACCTATAAAAGTAAAAGTTAGTATAAATTCATGAGATCCAATCTATAATATCTTTGAACTGCTAGGCAAAAAACCGTGTGGACTTTGAAATTTAAACGCCAAATTATGTCCTTTCACTGTTGCATTTGGTTAGTCATCATTCTTAATATATTTCAGTCGAGAACAATAGTCAGTCTATCACGTGTGGAAGTTCATTACATACCCCCACTAGCATACGCCAACCTTTTTTTTCAATTTTTTTCTCTTTAATATAACTGGTATGTCCTTCATTCATCAATTCAATGCACTAAATTTTTTTTAAATTACTTGAGGGAGAACAGTACATGGTTTCACATGCTTTAGAACAGGAAAATTATGTGTAAATTGAATCTATGAATACCCTGGAGATGTATTGATCAATATAATGAAAAGGTTTGTAATCTAATAGTATGAATATTTAGCTTTCAATAGAGCAAATGAAATTTCATATCTTCCTTTAATTGTTAAATAATTAATATGGTAGTCAAAGAAGTAAAATTAAAAGGTTTGTAGCCAAAATTATTGTAACTTTAAAAATTAGATTGCATCTAGAATTTGTGTAATTATAAAACAAAGTGTGACCGTAACTATGATGCGTAAAGTGCTAAGAGACATTAGGGGTGGTGTTAATTAAAATATTATTACTCTTTATTATTATTATTATTTTAAAGAATATCATTGTCTTATGCTAGACTACAACTTCCAGTTATGGTTTTTGTATACTCACCTTCTCGAATAGACCTTAGGCTGATCCTACCAGCATTATCTCGACTTGCTATGAATGGGTAAAACCGTTGCCTTTATAGACAAGTCTAGCCGAGTAGGTCTAAACCTACCAATCCATGAGTACAACCACGTCTTTCCTTTAAAAATTAATCTTAAAATACAAAAATAATTTTAAAAACGAATAAATGATTTTTAAAGTCTAAATTATTATGCATCAATAGTTAAAAAACTAATTTGTTGTTCATTGACTTGTATCTACTTTTGTTTAAGTGAAACTAGTTTTATCTTTAAATCTTGTTTATAACTCCTATATATTGTTTTGTAAATCCACATTACTAATGTTATAACTATAATTAAATATGATTGTATATAAATAATAAATGCACATCATCAATAATTAACTAAAAAATAAGACTAAAGATCGCAATACTCTTAGGTTTCACTTTTCTTTTGATTTTAAAATTTACTTTATATAAAAGTAAAATTTGTTTCTTTTCTTAAATTTTTCGATTGTAACCTCAATTAAGGAAAAAAGCTATATAGATGATGAGTCTATGTCTTGACTTGTAGACTAGATAGGTCCAAAACTCGCCTCGAACCTATGTTTAATGAGTTCATTTTTAGATATTGTTGCTTTAATGTCTACCCTGAAACTTTAAGAACTTCAAAAAAATAAATAAATAAATTATACATCAACTCAATTTGCAATTTAACCCGTTTGGAATAATAAAATAGTATTAAAGGGAATTGCAATACAAATTTAGCTCTAATTTTTGTTTTCAAAGTTTACATGTATCATACATCTTTAAAAATGAAATCAACTTTATATGAAAGTAATAATCATCTTCTTTATTCTATAATCATCTCTTCTACATATGAACATCTCTCAAATTAAAGACGAAGATACAATTATCACCGCATAGAGATAAGCTAATGTCTATAAAGTACCTATGTTATTAAATAGTTGTCAATTTTAATAATGGGTGGAAAACATCATAATGGGAGACATTTTAATTAAAATAGATGTGTTATATTCACAAAATCTTTTGAAAATGAACTATGTAACATAGCTTATGTGTGCCTTTGTGAGTGAGTATAAGTAAGCAACTAAGGAAGCCCTATTAATAGAAAGTGATGTATTCATAAGTTGATTATCTTTTCAGTTTAAACATGAAACATGCTTATTTAAGTTATTAGATAAAGGGACAATCTAAATTTTTGCCTCCCAAATCCCATGAATATGGGAGGTGTTATTGAGTTTGAAAAAAGCTTCACTAATACTAACTTACCACGTGACATGTGAGTGGCATATAAGTACTTATAATATAGAACATCTTAACATGATTGAATATTCTTAGATACCTTTATCTTAGATTCGATCTGTACATAAGTCTACGTCTACATGTAAGTGCTCAAATACTTTTAGTTTAGAGGTATATTGCAATTTATAACTTACTAATGTCTAAAGAACTTTTCATTTTAATTGTTGTAATATGTTTTCTTTTTATCCTTTTAGCTTTCTTAAATAAAATTGAGAAAGATTATCTACATACATATTCCTTAATTTTTTTATTATGTCTTCGTTGACCATCACCTAATAACTGAATATATGAAATTGGGTTGATCAGTGGAGTGCAAAATCTTTATCGGTTACCACAAATTTTAATAATCGTAAGAGTCAAATTTTTTGCTAATACGTCTTCGTTAGAAGACATCAGCCGTCCAAGAAAAAGGAATGGTTAAAACCTAAAACCCTCACATGACGATATGGGTCAACTCGTTTGACATATGATCTTGTATAAGCCTAACATTCTTGGTACAACTTAAAAAGGGGTCAATAAGATTGGGTAGACAAAAGGAAGAGGGTCAATTAAAATAATAAAAAAAAAGAAAAGAAAAAGCAACTGGGTGGTTGTGCAGTAAAATACATTATGCAATAATAATAATAAGTAATAATATGGGATGATTATAAATATATCATTTCTATTAAAAAAATTATAAGAGAGGGGACCAACATTGAGATAAATTTAAATAGGGAATTAATATTTTGAATAGTTATAAAAAGAGAATTGACATTATATAAAGTGCTATATATGAAAAGTGTATCTTTTTATTGTCATAACATCATTTGCTAGTGTGGATGTCAATGTGACTTCACTAAGATGTGTCATAGTAGCATATTTTAAATGGTATTTTAATGACACACTAATATATCTCTTATTTATATTATATGATATAATATTGGTCCTTTTTTATTTGGCCACTTAAAATATTGAACTCTTATATGAACTTATCCATAATGTTAATTCTTCTTAATGTGATTTTTCTCCTAAAAGTACTAATCATATATGGTATATTCTAAATTCTTAAAGTGTGATTCCATGGCCGTGTAACTTTCAAAAATACGTAAACAACCCTTAAACTATTGGTATAATTCCAACACTTATGGGAATCAGGGATTGTATACAACTGGTACACCCATTTGAAAATAAGCTATAAGGAGTGAAGTTACATTTTGATCATTTAGGGGTCTATCTACCTTTAATCAATAGTTTAAAAAGCAATTCCCCTAATAAGAATTCAAAATATTGAGGTTAAAATCTTGGAAAAAATAAAGAATTTTTTTGTTTCCGTTTTGTATGTGAATGAAAATGGAATTATTGAAATATGTTACGAATTATTCCATAATTAGCAACAAATATTAAATAGATCGCCACACATCCAAAGAGATCTAGTGGAATTTATACGTGTATATAAGAATTGTATAGTTGAATTTGTATGCGCACATAAGAACCGTTTGGTTTCTAATTTATCGGCATCTCTTATATATCCATTTTAGTGGCATAGGAGGATCATACCCCTTCAGCCGTCCTATTGCCTTATTAATAAGACATTGATTCAACATAATTTTAAATAATAATATTTTATCTTAAGTTTTAGGGCTTCTACGAGACTATCAACGAATCGTCCAATCAATCATATAATTATTAAAATAAATATAATAATCAGTATATTAACTATTTAATAATACAATTATAGGTGAAAAATCAAACCGTTATATACCAATATTGTTTTCATTTGTATTGGATTGGTATCGATTTAATATTTATTCGATACCGATTTTCTATCGGTATTAGTTTAGTATTGGTTCAGTTTAATCAGTTTATGAATAAAACTATTCGTTTTTTATCGATATCATATTTGTATCGGTTCAGCTTGAAAACAACGCCAAAATGATGCCAAAATGACAATCCAAACAAACTCTAAAATGCTAAGTGAGCATCCATAGCTTTAATATGACATGTAAGTAGAGGAGGTAATTGAATGAAGCACTTTAAAGAGCTTTAATCAAAAGAGTAAAGAAATTTTCGAAAATTAAACATGAGAACAATCTATAATCAGTAGTCTATCATAATAGTGTGTTATGTTTTAATATTATAGTTCAACCACCCACTATAATTTAATAAAGATATAGCAGATTTTCTCTGTACTTAATCCATTCATGTAGCACAATTAAATGTAGGTTTCTATACTTTGAGCAAAAATAATTTAGATAGTTTAACACAACTGAACGAAAACACGTCAAGATTTGGTAAAGTTCCGAATTTAGCAAGTTTCCTTTAGTATTTAATTCACTCACGACCTCCTTCCACTAACTTAGGTGATAGCATATAGAAAGTATTTGACCGTAAACTTCCATTAAAACATAGCACACATATTACGAAAATTAGGACGGTTTCCTTATATAAAAAGTTTCAACGTGATTTTTCAATTTTATGGATCAAATTTAAAGTTGTTAAATATGATTAATAATTTGATTTTCTACCATTTTTTCAAACAAGCCGTTCAAGCTTTGATTTCGATAAAAAAATAGGGCCGTGCATATTTAGATAATACGCAAGATAAGGATTTTCACTATCTAATTCTCAATCAAAATTAGATTTAGAATTTGTACGGCACACCAATTTTTTGGTTTTTATTATTTATCAAAAAACAAATACAAATAAAAAAATAGATATTTTACTTATAAATATATCAAATAGATAACTATATATATATATATATAAGATATATATGCAAATATGATACGGGTAAATACAGAAAAAAAAAAAAAAAAAAGACAAACCTAATAAACTCGCTTCAACGAGATTGAAATATTACTTCAACTATTAGGGTAGATCCTGTCCGAGGACGCGAGGTTTATCCTTGCACATTTGTAATTTGACAATAGTGTTTTTTTCGACAAGAAAAAAAAAAAAAGATTGTTTATTATTAATTTTTTCAAGCTTCTTGGCTAAACGGAGTTGAGTTGGATAGACTATCAGCCCCACTCGCGTAAACTAAACATAGAGAAGCTTTTGTGAGTCAATGTAGGACCCATGTTGAAGTTGCGCGTGCCCGGCACGTGGGCCCCTGTGGCTCTCAAAATTCTCTGTTTAAAGCAAAGAGTCAAAAAGTGATAGTGACAGGTTCTTCCGATCGGACCTGATTGAAAATCTTGGCGTAAGCTGCACGTACGCATCTGCTTTTTCAGTTTTTACCCCTTCTTCGCGAGCAAAATTCCATGGGAAAGAATGTTGGATATTGGAATTGGTTACTGTCACTACGTGGTTCGAGGACAGGTGTTAATATATCAATTAAAAAAAATTCATTCTTTTATATATTTATTTCATTTATAAAATATATATAATCAAATGGTATAAAGTTTTTCCTTTTTATCATTACTATAGAAAAAGTGAGATTCAAACTTAATATGTTTCAGTTGAGAAGTTAAAAAAATATTATTATATTATAAAGTTGTTGAATTCATTAAAAAATATATATATATTCTAAAGAGTATAAAAATATGGCAATTAGGTATGATCAAAATTCTGTTTTGGACCCAAGTCAGAACAAAATGGCTTTTGTGTTTCGATCTATAGCCCCTTTGCCAAAAACAACAACTTTAAAACAAGTCAATTCAAAGCATATTTGATTTCTTTTTTATTTTTACTTTCTTCCTATTTTTACCATCTTTTTAATTATTTTATTATGATTTTCTTTTATTTTCACTAGAATTAAATTTTTTGTTTTAAATGATCCATTATATACACGGGATTGTATAAGTACCTTTTCGATTGTTCAAAAAAAAAAAAAAAAAAAACACTCCATGTACTAAGAGGTATATTAGCAATTTTAGTGTTGATAGGCTTTACTTGATGGCCTAATAAGCTCAAAACTAGCGAAATGGACTAACAATGAGGTCTCTAAAGCTCATCAGGCACCCTTAACTACCTCGGCTCATTAGACTTAGTCATTTGCTATGCTAGAAATTGATCTCTTTTCATTGGTACAATATAAAGACTTAAATTGTGGTCCTTCTCTCTTGAGCTCCTCTTCTGACAAGAATATCTCCTCAGCCCCTTGTATCTCCTTATAGGTATTATAAATCTCGCCGTCTCATTACATTTCCTTAAGATTGCTTCAAAGAAATAGCTCTTCACTTGCTTGGTCATTCTCTTCAAACGATCACCACTAACACCTCAGGGTCTAGGTCAGCTATCGACAAGAGGGTCGTCACGCTCCTTATTTCCCTATCTTAGGAATGTGCTAAGCGGGTAGAGGATATTATGTGAGCCAAATTTCTAGTATAACCATTGCTCTTAAATAAAACCCAAGGTTATAAGAAAAAGGGTATGTGATATCACTCACATTGTCTATTTACACACTTGGGTACTCGGTTGATCTCTCTTGACCCACTACTAACTTAAGTATCAGAATGATCGCATTAGATAACCTCTTGGCATATCATTGTTTCAACCCTAATAGGAGCCTAGTAGGACTAATTTAAAGTTATCATTCTATGTGTGCACCCGTAATATGAGAACCGTTTTGGAAGTTAGAGATTGAAAAACTCTACTTAATATTTACTATATAAGTTTTAATTGTATAAATACATATTGATAACTAAGGAAATATAATATCTCACAATCCGCCAGAACCACTAAGAATTGGTATTCCCTACCAAATAGCAAGATTTGATACTATCTACATAATAAAAACTCAAATAATTATACAATTAATCTAATTCATATTCTAAGTTTATCTTTTACAATACAGAGCCCTAACTTATATACTAAACATATGGTTCGTATTCTGAGCTCATCTTCCTATCTTCGAGGACTTCATTAAAGAAGAATTCTCTCCACTCATTCTTAGTCCACTCCCAGCATAAATTATTCCTGCACAAATGCTGTTAGGAGATGAGCAAAACCATAACTCAATGAGATAACCTAACCATACCACACATCAACCAATAATAAGCAAGTGTAATTAATATGCATATGTAATAAGACATTCAATGATATGGACAAGTACAATTTTGGACAACCCGAAATCTAAATAGAATGGAGATTTACACCCTTTTGTCGATGTTAGAAGGAAATTATGATAATTGCACCTAGGAGAAACAAAGACCCAAGGAGAGAATGGATACTGTACATTCTAACATAGAAATTTCAAATATTTCACTCGTTCCTTGGAATAAAGAAACTCCATTAGGGGATTTACCACACCCAATAGGATCAAAGGACCAAGAAAGAATCAATATTGTACATTTCCATATATTGATTTCAAATATTTTATTTCCAACCTTGGAACAAAGAAACTCCATTAAGCATGAGCTACTTTCATGTCAAAACCTTAGGTAACATTCCTTCAAATGCTAGTTTAGTTCTTAAGGAATTAAGTAGAAGAGGGGCAACCTTGTATAGAACTAGGAAATTTACATATAGAAAACCTAAGTATTATCCTAGAACCAAAATGCTAATACATAGTGGAGTTACCACTAGGCATTGTAAATGCATCGTGCTGTGTCGTTCGTGTGCCAAAATTTATGTGCTTTGTGTCTTGCATGCTTTTGCGTGCCTAGCCCATTTGTGATTGCTAGCCTTGCGTGTCGGGCTTTGCGAGCTTTTTCTATTTTTAGCGTGCTATGCCATGCCGATCATTTATTCGCGTGGCGTGTTATGTGTTGGTTTGCATGCATTCAATCGGTTCCAATTTCACATGGTTTTTAGTTTTTTGTCATTTTCAACTTGCGGTTTTTTTCTATGGTTTTTGTAATTTTAATTAAACTAATTATCAAATTAGTTACAAATAAATTATTAATTGTAACATTTAATGTAAATAAAATTTAGACAATTGTAATCCAATTGAAATCATTTTAAAAAGATAAAATATACTAAATATATTATATTTTTAAGAAGAAAAATATATTTAATTAAAATAATAAAAATAATTTATTTAAATACAATTTAAAGTAAATTAAAAAAATAAATCATTATTTTATATTATTATTAAAAAGGCATACAAATTAATTACTATTACAATATTATTTGACAATTTCATTTTCTTTTATTTCCTAAAAACTATTGAAGTTAATATGTTAATAGTAATATAATTGAAATCATTTAAAACAAATAAAATATGCTAAATATTATATATTTTAAGAAAAAATATATTTAATTAAAATAATAAAATAATTTATTTAAACATAATTTAAAGTAATTAAAAAAATAAATCACTATTTGTATATTATTATTTTAAAAAAGGCATATAAATCAATTACTATTACAATATTATTTTATAATTTTATTTTCTTTTATTTCCTAAACAAGTAAACAATATTCAAGTTGATATATTAATAGTAATATAATTAAAATCATTTTAAGCAAATAAAATATACTAAATATATTATATTTTTTAAGAAGACAAATATATTTAGTTAAAATGATAAAAATAATTTATTCAAATACAATTTAAATTAAATTAAAAATAAATCACTATTTTTTTATTATTTTTTAAAAGTCATATAAATCAATTACTATTACTATATTATTTTTATAATTTCATTTTCTTTTATTTCCTAAACAAGTAGACAATATTAAAGTTAATATGTTAATAGTAATACAATTGAAATCATTTTAAACAAATAAAATTTACTAAATATATTATATTTTTTAAGAAGAAAAATACATTTTATTAAAATAATAAAAAAATTTATTTAAATACAATTTAAAGAAAATTAAAAAATAAATCACTATTTTTATATTAATATTTAAAAAAGGCCTAACTGTTGGTTCGCGTGCCTTGCGTGCAGTGCCATGCCAACCTACTTATTTCTCGTGCCACGTGCCAAACATGTCACGTGTCGGCCCACATGTGCTCGTACTTTTATCTTTTCCTTCGCGTGCCATGCTAGGCCCCGCGGCCAACATGCCACGACCCATTTACCATGCCTAGTTACCACATTTTAATTGCATCAATGCAAATTATGCAATGCATGATAGGTGTATTATGGGGTCAATTCACATTAAGTCATATTTATGGGCGATCATACAACTTACAAACAAGCTTTAACAATTTTCATACAATATATACATATATATATATATATATATAACATACAAAATGGTTTTCATTTTTATTATTTTAGTTTGGCAACCAAACAAACACCAAGCAGCATACGACATTCCTAACCCTACATACATAGCGATTTTAATATATTTTTACGTATGCAACTATACTATACATACAGACAATGTGATAAGCTCAAAGTTACTCACCTATCGGTTCTTCCTTAATTATCATGGCAATCTTACGAGGGATTTAAAGTCTGATTTGTGTTTCTTAGGAATTGAGATCGCAGATACTTATCATTATACTTATTTCACATAATATAATACTATGTCCTTATGTCCTAGACTCGAGTTTTTAATATTCCTTATACTTTTTTCTTATCTTTAGTTTAATTTCATGGTTTAGATATTTGTTTCCATGTTCTCAAAGTCGATATTTCTCATATCAAACTATAAAGTTTATATGAACCTATTTTTGTTCATTGCCCTATACCTAACGGAAACTCATATTGAATTTTCATTTTTATTGTGTTTCTCTTCATCTTGATTTAAATATATATCATACTAATTGAAATTTACATAGCTTATGTTAGTCTATATTTTGTGGCCTTAAAATTTTATGAAGACTAGAAATATATCCTAACTTATGTATGTATCTCTTAAGATTAATTATCTAATTCTAGGTCATATCCTCATATTAACTAAAAAACATTTAAATTAAAATCCTTAATTTTCCTAAGCCTTCATCTTTTCACTAATTTAAGTAATTTTGTACGTTATTAAGTCTTGGAGTTAAGGTATAGATCACAGGCATTATTTAGGTGGTGACTAGATAGGGCATCAAATCACAAGTGTGATCTAGGTGGCAATTGCATCACAGACAAGATCATGGGCATGGTGTGTTTGAATTTCTACTCAATGGAGATAATGGTTCTTGTCACGGTGGTTATTAGTGTTAGAATTGTAGATCAAAGGATGTCACAAGGGGTCATTACGGCCGTGATGGGCTTAAAAATAAGCACAGTGAAGATCATAGGGGGTTATCACAGCTATGATAGAATGTTGAAACTAAGATCTAAAGGCATCGTGTGTTACACCACAGTCATGATGTAAATAAAATTTATTTTCCAAAGAGATCACTCCTCATGTTACGGCTGTGATATGTCTAAATTTTAGTATAGTAAGGATCACAGTTAAGGTTATGGCCATGGTTGATAAATAAAATTTATCTATACCATCTAATTTTCTCTTTTTATTAGGACTGCAACTCTTTCTTTTTTTTTTTTTTCTTTTGGTCGATAAAAACATGTAAATTTTATTGGAGATCAACCATGGTTAAGAACCATACAAAGGCCTAAACTAGCCAAATAAACTAAAAAAGAAGCAAAGTCTAGAGCGAGAAGCTTCTAGAGGGAAAATGGGGTTTTAAACGCCAGTCATAGGGACACATTCTTCTCCTAAGAAAATGAAGCTACCTAGTCTATGGCATGATTAGCCAAAAAATTAACAAGTCTAAACTGAAAGCAACTACAAGGAATAGCTAATACAAAATTCAATGTCTCCTCGAAAAAAGGCTCATGAAGCTAATGTAATCTGTCTATTGAGCCGGCATAAGCCTAAAACAGTGTTGCAACTCAATTGATTTTGATTTTTTTTATGTTAAATCAACCCATGCTACATTTAAAAGGAAATATTTCAATGGTTAAGTTTAGTAGAATTTGCTTTGAATTACCAATTAATGAAAACCTTTAATAAAAATCTATAAGTTGTGTGATAATTAAGATAACATATGAAACCAATAATACTACAAGTAAACAATATATGTTTAGCTCTCAACATTTTAATATTTAAGTCTATTAATTGAAAATTTTAGTAATGGCCTTCTCAGTCTAGTCCAACTTATCTAACTATGGGACAACATATATAGGCCCAAATTCAACATCCTAGGAACATTCAAAAGAGCTTGAAGCATTTCATGTGAAAAATAATTCAATCAGTCTGACCTCTATTAATAAGTCGATTGTTCATAAAAAGATAAGGTTAATCTACTTACCACTTTTTCACACTCCTAATAGTGTCGAAATGTGCATTGTGGGGATTTACAACCCTTGAAAATCTTGGATATGGTTATCTCAATCAAGACAACCATGCACAAAAACCACTAAGATATGAAATATCTATTCACAATACCATCATAATTAATGGCAATTGTTTTTAGTAACTGGTCAACTCTCCTCTAGAAAAAACCGCTCGAGGGGCCATGGCATGGATCATCTTGCACTCCCGAAAGTCATTTTTTATTCATTTCTACTCTTAGATTCTCAACTAACTTAAGCATTAGAGTGACCCTATTGAGTAACACTCTGCCTATTAACATTTTTTTTAATTGCAAATCTACTAGTTCAAATCTACAATAATCTTATACCTACCCAAATATTAAGTTGAATAATTCCTAAACCATTTCTTTTCCTATTTAAATTCCCTCCCTCTCTCTCTCTCTCTCTCTCTCTCTTTCTCTCTCTTTTGATTTTAAAAGTTAGACTTCTTTCGACGTTGGTAGTATCGCACCCTAAAATTGATGAACCATGGGTGGTTACAATCTCATTTTGATGAGAAAATATATTGCACAAATTTTCCACAACTTAGTTAAGCTACATTTAATAAAAAAAAACTTGTTTTTTTTTATATAATTAAGCTTTAATATGCATATATGTGTATGTTGTGTGTTTTAATGGACATTATGCAGGTTTTAGCAAGAAAAATTAAGTGATGAACAATCTTGGTCGAAGGCAAAATTGGGGTACGACATTTTGTGGCGTGACAAGTCTAAGGTGCAATAAACTCAAGACTAAAGCTTGACAAATTGGAAATGTAGATGCATTGGTCGAGGGTCACGTTGAGGGCTCAACGTGTTAAATGGTTAAGGAGTAAAAAGTGTTGAACTTGAGAGTTCAATGTGAATTTTGATGAGATAATTTAATATATAATCAACTATTTATTTATTGTAAACTACACTTAATTAATCATCTATATATATGCATGCTTTGTACATGTTTGTGGTGTTTTCTGTAGGTTTATTATAAGCAAGAATTGTTGAGGGCATGCCAAAGTAATCAGTTGAGGGTTGACAAAACTAAGGCCAAGGCTCAGCAAGCTTAAATATGAAAAATTGGTAGTCAAAGGTTGGTCGAGGCCTAAGCAAGCTAAGCAATCAAGAAGTGAGAAAGCTATGGTTAAGGCTCAACAAGCTTAAGTATGCCCAAACAGTGATCGAGGGATCGGTCGAGTCCTAAATAAGTTAAGTGGTTGAGGCTTGACGAATTACGTTGGATGCGCAACAAGCTTAAAAAGAGAACAAGCTTGTCGAGGGTTAAGTTTAGGGCTCGACTTGCGAAAAAGTTGAGGCTCGACCAGTACAAAACAAAGGCTCGACAAAGCTAAAGAAGCAAATAGTGCTATCAAGGGCCACATTGAAAGCTCGATGTGATGAAGACTTAGGGCGTGCCAGTTCAAATTTGAGGCTTAAAGAAGCATGCATGTGGAGAAGTTGTCGAGAACAAAATTGGGGGATGATAGATTGTGGCACAACGAGTATTTAAGGCACAACAACTTAAAGTCTAAAGCTAATGTGGTAAGAAAAAGAGTTATTGAAGCGCATTTAATGTTTGGCGGATTATAGACGTTGTGCCTAACGGATTTTTGGAATTCAAAGGCTATTTATATACAAGTCCTAGAGAACAACAAAGTGAGAAGATGTGCCAAAAATCATTTACGAGCTCATTAACTACGATTAAAATAATTCTTTTTCTTTGTTCTCTTATACATAATATTTGCAAATTATTAAGAGAGAGAAAATACACTCTAATGCTCAAAGTTAGTGCTATTCATTTAAGAGCACTTAGAGAAAGAGGAAATATTTTATTTCCTGAGTTGTGTAATTGCTCATCTTGAGCTAATTTTTTATATTAATTGAAGTGGTGGTAAAGACTTCAATAGAGACAATTTATGGATAATGGAGAATAGGAAGTGGGTCGAACTCCACGTTAAATCTAGCTTGATTTTTTCTAACTCTTCTCTTTAATTTACATTTTATATCTATTGTTTGTTTATTCACTGCAAGTTTATTTGATTTTTGATGTGCAAAAATTAAAATTAATTTTTTTTAAGTTTTGGGCAAATACTCAATTTGCCCCCTCTCTCCCCCTCTTGAATATTCTTAGTGCATTTTCAAAAAGCTCAAAACCAACACTCGACATGCTTAAACATATACGGCTCTAGTTGAGGGTCAAAACCAAGACGCGATAAATGTAGGGTATGACAAGTTTGAGGCATGAAAAGTTTGAATTCAAGACTCGATGGAGTCTACAAGAGCACAGACTTGGTCGAGAGCTAATTTGAGGTATGATGAGCTTAGAGCGCAACAAGATTTAGGGTGCAATAGTTAAAATACTAGCCGTTACTGACTTTTAAATTCAACTATTGGACATTCTTTCGAGGGTGAACAATTATGTTTTTGAAATTGATATATATATAGAATGTTTTTAGGTGTTTTTTGGTAATGATGAAGGGAGAAAAAGAGAGTAGAGCTTAACTTGCAGATATTATGTATAAATACTCTCTGTTTGTGTTTGTTTTTGTTAAGTGAATAGTATCATTTGTGAGATTAGTGAGCTAATATTGTCAAGCACTCTTGACATATTTTATTTGAGTGTTTTAGTGAAGTCTTCATATATTAAGGCACCTGAGTGAATATAAACCCTTTGATTTTAAGATAATATTATAAGTAATTCTTAGAGCCAAAGTTCGTACCAAATCCTAAAGCTAACTTAAGTCAATAATAGGTTCTAAAGGTTCTAGATCTTGCAAGACCGCCCCTGAAACTCTAAAATAATAAAAATAAGGCAACCCTAAATTATGGTTCGAAAATATTATATAAACCTTACAAAGATCATATTCTTCAAAAATTCAATCATTTTGGACCCTTACGGAATCAGTTTCCATATTAGGCCACCAACACGTAAAATAAGAAAAAATTAACCAACAATTGATTTATGCTAGAAAATAATTAGATGTTCATATATCAGATAAAAATTTTTCGATTTATAAAATGTCATATATATAGCCTATATATGTGTATTTTATCTCTATCAGTTACCATTACTATTTACTTTTATTTGTAGGTATTTAATGCTGTCATTTTATCCCTATATTTTTATATTATAGAACATAACCTATAATCTATAATTTATATGTTAGATAACTACTATACCTACTATATTATTTTTATTTTTCTTTTTTCTTTTTTTTCTTTTTCTCCTTCCCTTCTTGAGGAAGCTTGCAGCTGCTATCTCCTTTTTGCAACAACCTTTTTTTTATTTTTTTTTCAATTTATTTTACACACAAAATTACTAATTTTACATCTATAAATATCTAATCTCACTCACAAATTTTGCACTTTACAAAACCTATCAAATTTCACTCATCTCCTGTCTCTTTTCTTCTTTTTGCTAGCGCCATTTCCCTTGCTACCCCCTCTCCAAAAACATGGACACACACTCACACATTTCCTTGTGTTTTATTTAGGTAAACATCTACTCCATGCCTCCTTAGTTGATATTAAGTGTTATTATCAATGTTTTATTCATTATCCATGCGTAGAATCTCCTCATGCTGTATAAAAGCTAGGGATGATAATGCCAAAAATGAAACTCATATCTTATCTATATTGTGATCATGTGGATATTGTGTTTATGTTGATATATTTTTGTTATCTCATCTAACTATCTATTTGCATAAATATGATTAAGTACATATGTATATCTATTTGAGCATATAAGCTCATTAATCTAACATTTATGTTCATGCACTTTTTTTTCTCTTATAATTTATTTATTTACTTGCTTTTTGAGGCTTATCTGTAATTAAAGTCTCGGACTTGTCCTTAATTAAGTTGAAAATAAAAAAGAGACTCATCGATAATCGAAGTCTCAAGAATGCCTTGTCCAACATTCTAAGGCTTCCATTAAATGTATTTTGCTCTTATCGATAATTTATTTTATTTATTTCCTATGAGATTAGGAATATTTAAGTCTTGAGGAGCCTTGATAAAGTCCAAAACACCCATACTTCTTTCCTTGATTTTTTTTTAATTTATGAGACTAGAATTATTTCAAGTCTCGAGAAGCCTTGATAAAAATCTAAGACGTTTATATTTTATTTCTTTATGCTTATTTTATTTTATAGAGTGACTGGATTATTTCAAGTCCTAAGGAGCCTTGATTATAAGTGAAGGCTCCCATACATTAAATTTCTTATCTTTATATTCCTTATTGTTTTGTTTCTATCTCTATAAATTATGAGTCTAAGTTACTATTTTTATGTTCATGTACATCAATCATTCATATTGATGTTGTTATGCCAAAAAAAAAAAAAAAATTTACACCATTTTGAATTGATGATTTCTTGTTATGTATAATATTGACTTAAACTTGTTTTCAAAATGTGAGGTAAAATCCTTTGACAAAAAAGGGAAATTTAAAGCAAGATCATTCTCTTAAATTTTCATAAATGGTTCTAGAAAGTTTAAAAATTTAAAAATCCTTTTTCCTACAATCACATTTATAAAGTTATAAGAAAGGTGAATTTCTACTAACAATCAAGGAAACTTTTCCATAAACTTAGAATTTTTTGTTTTTCCATAAAATGGTTTATTAAAAATGTTTTCTTGAACAACATCACTAGGATCATGTATGTAATATGAATTATTATTATATATATTTTTCTTTTAAGCAAAGGAATGTTACGTTGTAAACCCTTAGATTTTTCGATAAGTTTTATGCATAAACCCTAGAATCGAAAGTCAAACCGGAATCCTAAAGTTAATTAGATCAACAACAACAAGCCCTAGTGATTCTAGATCTGGAAACTCCATGCTAGAAACCCTAAAATAATAAAAATGAGATAACCTTAGATTACAGTCCAAAATAATGTGTTATAACCTAAAAAGATCATATTCGTAGAAAATTCATTTGTTTAGGATCTTAATGGGATCAGTTTTCAACAATAGTGTCCTAGCATGTCATATAGTAAAAATAATCCGACAACATATTTAGACTCGTAATAAGATGAGAATTCATAAAATATCAGTTTAAAAAATTTTTGGTATCTTAAAAATCAGATATAGCTTGTTTACACTTATTTTTCTTACTATCGATATTTTATTTGTTTAGTCTACTATTTAATTTACTATTGATTACTATTCACTACTAATCTTCTATGTCTCCTTTTTCTTATAACCTATTCTTATAGCTTACATCTTACATACCTACTCTTACATTTTTCATTTCCAATACAATTTTTTACATAACTTCTCTTACATTTTTTTTTTTTACTTTTAATTATCAAAATTAATATTTTTACTCACTCTTTCTCCTCTCCTCTCAAACTAATGCTAATCCCCCTCTCTCCCCCTAGTTCTTTTTCTTTTCAAATTATTTTATTACATCTAATTTCCTTTCACATTTATCTATAAATATCATGTTTCTCTCTATTTCCTTCACACATCTCTTTTACATACAAAAACTCTACCAAAATCACTTCTGAATTTCTCTCTCTATAAATTTTCTCTCAAACACTGTCTTCCTCTCCATCTCTATAAAACACCCATTTCTCTTTGGCAAATTTTCTAAACACACCAACCATTTATTTATCCCACATTCAATCCTTCACCAACCTTAGGTAAATATTTATATACCCCTCTTTTGTTCATGTAACTAACATGAAAAATATGTGTGTTTTGATTCTATGAAATCCCCATGATGCTAATGCTAGGGAATGGAATCATGAAAAACAACATGTTGTTCATGTGTTTTTCAACCACTATATTTCTTTATGATTCATGTTCTGCTTTTATTTTCTTTATGTTACTAATCTAACTTTCTATATGCTATTAAGCATAAGTATGTATATATATTTCTAGAGCTTATAAGCTCACTAACATAACCTCTTATTTATTACTCATCTTTTATTTCATGCTTAATAAATAAGACTAGTCATCTTCTAGTCTTGGACTTGTCTATTATCAAGTCAAAACATAAGTGGGACTCGTTCATAATTTAAGTCTCAGGGAGCATTAACATAAATTTAAGACTCCAATTTTTCTTATTATTATTTTCTTGCTTTTCCTTTATGGGACTTATCTTTTCTAAGTCCTGGGAAGACTTAAATGAAATCTAAGACTTCCACATTTTCTCTTTTCTTTAAGCTTGTCTTTTCTTTTTATGGAACTTATCATTTCTAAGTTCCAAAAAGCCTTGTTACCAAGCTAACTTCCATATTTTATTCTTATATGCTTATTTATTTATTTTTTATCTCCTTTATGTTCTACATGGATTTATTTTCATCTCAAAATTTTGATTTTTCTTTAATAACTTAAAAAGAAATCTTGTGAACTTCATTTTTTCAATACTGTAAAGTAAATTATTTTATCAAAAACATTGTTGGGACAATATCACTAGAATTATGCATATAATATGAGTTATACCTATATTAAAGATTTTTCAACTATATAAATATCCATGTGTTTGTTATAGGATTAAATAAAATTTGGAAAAAATTACAATTTATGGGTTCGAAATTTTCGTTTCAGTGCTATGCCGACTAGTTTTGAAGCTTAAATGACTTTAAATGTTAAAAATAACCTTAGAAATAGATAGATCTTTTCAAGTATGTAGAAAACGACATCTAGTATGCGAAATTCTGAGTTAAAATGAGTAAGTTATGACTATTTTAAGTTGGAATTTTCCTTAATCCGAATTTTGATGATATTGATAGAATAGAATTAGATAGTGATAAAGTCATATTTCACTCACTTTTTATTGAACAAATCATGCTAAATTATTATGGATTTTATAGAAATCATAATGAATTGGTACTTATATGCATTTAATGTGATATTTCGGGCCTTTAAGGACTTATATTACAAGTACAAGCAATTGGGAGAAGTTTTATGCAAAATTAGAGACAAAGAGAATGTAGGCTAGCCATGCAAGCATATCAGATAGTTTTGGTACTATTTCATGAATTCAACGTATCTCTCTCATGAGCTCTTATTGAGATGAGTTAAAATGATTTGAAAGCTAAGAGAGAGATATTCAATTATTATGTTTTTGGTGTGGATAAATTCGGAATGCATGATGAGGTCAAAATGTGTCATGAATTGTTACTATTATAGTGATGGCGTCCAAGTTTTAGAAAATGACAGAGTTTGGTAAATTGTAGATATCTTTCTCATCCAAAATCCTTTTAACATGATTCAAAATTCTATGTATAGAAAGAAAGAGATATACAATCTTCATGTGTTGAGTTTTGACTAATTATGAAAGAATGAAGATTAGAAATCGTCTTGAAGTTACTGCTTCTGTAGAATATCACTAAGATTTGCAGCTTATATTGTTTTTGTGAATTCAACATATTTCTCTCATCTACCCTTCATTTGATATGATTCAAGATCCTATTGAAAGAAGAGATAAATTCTACAACTTTCATATTGTAAGTTATGACAAATTCCAATTAGATTAAAGTCGAAAATTGCCATGAAGTTTCTATACATAAGCACCGCATCCAAAGCTTCTAGCTTTCTTGATTTGAAAACAATTTTTTCATTAAAGGTTGATTGGGAGATTCAAGGTTAGTGGCCTGCCGCCAGCCTTAAGCATGCATACATTCAACAATGCTCTTAGAAATTAATTTCTACAATGAAGGCAATTGATTTAAAAAGAAGGCCGATGGCATATAGATGCAAAATGCCACCTGTCTGCACATGTCTTTTCATATATATAAATATATATCTTGTGAATTTTGTAAAGAGGAAAAGGAACCCTAGGCACAAATTAAAACATAATTTTCCTTTGCTCCTAGATCTAGATTAGGACTTGGATACTAGAAAACTTTTCTTTTTGTTTTTCTTGAGGATTCCACACCAAGATCAAGTGGAAACCATCATTTGAATTTGAATTTAAGATGTTCTTGACAAAGTGATTTTGTTCTTTTCTTATATTCATATTATGGATGGTGTTGAATACTTGATCTATTCTGCTTATTTAGGGTTTTAAGTTGTTGAACTAAATTATCTAATTGATTTTTATCTACTGTTGATTGATCATTTGTCTGTATTTGAATTGTTGATGCTATTTCATCGATCATACATTTTGGATTGAATCTAGAGTGCATGATAGATTAAGATCGTAATTGAAAAATTTCTTTCCGATCAATTCTGTAAATATCTAATTTGGATTACAGATTACATAGACACATGGATTTGAATTCAATCAGGCTTTAGTAATTTATATAGATTAGTTAATTAATCACTTTCCTAATAATAGGGAATATTAATTGGTTAATTGGGATAATTACTTTCTTTAAAAAAGGAGTTGTTATTTGGTACTTAATTTCTTGAATACTAAACCCAAGATCAATTTGGATTTGCAAGTGTAATTTGATCATAGCATACATTCAATTGTTGTTCTAATCTATTGGCTCTTAACCTGATTCAATTAGAGGTATTGGAAATCCCAAATTCTCTATAATTTATAAAAATCTAAAAATATTTTCTTCTTGATTTATTTAGCTACAATTATAACTAGTATAATTAAGAACTAGTCCTTCTCGTTATGAACACGACTCGATATTCACCGAAAATTATTATTGCACATGTATCCGATATACTGGCAAGTTAATATCTACTTGTTTAAAGGAATTTAAAAGAGATTAAAAAGATTTTTAAAAAGGACATATAGAAAAAGCATGATCAGATAGTTTAAGTAGAACTTCCATGAGATAATCATTTCAGGTATTTCTTTGGTTTAGGTAACGAGGACCAAGACTTTCTCTTTTCCGAAGATTACTTTGATTGATAGCAATCGCCATGGTCGAGTGAGTTTTCCTTTACATTTTATGTATTCACACATGTGCTTGTAGAATAAAACACTAGAATTTAGGAAAAAAGATAAAATTGGTATGCGTATCGGATTATCATGGGAATTATTTATATGATTTGTTATGTGTGGTCAATAAACGATAAGTATATTATAACTTGATTGGTTGATTAATATAAATTATCTCTATGTATTATGTTATATGTGTAAATATTGATTGATCGCTTTAATGAGATTAATTGTGGACTGAAAATTTTTTATAACTAAATTGATCATGCATATCACTTAAAAATCATATTCATATTTTATTACTACTCTCAATGTAGGCTAGAAAGGTAAGCTGCTTAACTACATCTTAAGGAATTAGGATGCTTCGGGAATACGACTCATGATATAGCCGAGCCGGATCGATTGTTTTGGTAAGGGAGCCGAGAACTAGTAGTACAGTTGATTAGAACCCCAAGATGCACATGCAAATTTCAAGAAGGTCGTTGGACCCATTGAAAGCATTCCTTAACCCCTGATATGGAGGGCATAAATCCATTCTACATAAGATTCGAATAGTCGTATGTATTTGTTTAATCATATGGTTGTTGCGTCTCATATGCTTACTAATAGACTTATTTGATTGACTTGTTATTGTACATTTGCATAAGGAATATCTCACTAAGCTAGTTGTGTTTACCTCAATAGATTTTTGATATCGTAGGTTAATCTTTTAGACCCGAGATCACTTTGTCGGATAGAACCTATGCTTTTGGGAGAAATCTATTCAAAGACTTTAGATAGATTTCCTTAAAATCTTTTAAGTTATAGTTATTTATTTAAGTAAGATTACGCTAGAATTATGGTTTTGAGATTTATTAAGGGAATTCCCATTATAAGTTGTAAGACCTTATATTGTGATGAAATATAATAGTATTGTCTTCCATGTTCTATTGCTACTACCTTAAAATGCATAACTCACTGGCATCCCTTCGTTATGAATGTATGTCTTGTACTAATATAAAAGCTTTCGAGTGACTAAGGTAGTTATTCTTAAGTTTTAATATTGTGTATTCTGTTAGTGTTATAAGTCAGTTCATGTCTCTCCTACAATTCATCATTGTGATGCTTTAGAAGAATCTTATGCTATTTGAAAGGTGCTCCTGACGAGGTATTATATCAAAATCATGGTGCTCCTGGACGAGGTATATTATATCAAAATCATGGTCATTCTTGTATAGAATGCTTTTCAGATGCAAATTGGGTTAGCTCCAAGGAAGATGAAAGATCCATTACTAGCTATTACGTTTTCTTAGGAGGAAATCTGATTTCATGGAAGATCAAGAAGTAGAATGTTGTATCAAGATATAGTGCAGAATTAGAATATGAGTATGGTTCAATCTACATGTAAGATGATGTAGATATATCAAATTCTGGCTGAGGTTGGATTTAAAGTTCCCTTACTAGTAAAGTTGTGGTGTGATAATCAAGCTGCTCTTCATATTGCATTAATCCGGTATTTCATGAAATAACCCATCATATTAAGATTGAATGCCACTTTGTTCGTGAAAAGATACAACAAAACTTAATCTCCACAAGCTATGTAAAGACTAGAGAACAACTTAAAGATTTTCACAAAAGCATTGAATGGGAGTCGAGTTAGTTATTTATGTAACAAGTTAAACATGATAAATATTTATGCTTTAGCTTGAGGGGGAGAGTTATAGATAAAGGGTTGTAGATAATATTGTATTTACTAGTTTTATATTTACTAAGGCAATATTAAAGTATTGGTAGGTAAGGGTTGGTATACGAACTTAGTAAGCTTTGTATATATACCTCTATGTATGTACCAAAAGATATATGTAGAAAATGCAATGCTTTCTTCTATCACAGAGATAAAGATAAAACACTTATTTGAGGCAAAAAATGAGGCGCGACAAGTTTTGAGGTGTGACAGGTTTGAATCTAAGGCTTAATGGAGTTCATGTAAGCAAAGACATGGTTGACGGCAAAAATGTGGCGCGACACTTCGAGGCGCAATGAGTCTGGAGGCACAATAGTTAAATATGAGCTAATGTGGCAAAAACAGTAGTTGCAACATATTTTATGCTTGGCGACTTAACAACGTTATCTTTAACGGACATTTGAATTTTTGAAAACTATATATACTTTGTCCTTGGGAGATTCAACTGTAGAGAATGCCAATGAAAAAGAGCTTTAATTTATGAACAAGCAAATCCATTAATTTTCTTTTTTTTTTATATCAACTTGTATATCTGAGAGAGAGAGAAAAGAAGAAGAGAGAGAGAGAGAGAGAGAGAATTATTCTAGTGCTTATTATTGTATTTACTATTTATTAGATATCATCTAGAGAGAGATAGGAAATTAAGAGAGATGATGTGCAATGATTCGCACAAGAGGAAGAAGGAAAGGCACAACTGATTTATTTATGGGTTTAGATGAGGCAAGACTCGCCTTATCCAAATTTCCATTGTCAATACATTTCTCACCATTATGAGAAGTTGTGAAACTCATAACTATCGTATTATATGCCATGTCTACAACTCATGCAGCATGAGAGGCGGGACTCACCTCATCCTTATCCCTATGACTCTTATGTTTTTTTTCTTTTTTTTTTTTTTTTTTCTACTAGAGTATACTATCAAGATTTAGAAGTCAGTTTATTTAAGTATCGGCGCTTCTAGTAAATAAAAAGAGAAATTAATATTTTGTAAAGTTAATCAAATAAGGATTAACATTTCGCAAAGTTTATTTAATGTATCAATATTTGGATTAGTTTTTAATTAATTTTCTTATTTTTTCTTCAACGATACTTGCTTTGCAAAATATTAATTTTTTAACCATTTGAAACGTTCGTATCATAACTGAATATACTCTTAAATATTGATTTTTTTTGGACCACTTGAGATATTGATACCTAATATGAACTTATTTTGAAAAGTTTATACCTTCAAATATAATTTATATATTTAAGAATTGATGTTACAAATGAAACTTAAACTTTGATGAAACATATAATTAGAGATCTGAAATTTGAAATTGATCAATTTAGTATCTAAATTTTCAAATTGATAAATTTAATACTTGAAAAAACTTTTCATGCGTGCTAACAGTAATCCATCAAGTTTTTCAATAACAAAATTAATTAATTTTAAAATTTTTCAGATATTGAATTGATCAATTTAAACTTCAAGTACTTAATTAATAGCTTTCAAAATTTAGTATCTAATAGCATATTTTTTTCAAAATTAAGATACTATTTTTGAGATTATCCTTATATTTTAATAAACGGGGATGCTTGCTGATGAGATGTTGGGCTTCATTATGTATAAAGCATAGTGATGAAATTTGTATACTGTGGATTTCCTTTCTAATGTGAAATAAAGATGGAAAAGTCGAAAGAGAAAAAAGAAAAAGAAAAAAACAATAGAAATTATATATTGCATAGAAGGTTGAAAAATCCGATGACCACACACACAAATTGAAAATAGATATACCGTGATGTGGTTTTATTAAAATGAAATGGATATTAGGTCACAGTCGTCGGTCCTTGGATTTTGCGCTTGTCTTCTCCTACTCATGGAATGTTTGATTTATCAAACGACCAAGTTGGGCCTAATTTTGCTATTGTCATGTTTCACGACTCTTGCCATATCTCCATTGAGTTGGTTCAAGGAGGCTATAATAATGAAAATAGATAATGGAAAGTAGCATTTAAATTGCTTCCTTTCTTCTACACAATCACCACTTGCATTTACATAATAATGCTTGCTTTTGCACCATAAGAGGAGCATTATAAAGCATAAGTGTTTAATCACTACTTAATTAAATATGTTTTCTGACTTTCCATCAACGGAAAAGAAGTCAGAGAATTATAAAATAAATGCACAAGTTCTGATAAAAAAAAAAAAAAATCATAGTCTAAACATAAATAATGCATATGGTTTGTAGTGATTTATGCCGTATACCTTTCATATTATGTGATATTCATGATGCTTCAGATAAAATATAAAATTTTTATGATCTTATGCTTCAAATCATAACTCAAATCTTAGAAATAATATATACATTCTGATATTATTGATCAAATATGGATTTTTTTCCTTTTAATTTAAAGTATAACTTTATATATGTATAATATTTGATATGTAAAATAATTGTAGCTATTGTAATTATTTTTCGTTAATATGTTAGTACATTTTACTAAATTTTTATTTATTTTCATCTATCTCTATGATTAATGTAACTACTAATCATCGTTTTTCGTATTGAATAGAAGTTTCTAATACTGAATTCCTGTTTTTCGTGCCTTCTTTTCTTTTGAGATTCAAGTGATGTAAGGATGAAGCAATCTTGAGGTGTCGAAAGTGACAAAAATAGAGACACAAACATATATTTATCTACTTCGCCATTGTGGCGTAAGTAAAAGCACTAGGGTGTCACGTGGCAATCTGGCAAGCAAAAGACATGTGCAAACCATATCTTGTGCACGTTGTCAGATTTAACAAAGCACTACACGAAAATAAGGAAAGGTTTGTAATGACGAAAACAAGGAATCATGAAAAAGGAGCATACGGAATGTTGTTTGTCGTGGCCACGGCCTTGACATGTGGTGGTGCGAAATTGCAGGGCAAGAGGTGACTTTGGGTCGCATAAGCATTTGCATTCATCTCAATTATATTAAAAACAGAAGGGACACGGATCTTCTGACTTGGTTTTTACTTTCCATATGTTCCATCTAGTTCGCTCACACCATTGTATCTTGGTTGCGGGAGTATTTCCAGCAGGATTCTTCTTACGGATACTGTCACGTTATGTACATAGCAATGAACCCATAATAAAATCATAATTTCAAATTTTTATTTTCATTTCAATATAGATACAGATATGATTCGGCTTCAAACTAAAAACCAAACCAAAACCATCATCAGTGATTCAAAAACTAAAACCGGAGCAGTTGATCGGTTTTAGAATAAACAATAGAGCCACCGATTTCACAGTTCATAAGGTATTATTTGGCCTAGAAGTGGTGGAACCAGTGGTTCCATCCGGTTCTGATGAAAAAATAAAAATTAATATTATATATATAATTATTAATACTTAAATTATTTCATATAAATAATAAAATTTATTATTTATTCATAATATTTAATATGTTATTATCAACAACACAAATAAACATAGCTTAAAATCATGTACAATTAGTTTAAATAAACTTATCCTAAAAGCAAAATTCATTTTCTTAATAATGTGAGACTACTTTTTACATTGTAATTTTTTTTATCCTCTAGAGTATATTACAATCTCATGATACTAACTCTAATTGATATTGAGTATGTTTGTATACATATAATTGTGTATTATAAACAATTTTTTTTAAATTTGGTTAAATAATTTAATACTTTTAGATCAAATAATTGTTTTGAGTTTAAAATTTATTTCTTTATTTAAAAAAAAGACAGTTCTGCAAAACCAGAACTGGGAACCGATGGTTCAATTCCAATTCCATAATTTAAGATCTGGAACTAGTGGTTCCGATTTCAAAACCGTGGCGATGTCTATTCCAATATTTGGATACACTTTTAAAAGCGACATCACAATTTCTAGAATTGACGATTTCAATTTTGATAGGAATTTGAATTTTGCTCTTTAAAATGCGGAATCACGATTCCATTCATTCTTCATAAATGATTACTATTAAATTTACATTTTTATCTTCTTATAAATTTATTATTCATATTAATTACTTAGTATATTTTCCACAAATACTATATTAATTTCATTCAATTCCATAATGTATCCATTTAAAAAATGAATTTATCATTCATCCCTCATTCCATTCCATTATATTTTTTTCATTTCATTTTGAACGATTCGACGTATGAAATACGATCATTTATGAACGAAATGAGTTCTTAAACTTTTTGAATTCTTTCATTGAATAAGAAATTTCCCCTTTTATAATATATAATTTAATTTTATTAAGTATATTAGATAAAAAGCATATAGGACTCATGAGATTCAAAAATATATAAAAGATCTTGTGTAAAGAACTTTAAAAAAATTATGAGATCTTTCTTTTAGAAAAAAAAAAAAAACTGATGTAATACCTTAGTCGCCGATGGACGTGGATATAGGGATGTAAACGGGGCGGGTCTGAGGCAGGTCATTCTGTCCCAAAACCCGTCCTGATTATAAAGGGGGTGTCCCAAAACCCGACCCGACCAGATTTTTAAGGAACCTGAACCCGACCTGATAAATTTATTGAAATTCTTAATCTTTTATCTTTTGCACGGTAGGTTTTTTTTTTTTTTTTAATCATCTATGTTTTGCCATATTATTACGATGTCATCTCATATTGAAAAAATAATTAAATTATACCTCAGATGAATTGATTCAGTTCATTTCCCTCTCTCGCTTTTTATGACATGCTACAATAATGAATAAATAAAAAGAGCCATCTCTTGATCATATATATATATACCTTAAGCAATAACAAGGCAGTAATTACCAATAAGAAGTGTTTGAGGCCATTCACATTTGCAAAGTTCATTTTTATTTAATCCGATTTTGATTTCGATTGTTCCTCGTTGGATGTTCATACATAGATTTTGTGTGTAAATACATGACAATATTTTATTAGGAAAAATTTCATCTTTTGCTTTTTTAATGAATAAAAAAATAGATTATTCGATTTATCTGGTTTTTTAATGTACATTGATTATTGAGATAAATACCAAATAGATATATAAAAGAAACACTTCTTAATAGGATTGATGAGCTGTGTTGTGTATATATAGACACCAATAATAGCATTATCATAGAAAACTTATTACAATGACGGAATTTATATATGCTTTTAGAAAAGAGTCACTAGCTGTTATTTATTTATTAAAAGACTTACATATATCTATATATATATAATACATACCAACTCAAAATAATAATAATAATAATATAATAATAATAATAATAATAATAATAATAAATAATAATAAAATAATGACACTACAACCGATCCATATATTCTTGATTTATTTGTCATTATATATATATAATATCTATTTTTTCTGAGAAAATTAATTTTTACTTTGTTGTTTGCATGGGAAAGAAATGAATTTTGAAAAAGTGGGGAGGTTGCACATGGAAATTGATTTTCTCTGGATAATTGGTCAGTAATTATTAATTGTAAATACAATTTATATCCTATCATGTGACTCAATACATGAATAATAAAATGATTATATGAAAAGCATCATTCAACTAATGAACAAGTAAATACATGGGAAAGAAATGAATTTTGAAAAAGTGGGGAGGTTGCACATGGAAATTGATTTTCTCTGGATAATTGGTCAGTAATTATTAATTGTAAATACAATTTTATATCCTATCATGTGACTCAATACAAGAATAATAAAATGATTATATGAAAAGCATCATTCAACTAATGAACAAGTAAATTCCTTAAACTAAATTTTTTATTTTTTTTAATTAAATCGGGTTGGGTTTTCCCAACGAGTTATGAGTACAACCCAAAACCCGACCCTAAACCCTATAGGGTTTTTAGAGAGGCGGGCGGGCGGTACCCTATAACGACCCGCCCCGGTTGCATCCTTACGTGGATATTCCTATTGTTATTATTATTGCCGTATATCTATTTTTGTACCTATTAGATATCTCTACTTTTTTGAATGCACACGTAAACCTGGTTTGACTGAAAACATAAATAAAGATAAAATATAAAATTAACACATACAATACAAAAGTCATAATTATAAATGAATTTGATTATTTATAATCTTTGTTCAATTTCATATTTTCTTGACCTAGAATGTAAATGAGACGCATATATACTTCATAGTCCACAAACACAAATTACAACCCGAGTAATGGACCTCGATAGTTGGGTATTTGTAAAATTGTTTAGTATAGTTATGTTCATAAAACCTCCCATTACAGGGTCATGGTTTTATAAACCTCGAAAAGGGCATCTCATGGTGATTCCAGCAATTTATAAGAGGGCTCTTTGAAAGGCTCCTTTTGTATTTGTTGGGGGTGTATCTTTGTTGGAGACTGATATGATAACAGTTGAGTAGCTTGAACTTAAACCACTTAGGTAGTTTATCAAATCAAATACAAGTTTTATGGTATTGAACTCAAATAATTTGCTAGTGCAATTAAGTTTCAATCCAGCTTAAGTATATTTACCTAATTCAAGTTGATTTTGAATATTGGTTTTATTTTAATTGAATAAAGAAAACTTTAAAGAAATTAAGCTTAATTGAAATAAATTTGAAGGAGATGTAAAAGAAGATATTGTTTTCTATGTTTGATAACATATAATTCACCCATGGAAAAAAAAAAAAAAATACACATATACGTGGTTTCCTTTATTGTCTTACATTTTTAATAGAAGTTGGTAAAAGTGTGCTATGTGTATGTGTCTGTGTGTGTATAGATATTTCTAAATAAATAAACAGTTTTGTTTTGTTCAACCAATGCAATAGTAATATGTGTATATATATATATATATATTCCCTCAAACTGAGTCATAATATAAATCTTTTGAAAGAAAAATGAAATTTCAATTCTTATTGATTGATGTTGAATTTGAGTTCGGTTTGGTTAAGTTTTTTTCCCTTTCTTATATAATTCACTACGATACTCAAATTTTTCATTTTTTATGATGACTCTTAAATTTTTTACACTGAAGCTCGAAAAAAACAGTTTGTATTACGATCAGCAAAACAATCAAAGTTGGTAGAAATTATTATGTGTGTTCAAGATAAAGGAAGACAGCACGCACGGTTAACTGTTTTCAAACTAACAAGAGCAAATGAATTTCCGACAGAGCTTTTGCTAATACACCATGCGTGGATGCTTGTGGAAAATGTTTCATTCAAAGATAATGCTCTCGTAAAGAAACATATAGAAGTGCGTATATATATAAGTGATTTGCTTTAAGAATTACGTGCACCGAAAGAGCTCTAAATATAAGCTAATGATAGTAAAATAAAATCTTTTCTTGTATTGAATATTTATTGATGGCTGTCACATTTATTACTTTACAATATATATATATATATGTATATTCTCTCCGAAACAAAAATTATTATTGGATAGAACGGAGTGAGGTTGAGATATTGCTTTTACTCTAGAAAACAATAAATTAATAATAAATCCATATTTGCCTCCAATTCCAAGATCTCTCGACAGTATATCAAGATTTACACGATAGTGTATCAACAAACTAGGATATATATATATTATTATATTATATTATTATGGTCTGTTTGTTTTGGCTTTTTTCCGGCAGATACAGACACTTTTTCAAACTTTTTTCTAATAAATTATTTATCAAGAAACAGATATAGATAAAAAAAAATTGACAGTTCTCATCAAAAGATCAAATAGAACAAATATAGATAAAATTTAGATGCAAATCGGATATATTTTGCACATATCATTTTAAAAAAGATACAGATACAGATGAAAAACAGACAATCCAAATAGACCAATATACATATATTATAGGTTGTACATTATGGCACTTGTAAAAAGATTTTTTGTTTGAAAATTATTATTATATTTTTTATAATCGATTACATTGATATATTAATTTTGGAAATAAATTTTTGTATTGAAACTGCAAAAGGATTGGTAAGAAGTGATAGCCTAAATTGAAATATTAGATATCGAAGGGATAATGTTACAAATAGTACTTGAATTTTGATAAAAATATGTAATTAAGTACTTGAACTTTTAAATTGATCAATTTAATACCTAAACTATGAAATCGATCAATTTAGTACTTGAAAAGCTTTAAAATTAATCAATTTAGTACCTAAAAAAACTTGACAAGGAGTACTGTTGTCGTACATAAAAAGTTCTTTTAGGTATTAAATTGATTAATTCAAATTTTATATACTGAATTAATCAATTTAAAATTTAGATAGCTAATTTCATATTTTATAAAAGTTCAAAATATCATTCGTTACATGAACCCTAATTAAAATAACCTCATTCACAAGACCTCCTAATATATATTTTAGTAAAAATTTATCAGGTGGATCAATCATGCGAGGCAATGCATGATATCACCATTACAAAACTTACATGATGATCACATGGTGTTGAATTGGCACTACAAGTGTCGGTGAGTTTCCCTTCATAAAAAGAGCATGGGCGGTTCTTAATAGAAATTTGAGGTTAAAAATAATTTTGTCGGCTAAGAAAAAAGACCTAAGGCTTAGGAATCTATACTATGCTAACTATTAGAAAAGAGAACGAAGACATGATAAGCATTTTTGCAATGGAAACACATGGAGAAAAAAGAAAGCATATCCTATAATCCTCATAGTCAATATATTGACCTTATGGGAGTTGATCATACCGATATTCTATTATCTTTTCAGTTTTCTTTAGAAAATGGTTTAATATAAATAACTCTTCTAAGACTCCCTTGTATTCATTTTGTTCAAATAAAGCGCGTAACACAATATTTTTTTTGGCAAAATTCTATGGTTTTGTTATTAATTTTGATGGAATAAGTTCCGTCACTATTCAATGGCTTACACTATACCTAATCATGATTGAATTACTAAAATAGTTAATATTTCAAGTTTAAGGAGTCAACAAATAATAACTCATTTTTAGGAAAATTAAGTAAAATATTTTTTTATGTTTAACAAATTCTAGCTCTTATATTTTTAATAAAATTCATTGTGAGTTATTAGGTCCAACACCCGTTTTATTTATTGGAAATTTTCAATATTAAGTATGTTTTGTTGATGATAACCCTTAATATAAGTGGATCACACTTCTTAATCATAAAATTGAATTTGTTCATGTTTACATGGCTTTTGGATAACATGTGTTAAGGCAATTTGACAAAAAATAAGAAATCTTTCACTATGATGGTAATGGTAAGTTTTTTGATACACGTCTCAACTCTTACTTTCAAGCATAAGGTATAGTTCATCAAATCTCTTGTTGACATACATTACAACAAACATGCATGATTGAACATTGACATAACTTGAAATTGAGACATGAAACCTATAGTATTATCTCCGACAACATATTTAATTTATATAAATGCTTAACGATGTATTAGGAGCAACGTGGTGCATCAAGATATGAGTTATTGAAAACCCTAGTCTCCGAAAAGAACTGCTCCCTTCTCAATTCCAAAAAAATGGATAGTTCTTGACTACATCAATTTAACACATAACAAAACTTGAAAAAATGAAGCTAGGCAACAATCACAACATATAACATATGCTAAACTTGAAATTCCAAAATGTCTTAATTATGTTCTTGACCCTATTAATTCTAGTATATTACATAAGTAGAGGCACTTCACTGTAATGGAAACCAAATTTTTGAAACATAAACAAAATTTACATTTTAACCACACAACAAATGTCAACTACAAAATTTCAACTATTCGATTGCTTTAATTTCCATACACTAAAGTAGCTACATCACTCTTCTTAGAACTTGATTTCTTGAAAGTTCAATTAAACCTCGGAAGCATAACACACCACAAAGAAGAACACCAAAAGTTCAAGAAAGGTGAATTGTATAATTGTGTGTGTGTGCGTGTGCGTGTGTGTGAGAGAGAGAGAGAGAGAGAGAGAAGAGAGAGGTCAAATTGACTCATGACTACCTTTTTCTACTATTTAGTGCGAAGTTGCAATTATGGATTTGTTATAAAGCTTTAACACAGTTCGCAGTTATGGATTTGTTATAAAGCTTTAAGAGAGTTTTGGTTTATAGGGTTTGGTGATGTGAGAAAGTTCTAGAGAGTTTTAATTTCGAAAGGAAGCACTTTGACACCCTTTTTCCAAAATTCTTTTTTTTTTTTTTTTGGTACATATAAGGTGATTCTTTTATTTATTTATTTATTTGATATATAAAAGGGTAAGGGTTCACACTATTGCCTTTCATATAAAGAAAGTAACGATTATAAATAACTGTTTCCTGAAACATGTGACAACATTTTTTTTAAAGAACCGTTGCTAAGGTAATTGGTTAATATAAAGATTATGAAACCATTGTTTTATTTTTTTGTATATTAAAATTATAGGAAGGTTGTCAAACTATTGCTATGCATATTATTGCCTAAACTCATTTTTGTAGTAGTGATTAGACAGCATCCTTACTACATATTTGCATTCATGCATCAAGTTCTCTCGAGATTCTCATGAAACTCCCTTCGATCTTTAATTAGCATTGAGCAATTCATAAAGAGATAACTCACTTGTTAAGACGTGTACACGCTCGTCTATCTCTATGTAAGAGTACCTACGGCTACCATATGTTAGATAAGGGAAAAAAGTCAATTCGTAGGTAGAACACTTATAATTTGATTTTCCTCTTTAATTAATGTGAGGCTTGATGGGTCACACTTTTGGTTTAAAGGCTTAGTTGAAAAATGATTGTTAACGGTTGGTATAGGTAGAGCATGAGTCAAATTGTTTAGTGAGAATGTGAGGTATGTAAGTTATCATGTAAAGCTTCATCATTTGGATTGATGGATTATGCTAGTTATTGTAGTATAGGAAAATGTGTCATAAAGGTTTATGGTAATAAAAAAAAATCAAGCCACATAACTTGTTCTTTTGTTAGTGACAACTATTCACTATAGTTTTCTAACATTAATCCTATGTTGAAGGAACTTGATGTTTATGATATTTGCATTTACATGAAATTATGTGTTGGTTTTGTGATTAAAATGTTTGCTTTTACTTCACTTGGTTTGTGTACAACATTTTAAGCTGAAAAGAATCTTCATGAATTTAGAGTTTTGAGAGTTCAAGAGGAACTTAGTAACTCAAAGTATGCTAATGAAAAAAAGTTATGACGTGTTTCTTGTGCCAAAGGTCATTGCTTGGTGTGATTTCTATCGTGTACTTGATAGCCTAAAGGTAAATGATTGATAATATTAAACTAAATTTGACGAGTTTGTTATATGTGTTGTCCAAATGCACATGCATGTATTCAAGTCTAATTTCAATTCTAGGTCTTCATGAACTATTATCATCATTATCATCATCATCATTAATGTCAAAAATGGTACATAAGCTTTCATAAAAAGTTTAATTATGCACCTGAAGTTTGGTTTTGAATAATTTGGTACCTGAAGTAAGTTATCGTATACATTTTTCTTACCTAATTGAACTTATTTCAAGTAGGAAAAATATACGTGAAAAACTTGTTTAAGGACCAAATTATTCAAAACCAAATTCTATGTGAAAACTCGTTTTGGATATCATATTATTCAAAACCAAACCTCAAGTACTTGATTGAACTTTTTACGAAAGTTTAGATACCATTTTTTGACATTATCCCTTATTATTACTACAACCTAAAAGCTCTTCCCCATTTGTTTTTTTTTTTTTCCAACCTTTATGTTTGTTATTCTCTTCTTTGCAATGTAGAGAGTGAAATTAGTTATTGATAAACCTAATATATTCCTAATTCATGGTGCTAAATTACACATTATTTAGTCATTTTATTGATAATTATCATGAAAAAACACTTAAAAAGAATTAAAATTTATTTCTAGGTTTTTAAAAGAGAGATTTTAAGAAAAGGAAGGACTTTTGATCAAATTGAAGTTTAGAAGTAATTTATGGTTGACATATGGAAGATGTGGTCGTGTCACCGAACCATGTCATTTGAATTAGCCAGATAAGTGCCTTAGAAGATAAAGTTGAAATTTGACGTGACATGATTGGAAGACATGACCAAACTAAGTCGTATCGTTCTCAAGAACTAGACGTTGCACATATAGAATTCTACATGACCAGGTGACATGACTTGTTACTTTCATGTCGTTCTCAATGACTTGATATTTTGGAAACCTTTCAAAATTGAGAAGATCCTTCTTAGGCATGAAGAAAAAGGTATTTTGGAATGATTTTGGAAAGGATTCAAGGTTCCAACCCTCACATGTAAGGAGATTAACAATTTTCCCACTTTAAGGAATCATTTTTCTATTTTGGAACCTTAACTTGTCAATCAAGAAAGAGGCTTTCCTATCCTTCCAATCTTCAAGTTTGCTATTCCAAGTGAAGAAAAATCCTCTTTTAAAGGTTAAGGAACATCTATATAAGAAGGATAAGGCAGTAAAAGCAAGATATATACAATTACAAGCTTATAAAGTGTATATATCAAGCTTATAAGTACAACACTTCGAAAATTTTAGTTGTAAGTCAAAGCGTGCTTCATCTAAATTATAACAGGGGGTTATGTTTTGTTCTTTATCTTCATCTGTTCTTGTTACTTTTCTTATGGAGGAGTAAAATTTTAGTTTAGATGTTGTTTATGTGATTGATTCTTATAATTTTCAATATATTGATTGATTTCTTAAATTTAATTGTATTGTTTCAATTGTTTTATCTTGAATTGATGGCTGTAATATTGATTCTTGATTATATTTCATGTGAATTAATTGAAATATTGTTTACATGAATAGGTCTACACAATCAGAGGAGTTGCATGAAATTGCAGAAATAGGACAACATAAATCTCCAAAATAAGGGTCAAACCTAATATGTGAGTTTGAGATCATTAATGCAGTCTTAATGGCTTCAACGAAAAAGAAATTTTAGTTAATAAACCAAGAGTTATCATTTGATAATCTTGAAAGAGATATCAAATTACCTTAGAAATTCCTACCGTTCAAGAATATCAACAATAATATTGAAATTATCCTTAGTGCAATCACATAAAACCTAGTTAGAATTCGAAATTTAAATGCTTTTGCAATTTAGTTAATTTTTAGAAAACTTGACTTATGACTTGTAATTAGCTAGTAGTTATTATATACTTTACTTGATTTTGTTAGTCCAACAATAAGAGAAAGATAAGTATTAGTACTCATTGATCCTTATGGGAATGATACTTATACTCGATTCCTATACCATAGTATTGATATGTCCACTTACTTGTGTATGATCATAGGTAGGATTTAAGTTTGAGTTTTCAGCTTGTTATTGATTATTGATTGCTATTGATCAATTATGAATCATGAGATGACATAGGATGAGTTTAAGGTAAAAACAAGTAAATTGTAAAAGTTTAAGATTGGTTGTAGGAAAAATATTAAAGTTCAGATTTCTGCAATTTTTGACAGACTGTATGCCCTCCTGGAGAATCTATGCTGCCGGCATAGGATGAGAACAGTAGCGTTTTTCTTAACGCTGGGACGAATGCCGTCGGTGTTCATTAGGGTTTCTTTCAACACCGTATGAAACTGCTGGCGTAGGGTATGAATTTGCCGGCATATGTAATAGAATCGAAGTTCTAGGAATTCAAAGCCCCGATGAACGCTGCCAGCGCTCGTGTAAATCTTGCTAGCGTAGGGTGTACGCCGACAAGATCTACATGTACGCTGCTGGTGTAGGGCTGGCGTATGACCAAATTTCTATAAATACTAGACGCGAAAAACATTTTCAACAGAAATTCCTTTTATCTTTTTCTCCTTCGTATAAGAGATTTTTGGAGTGTTCTTGGAATTCTAAGGTTGGAGAATCATCAAAAGGGTGTTTTTGATCCAAAGTAAGTAATCTTAACCTTCTCATATGGATTATACTAATTTTATAAGTTTCTTAGGGTTTGGTTGGATTTTTGCACGAAGGTTCTTGTGAGGAACCCTAGCACGTGTTGAGATCCTTGATTGGTGAATGCAAGTCAGGTTTTAGCGATTCAAATAAGTAAGTTTATCTCCTCTATGATGGATTCAAACAAAATACGAGTTAAACAATCCTTATATGTTCTTTATGTTATGTAAATTAGGGTTTTGGTAAAAATATTTGGTAAAAATATTTGGTAATTGTAGAGTTTTGTGCAGTTCATTGTTGTTCTTGAGGATATTTGTGGAGTTTGATAGGAATAGACAGAGTAGATAGCGGAGATTTCTTCTCAAGTTAGGATTTTTGGAGAATTCATATTTGTTAGGATATATATTGATAATGTATTCATATCTGTTGATGTATGTATATTTTGTAACAGGATATTTGGAGTTTGTGGAATTGTTGTTGTGTTGATATAGGAGTTTGTCGAGTTCAGGTTGTCTTTGTTGTTGTTGATATCGGATTTGAGGATTTGATTTGTATTCCTGAAATCGAGAAAGGTACGACCAATCCTTGCTTGCTGTCTTTGCCTGTAAGTTTAGTATTAATTGAATGCATGTAGGAACATAATTTCTTAATAAACTTAATCGTTATTCGGGTTAATAGTTGTATGATTGATTGTGCTTGGCTTTGACCAGTAAAGACCTGGCGGACATATTGGTGAGGCACCCTGATGATCTTGGTGTGAGGTTGTTCCTAGTGGACTCATGCCTTGATATGATTCTGATAGAATTAGGTATTTTGGATTCGGGTTTTTGGGGAGTACCCACTCATCCATATATGTATATGATTATTATTTTCAAAAAGTTGTTTGATTTTCAATGGACTCTGAGTAACTCCGAGTTCAGAATTAGTGTATGCCTAATATTGAACTGTGTTGTTTGGTTGGCTTAAGAAAGATAATAATATAACTGTTTGCATTAGTTTAAGTTGCATGAATTATATGCCTTTTGTATGTGCATATGCATTTGTTTAAATTGGAGTTATCGCACTGGGTGTTGCCGCTCATTCTTTAAAAATTTTAGGTATAGGTGAAGTAGATATAGTGTATGATCTATTCGGTTATGAATTATTCTTTGATAGCAGGGATAACGATAGTGGACCCGACTACCCAGCCGAGAGTTAGGCTTCATATACCAAGTTTCTTAGAGAAGACATGTTTTGATTATTTGAGATCGTAGTTGGATTCATAATTGGTTTTAAATGAAAATATTTTAATGTAAACAGTATTTAGTTTTTGTTGAATTTCTTGATTGTGAAGTCAACTTGGATTTTATGCTTGAACCATGAGTTTATGTTTTATGAAGTATTAGTTTTTATGTTGAACAGGTTTGGTATCCTATGAGTGTTTACAGGTGATGATTGTATTAATTTGTGGATAATAGAGCCTTTGCGTATCCTATATAAGAGAGGATGCGTGGTGGGTTATAATGCCTTATTTTAGGGCATTACACTCCATCTTGACACAAATTTAGGGGCAAAATCAACAATCACCAATCTTCAAAAAAAAAAAAAAATTCTCCTCTCTTCCACAAATCCCAAAGGATATCAATTAGCAACAAATACTAACCAAATGCTGATAGTGCATAAGCAACAAGATTTGCTTTTGCATATCTCTAAGGAGGTTTAACTTCTTTCCTAGGTCTGTCTTTACCAATAGAATATTATGGCTATGGTGGTGATATAGAAACAGAGCCACTCTACTCTTCTATTCTAGTCTGAGAAGTAGGTTTTGGTGTAGAACTTGAACTAATCTCAAACTCCACATACATGCTTGATTTCTATTGTACTTTATCAGATGAAGTATTAGAAGATAAGTGATGTAGCATAGCTGTTTCATCAAAATCACATCTCTAATAACAATGAATTTCTTCAATTTAGGACACCACAACTTATATCCCTTGACACTAGGTTTGAAACAAAGAAATATACATTTCAGAGATCTAGGCTGAAGTTTCCCATTGTCAACACGAGCATATGTAGGACATCCAAAAATCTTTAATTTTAAATGATTACCAGGAGTACCAGACCATACCTCTTGTGGATTTTTCTTCTCAATTGCAATTGATGGAGACCTATTAATCAAACAACCTATTGTAGAAACTACTTCAGCCCAGTATGACTATGGTAACTGGGCATTAGAAAGCATATACCTGACTTTCTCCATAATAGTTTTATTCATCCATTTTGCTATCTTATTTTGTTGAGGTGTACCAAGAATTATTAGATGCCTCACAATTCCCTTATTTACATATAACATTAAAATCATTAGATCACAACTCTAAGCCGTTATCAGTGCAAAGATGCTTTACTGTTTCCCAGTCTATTTCTCAATCATCGTCTTCCACTCCTTAAATATGGATAGAACATCATTCTTCTATTTCAAGAAAAATACCAAACCTCTTCTGAAAAAATCATCAATGATGGTCAGCATAAAAATAACACCTCTACTTGAAGGCACTCTAGATGGCCCCAAAGATTAGAATAAATATAGTTAAGGGTATCCTTTATATTGTGAGTACTTGTAATGAATATGACTCTCTTTTGCTTCCCAAAGAGGCAATGTTCACAAAACTTCAATTTGTTGATGCCTTGCCCTTCAAGAAGTCCTCTTCTACTCAATTCAGTCATAAAGGCTTCACTCATATGCCCTAGACGCATATGCTAAAGTCAAATAGCATCTTCATTTGATAGAGAAGAAGAAGTGATGGCTGTATTACCTATAATCACTAAACCCTGCAAAACATTAGGTTAACATTCCTTTTCTATCCCTTCATCATCACGATCCTTTACTGATCATCAAAACTCCACCTTCACCAGTATATTTATACCCTTTTATATTAAGAGTACTTAAAGAAATCAAATTTCTCTTCAAGTTAGGCATATGTCTCATATCAGCAAAAGTCCTACCAACACCATCAAACATTTGGATTTTGGTGATACCAATACCTGCAACCTTGTAAGAGGCTTTATTACCTAACAAGATAACATCCTTGGATACCTTTTCATATTTCGAAAACCAGTTTCGATTAAGACACATATGAGAAGTACGATTAGAATCTGTAATCCACTCCTCACCGGTCTGAGGATCATTATTAGAAGCAATAAGAAGTTCTCCACCACTATGGTCTTCAACAACATCTGTTTCAGCGGATTTTTCTAATTGTTTCCCCTTTTGATTCTCAATAGCTCTCTTATTTTTATTCTATAACTTATAGCATTCAGATTTGATGTGTCCTTTCTTCTTACAATACCTACAGATCTTATATCTATTTGCTGATTTTGATCTTCCTCTTGAATTACCACTTGAATTGCATTCCTGACTCCCACCATGAGTAACAATCCCTCTATTAGAGGCTCTAGTGTAATCACAAGATGTGTCATCTTCTCAAAAGAAGCCAAAGCATCATAAACTTCCTCTATGAGAAGAGAATCACGACTATACAAATTGTGTCTTTAAAATTTGAATAAGAGGGAGGTAGTGAACATAATAAAATTAAAGCTAAATCCTCTTTATCATACTTAATCTTTAAAGTTTCCAAATCAGAAACAATTTCCTTAAAGATGGTCAAGTGATCTTCTAGCAACCTACCTTTAGTCAAACACTGTGAATATAATCGCTGCTTCAAATGCAATTTACTAGTCAAACTTGTTATCATACACAACTGCTCCAATTTTAGCCAAAACCTAGCAGTTGTCCTCTTCTTCAACACATCTTGCAATATATGATTTGATAAATGAAGATGAACTTGAGAAAGGGTTTTTTGATCCTTATGTTTTTTTTTCTTTAGGTAACCATAACGTAAGCATTTTATCAAACCCTAATAAAGCATCATCTAAATCCATCTATGTGAGAATCGCTCGCATCTTGCCATGCCATAAAGAAAATCTTGTGTTCCTATCCAACAATGGGATATCATACTTTATTGTTGCCATTATAAAGAAAATAAAACCAAAACCCTTAGCTCTAATACCAGTTGTTAGGAAGGGGCGAAGCTTTCAATGGGGAGAAATTCTTCAAATAGGTTTATGAAGGGATATACAAATGGGCTTGACACCATCTATAACCCAAATATTTAAGGTATTAGATTAGTGGATCTTTTCTCTTATAAACTCTTTACATAAGTGTCATATTTTTCATATGGAATTTTTCCAACCTCAGATTTGTATCCTAACAGAATATATATGCTTGTGACCAATAGTTTATTGATCTAGAATGATTTGTTGGAAATGCAAGAGTCTTACGCATCAATATTGACATCCATGCAAATTGCACTTGATTTATTGCACTTTCAAAGAAGAGAAGTTCGTAAAATAAAAATCGAAGTTTGGGAAATTGTTGACACGAGCATAATATACAGGGAAAGAAGTACAAATTGGTCACAAAATAACAAAATCATTCAGTCGCCATGGGCTGAATTCGATTTGATTTGCCCTAATAGTGCTAAATATATGACGCATTATTCTATCCTTTTGTCGAGCATATTTTCTTGTAATTTTGATGCATTTTCACCGGCCAGAAAGTCAAACTAACTTCTTCAGTACAATTTGACTAGTAATTAACATCATATGCGTTGTGGACTTATCAAATGTCGACTAAGGCAGTCTTCTGTCCAAGTGGGGTTGACATATTCACACTGACATGATTGACTCGTGTTGAAAAACATATTTCTCTACATCGGCATGTTATTTTTGGGTCCCGCACTTAATGGTCTATTGATTATATAAAATTTGGAAGGCTCTCGACAATCACTGAGAAATGGGCCATTTCGTGTCATTTTAAGCCATCACGGGCTCGCTGCATTGATTTTAATTTTGCCAAATAATCAGTGATGGGCATTTTTTCTTTTTATCATGCAATTACTATATAATATGCTAGCAATTGTTAGCAATTTGTATCATTTACTTAAAATCAATTTAAAGGTATTAAGGCTTAAAAGTGACCTTCGATTCTCTTTCCAAGTTTGTCCCATTATTGTGTAGGATTTTCAAGTTTGTCTCGTTATTATTTTTACTAAATTTGTTTTAGTTGTTTAAAAGATGTAAAATTGAATGAAATCTATAAAATAATTTCTTATATCATATTTGTTTTCAGTCATAACTATATTTTGTCGTGCGGTGCATAGTACAAACTCTTAGTTCATAATGGTCATTTTTTGCTGAGGAAAATATTTAGGTATTAAAAAAAATTTTTGAACACCATCTCCATTACATTATCGCTCCACGAAATTTCGAAGACAATAGAACTTTACTATATCATACAATCTCTAAGTTTTTAGTCCTTAGGACTTATAATTGTTTTTTTTTCCCCTACTATTAGAACTAAAAGGGGATTCTAATTTGATCTACCCTGCTAAGAGACTAGTATTAATAAAACCTGACCATAAGGCATTAGCTAATTGCTTAATTTGAAAGGATTTTACCCAAATTGAAGCAATTCGGTAGAAGAATAAATTAAAGAAGAAATGTCATGCTATCCTTCTTTGTTATGAATAATCATCATTATATTCTCCTAAATTTTTGCTAAAGTACCCACTACTCCTCTCGTCCCTCGCATTGGTTTCTTAATTAAGCATGCACAGGTGTCATTTAGTTTTAGATGCACAAAATCTAGTATATTCTATGTGGATTGAAATGCGCATCATTAAGGTTTTGGAATCATGACATAGATAAAGGTGCCACAAATCTACATATTGTAGATAATTCATTTAATTTGCATCCGTTTTTATCTCAATATCGGTTTAAAATAATTTACTATATATAGAAATTTAATTTTTAAAAGCAGAAAAAGAAGAATTTTCCCTTTTTTTTTTTCTATTTGATTTTTCTTAATCAGCATGGATTCACTATCTTCAACTTGTTTGGCCATTTTACTAAACAAAGCTGCACAGCAACTCTGCAAACTGCAAAAATCATGTGATTATGTATAAAGAAATAACAATAGTATTTCTCACTATGGAATGATGGAGTCAAGATTGTTCTGAACCTACTCCCTTTTATCTTTTCTAAAATCCCATAATGGCAAAGCTGGAAAAAGCTTCCCCATCACTGATCTCCAGTCCGAAAAGTGCAACTCAATAGTAAATAAACATGGAAAAGTACACGAGCTCTAGTTTAGACAGTGGGCAAGGAAGTTACAGCTTTCACCTACCAATTAATGGCTCAAAACAATCCAGCCCAAAGAGAATACAGCTCTTGATCAATATATATATATATATATATATTATATATTATATATTTCCTATTATTCCTACTTAGACTTTAAAGCGATAAATTATATTGAATATCCTACGTATTTGGTAAAAATATTTGAGCTGATCAACCTGTATTATTTTTTATTTTTCAATTGCATGTGGTTATGTATGTATAGATTTTCTAAATTCTCAAAAAATGATTTGACTTATATTTTGACTTTTCTATACTTTACAAAAGTATGCATGTTCATATTCAGAATCTCAAAATTATCATCATGAACCAAAAATAGTGACAATATTGAGACTTTAGATGATTTGGAGTAAAAAAATTTTATGGTTCAATCAACGGAACTTTAGTCAAGAAAAGAAAGAAAAATCAATGAAACTATTTAACCCATTATTATTAAAATGATTGTAACAGATAATGCAAAAAGGGTTTTAATAGTTTGATCATGGTTACCTTTAAATTTGAACTGTGTTAAGCCCAACGCTAGGCCCGGTCCACCACTTAACTCCCTTACACTCTGTGTTAGGGTTTGATAGACACAACACTCTCTAATCCTCTTCGTGGTAAGTCTTCTCCTAGCTCTCAGATACAATGTCTGCTAGGGTTTACTATTATCTGCTGTGATTTCTCTTTTCTTTAACGATCTATGTACGAAACTAACTCTCTTCTCTTTCACTGTTGCGAGGAAGAGGATGACAAATGGATAACTGGATTCGAGTTCCAGAAAGACTCCTTAAAGCTTGTGCTTATTTGGGGTAAAAGATGCTCCCCTTGCTGTTGCCTTTCTCATTTATATGTTCACTGTACAGTTAAGCATGTTGTTGTACAGCTAAGCATTCTGTTACAAGTTTTCTGTTACAACTACCGTACTGATATCACTATTGAATCTAGTTACAAATATGAAAGTTCTATTGTATTCTATTACATGCATGCTATTATCCTCCTTAAGTGATGTAATCCTTCAAATAAGAAGGTGTCTTTCGTGTTCTTGAACTGCGGTTCATAACACGTTGCTCCGTGGTAGGAAAAAACACCTTGTCCTCAAGGTGATAGTCTGGAAAATCCGCTTAAAATCTTGCCAATCTACCCATGTAGCATCTTCGGGTGGTAGTGATTCCCATTGAACTAAGAGTTGTAAAAACTCTTGGCCCTGCGTATTACCCTTCTTGAATCCAAAATAGCTAAAGGATGAACAATAGGAAAATTTCCAAAGAATGTAAGGGAAGAGGAACCTCAGTACATGTTCGTCCTTCAGCTTTTTTAAGAACAGATACATGAAAGACAGGGTGTATGCGAGAAGTACTAGGAAGATCCAATTTGTAAGCCACTGTTCCCAACTTCTGTAGTACTTGATAGGGCCCAAAATAACGTCTGGAAAGCTTATAAGACAACCTATTGGCAAGAGATGTTTGCCTATATGGTTGAAGCTTAACATACACCCAATCCCCCACTTCAAAAGCTTTATCAATCCTCTGCTTATCAGCTTGAGATTTCATTAGCTGTTGTGCTTTCAACAAATGAGAGCGAAGCTGGCGTAAAATCTCATCTCTAGTCTTCAATTCATGGTCCACAGCTTCATTAGCACTAGTCCCCAAAATATAAGAAGGCACTGTAGGGGGTTCTCTGCCATATAAAGCTGAAATGGTGTCATCTTAGCACTTGTGTGAAAACTGGTGTTGAAAGAAAATTCAGCCCATGGTAAAAACTTAGGCCATTGATTTGGTTTATCCATAACAAACGACCTGAGGTACTGTTCCAGACATCGGTTAAATACCTCAGTTTGACCATCCGTTTGGGGATGGTATGCTGAACTCATCTTCAAAGTGGTACCACTGAGCTTGAATAATTCCCCCAAAATCTACTCATAAAAACTTTGTCTCTGTCAGAGACAATGGATTTAGGAATGCCATGCAATTTAACCACCATATCCACAAATAATCTGGCCACTGTAAAGGCAGAAAAGTGAGCAGACAAACACCCAAAATGACAGTACTTGGTTAGACGATCCACCACCACCAGTATAACCGAATACCCATTGGAAACTGGTAGTCCAATGATAAAATCCATAGAAATGTCCTCAAAAACATTCTGTGGAATGGGCAATGGTTGAAGCAACCCTGCAGGGCATGTGGTCAAATATTTGACTTGTTGACACACATGACAAAGCTTCACAAAGTTTTCCACATCCTTCTTCATTCCCTTCCAATAAAAAGAGGCACCCAATCGCTTGACTGTCTTTAAAACTCCCAAATGTCCACCAATTGGAGAGGAATGGAATTCCATTATTAGAGAATTAATAATGGAAGAATGAGAAGGAATATAAAGTCGATTGCCATAATATAATAGACCCTCTCTATAAGAAAGTGGAACAGGTCCCACTATCCCTTGCTGCACATCAGAAAGCAATCGATTCCATTCTTTATTCTCTTGATACTCTGTTTTAATTAGTGTAACAAAGTCTAAAGAGAGTAAAGATAAAGCAAAACATTGAGATTCGTCCGAGAAACTCCTCGAAAGGGCATCAGCCACCACATTCTGTGCCCTGGTTTATAGATGATCTCATAATCATATCCCAACAATTTAACCAAGTACTGTTGTTGTTCTGGAGTTTGAATAACTTGATTCAAAGCTTCACGAAGGCTCTTTTGATCAGTCCGAATAATAAAATGGCTTCCCAACAAGTATTGACGCCATTTCTTAACAGCCTCCACAATAGCCACCATTTCTCTAACATAAGCACTCTGTTTTTGCATTCTTAAGGAGAATTTCTTACTAAAGAATGCAATTGGTTGTTTGCCTTGATGCAAAACTGCCCCCAATCCTAAACCTGAAGCATCAGTGTCAATGATAAATTGTTGCGAAAAATCTGGCAAAGCTAAAACTGGAGTCTGAGTCATAGCTTGCTTCAACAAGTTAAATGCTTCTGTAGCTGCAGCAGTCCATTCAAAAGAATGCTTCTTAAGTAAATTTGTTAAAGGAGCAGCTATAGTGGCATACCCTCTAACAAATCTGCGATAATAACCAGTGAGGCCCAAAAATCCTCGCAATTGCTTAGGATTTATTGGGGTTGGCCAATCCAAGATTGCCTGAATTTTAGATGGATCAGGGCTGACCCCATCAATATCCACAAAGTGACCGAGATATTCCACTCTACGTTGAGCAAATGAACATTTTGATTGCTTAAGGTAGAAGTGGTGATCCTGCAAACACTGCAAAGCTATTTCCAAATGATGCCAATGATCTTCGAAAGTTTTGCTATATATCAGAATGTCATCAAAAAACACAATGATAAACTTTCGTAAATAAGGCCGAAAAAGAGTGTTCATGATAGCCTGAAATGTAGCAGGGCATTCGACAACCCAAAAGGCATCACAACAAACTCATAGTGGCCCTCATGAGTTCTGAATGCTGTTTTATGAATATCTTCAGGAAGCATTCTAATCTGATGATACCCTGCTCGTAAATCCAACTTAGAAAAAACAGTGGCCCCATGAAGTTCATCCAATAGTTCATCTACAGTTGGAATTGGAAATTTATCTAATACTGTGGCTTGATTCAAAGCTCTGTAATCCACACAAAATCTCCATGAACCATCCTTCTTTTTAACCAGTAAAACTGGAGAAGAAAAAGGACTGGAGCTTGGACGAATCACTCCTGACTGTAACATTTCCTCCACCAATTTCTCTATTTCTGCTTTCTGATAATGTGGATATCTGTATGGACGCACATTCACTGGCTCCGATTCATTTTTAAGGTGTATTCGATGTTGGACATTGCGCAATGGAGGCAATGATGAAGGAGCTTCAAAAACACCTCGAAATCTGCCCAATAATGACTTCAAATCATTATTGCAGGTGGTATCAATGGGTGAATCCTGCTTCTGAGCCATTAAACTAAACATACAAGCCACATTATTAGAGTGCACCAATTTATGTAATTGGTGATGTTGGATTTGTTGAGCAATCAAACTAGACTCCCCCAACAATGTCAATCTTCGACCTTGGTAATCAAATTCCATTGTCAAAGTCTTATAATCCACTGTAATAGGTCCCAATGTAGTTAACCATTGAATACCCAAGACCAAATCAGCTCCTTGAATAGGCAAAACATAGAAATCCACAGAAAAACAATCCTCATTCAATTTCAATTGAACTTGCTGACACATAGCAGAACAGTTTAAACGTTCTCCATTTCCAATCATTACTGGAAATGAAGTCACAGCAACCATAGGTAAACCCAACTGTTTAGCCACTTTCTGTTGCATGAAATTATGAGTGCTTCCAGAATCCACCAAAATAGAAACAGCTTTACCTTTAATAAAGCCCTTCAAACGAAGAGTTTTAGGTGCAAAGGCACCAGATAACGCATGAAAACTGATTTCCACATTAGAATCATGACCTGTCTCTGTTACTTCTGGAACAATGGCCTCATCTTGCCCATCCAAATCACCAGTATCATCAGGATGAATCAACATGAAAAATTTAGCTTTACAAATGTGATCCTTGTTGAATTTTTCATCACAATTATAACAAAGACCCTGTTCTCGTCGAATGGCCATTTCCGATTGAGATAGACGCTTAAAAGGTAAAGGTTTTTTTGAAATTTGATTAATAGAAGAAGATGAAGATGTATGATTGTTACTGGTATTTGTTTGGTAGGTTTAGAAGGAATAAAAGATGATTGAATGGACTGTTTGTAAGAATTTGAAAATTGGTTGGAATAACAGTAGATGATTTGGCCGATAAAGAAAGTAAAACTATTGGTTTAGACTCATGTAATTTTGCTAAACTCATTGCATCAAGTAAACTGGGGGTTTTGAGACTTGAACTTCTTGCTTTATTAAAGGTTTAAGACCTGAAATAAAAAACTTTGTAAAATTGTTCGGAAAGGCCAATAACTCTATTAGAAAGAGTTTCAAATTCATGTTGATATTGAGAAACAGATCCTGTTTGCATTAATTTGCTCAATTGCCCTGGAAAATCCTCAAATAGAGAAGGGCCAAAGCGCAATTCTAAAGCTTTAAGAAAAGCAGGCCAAGAGGTAAGCAAATTATTTTACACAACCATTCATCATTCCTCTGCTTCGCCCTCCAATGCAAATGCAGCCAATTCTAACCTTTCATTTTCAGGTATTTTATGAAAATTAAAGAAACGAGTGGCTTTAAAAATCCAAGGTAATGGATTCTGACCTGAAAACTTTGGAAGCCCAATTTGATGTTGGCAAGGAAATTGATACGTGACTCCTGTGGATGTGGATTCGAAGATGATGATTCAATCCCTCCTGAAACCGAGGATTGGACTGATTCACCATTTGTGCTTTTACAAATTTCAATACTTGATCCATATCTTCCATTAACTTCTCTTGTTGCTTTTGCAGTTCGGCAATCTTATGGTCACGAGATTGAAGTTCTTCCAATAATCGAGCAGTGCGAGTTCCATCCGCCATGAGCACCTCGATTCAACGAAAGAGCACCAAATGTTAAGCCTAACGCTAGGCCCGGTCCACCACTTAACTCCCTTACACTCTGTGTTAGGGTTTGATAGACACAACACTCTCTAATCCTCTTCGTGGTAAGTCTTCTCCTAGCTCTCAGATACAATGTCTGCTAGGGTTTACTATTATCTGCTGTGATTTCTCTTTTCGTTAATGATCTATGTACGAAACTAACTCTCTTCTCTTTCACTGTTGCGAGGAAGAGGATGACAAATGGATAACTGGATTCGAGTTCCAGAAAGACTCCTTAAAGCTTTGTGCTTATTTGGGGTAAAAAGATGCTCCCCTTGCTGTTGCCTTTTCATTTATATCGTTCACTGTACAGTTAAGCATGTTGTTGTACAGCTAAGCATTCTGTTACAAGTTTTCTGTTACAACTACGTACTGATATCACTATTGAATTAGTTACAAATATGAAAGTTCTATTGTACTATTACATGCATGCTATTATCCTCCTTAAGTGATGTAATCCTTCAAATAGAAAGTGTCTTTCGTGTTCTTGAACTGCGGTTCATAACAAACTGTTTCATGACTCGTAGAATTGATTTGTATTAAAAAAACAGGGCTATAGACTTTTTTTTAAGTAATCGGTATATATATCAAAAGTTATTTGGTGATCATACTATGTTTTTAAAAATATATTTTTACTTTATTACTTTAATTACAGTCTATGTATTTTAATAACCATTTAATTAAATCATTCTATCTTTGGTTTTCTTTTTTATTTCCTTTTATTGTCATAAATCCTTCATTTAGTATCTCATATGACTAATGACCACATACATACGTGCTTGTTTGGTGTGATGATAATAACTACTAAGTATATTATGGTTGATTTGAAATATGAAAAAAATTAATTGTATTTTGTCACCAAATATGGACATAACTTGATTAAATTTTAATATGAAAATAATAAACTTGGGAGTCTTCGAGTATACTCATTAAAAAAGATTTGGCAAAGTGAGAATTAGACGCGTCCTATTGTTGAATCATAGACGTAGTGGATTTGGGATGGTTAATGACTTGCTCTATCAGAAAACAGAAACAACAAACACCGAGGGACGACACAAGAGTTGATACGGTCGTCGAATCCACATATGTAACAACCTTTTTGTACTAGAGTGATATGGAACAGTTGATGTATGAGGAAGAGAGGATTAGGATGAAGGTCTCTTCGTCACGCATGGCATGGGTTTATTATATTTCAAATCAGAAAAAACTACCTGACATTAGTTTCTTAATATTTATTGTTCTTTATTCAAATAACGCTTTCCTCCAAGAACTAAATTCCAAATAATCCCTAAATGAATGGAAGGTTATGTTGCTGCGTTCTGAACATAGAATTGTAAGTGTTCTTTGGGGTGGCTAGTAACTTTTAAACTCTTGAAGTTTGGTCTGACCTCCCTTAACTTTTGAAAATTATATATATACCTCAAAGTAATCAACAAGCCATAAAATGTCGCTGTTTTTATTGTTATTTTCTGAGTTTTTGGCTTTTTTAGCGATATGATATGTGAATTTTTTACAAATTATATAGAAGTAAAATCACACTTAGAAGTTTGCAAATCTATCCATACATTTAAATAGTTGAATTTGCCATAAAACTGTAAGGCAACTTATTCAATTAATTTCATAAGAGCAGCAAAAATTTTATTTACCAAATATATATGATCTTGCATATATCACTTTTTCAATATCTAATAATTTAGTGTCAAAATTTTTAGATTATATAATCATATTATAAATCATTCAATTAAAAATTAAGATTTGGTAAATATTACAACAAATAATTATGTGTGAAAAATAACTGAGACAACCTATTTGTGAGTTACCTAAACTCAATATTTAATAACGGTCTGTCAAACTAAAGTTCAAGCTACTCAAGTAGATTTATATGGTTGAGCTTGAACTCAATAAAGATTATTTTGATTATAATTAACTTACTGTAGATGTGTGGATTTCATATAAAGGCTTTAAGCCTGATTTATTATTTGGATTTAACTTTTGGGTTAAAGTGACGGGCTTAGAGAGTCAGGCCAATTACTTATGATGATCTGGGAGTTTTGGCATGGTAGGCTTGGAGTAGGACCTGTTGGAATTGGCTTGCCTAATTCCAACCTTTCTCAAATTGTCTCAAAACATTGCAAATGAAGGCCTCAATGGGCCTATGTCCACAAGGGAGCCCACATTCATGTCCACAATGAGAGGGACTTATTCTAGCCGTTGGTCGTCTGTCTCATCTGACGAATGACATCGATAGCTAGATTCTCTATAGATAAATACCCTTAGTCCTTACCTCATTTAAAAAAAGTAAAATCTTGGACAAACATCGTTGTGCTGTTGGATTTCCATTTTTGTGCATCAGATACTTGACTCATTCAAGAACGCATACGATATTCGTGGCATCTAGTGTGGTTGATGTTTTTTAGCTCCCTCACCTGTCACGTGGTTAGAGCTATTGAGACTGCCTACTGCTCCTCCCTATACGATTCTTCTCTGACTTCACCTTTGCACGTGTTGTTTCCTTAGATACGTGTAGCGCGATAGTCACGTGGCACGACAAGATCGTTGCATGGAATCATATCCACACACTTACCAATCTAATATTTATCCACCAAAAAAAAAAAAAAAACTCACCAATCTAATCATGTATGAGTGAGCTTAAGCATACATGCAAAAATCCCTAATCAATTGCATCTGAAAACACAATTTTAGGAATTAGTATTCAAAAAATATTAGAAAACATTTGACTAAGTTCACTCGAAAGTATTAGGACAACAGAAATTTTGATTTTATATAAGACCCAATTGGAAAAAAATATTTTTTAGAAAACATTTTTCCTATTTTCATTTGTTTGTCAAATTGAAAATGTCCTTTTAAATGAAAAATGTTTTCCTGTTATTGAAACCTTAGCAATTTTAAGATAACAAGGCTTTTGAAAGAGAAAGCTCTGTTCTAAACTACTCTCCATATAAAATTATTTTTATTTACACAATACAAACCATAGTATGTTTTAGATAAATTAGCTTTAAATACCAAAAATGTCTTTTTAATTTATATATTTTATAAAAAAACAACTAAACATATGAAAATATATTATTTTCAAGAAACATGTTTAATAGAAAGAATTTTTTATTAACAAGAGGTATTCCTCAAAACAAATGCGATTTAAAGTTAAAAAGAATATATAATTCTTTAGTCAATATGTTATATATGTATGTGTATATACATATTCAGGGAATTAGTGGTGGAGAATATTCAACCTATCAAACTAAACTATCGGATTTTATTTGATTCTATCAAACATTTGTCAAAAGCATTGACTTTGTTATTTACCAAAATAACATGACCGATATAACAACCCAATTATATTGGAATAAAGAATTACACATTGACATAAATAAAGAGGAAATAGGTTACATGAGATATCGATATTCAACTTTTTGTAATCTAGTTTTGAGAATGACATAGCAATGGATTAAATATATTCAACGCAGATATAGAATTACAACTTTCATGCCATATGGACCATAGGGACGACCTTAACCCTTTTTATTGTCAATCAACTTCACTCTTGCACGAGAAATTTCCATTCGAAAACGTAGTTACAAATTAAATATGCACGATATATATTATTTCACATTGATATATATATATATATATATACAAAGATGAACGCAGAATCATATGACTGAAAATATAAGTTTATTTTATTACAAATATAAGTATAACGTATTTTTTTTATTTAAATTATTATAATAATTAATTTTTTTTCCGAATGAGGAGGGTTGGGGCCCTTTCGACCCATGCCTGGTCCGTCCTTATATATATATAAATAAATAAATTAAGGGGTCAATTTGTTTTTTCTTCCTGGTACTTAGCAGTTTTTCTTCAAAAATTTGTCCGGGTCTCCTTAGCCCTAAGGTCGTCTCAATTAAATAAACCTTGGTTCTGTTCAACTGCTGATATATCAGAGGATTTGGTCAAATACTTATCAAAATAAAATAATATAGTCAGCAACCTTGTAATAAGTTGACGTATCTTGTCAGGCGTTTATCTATTTATTTTTTTTTATAATTACAAGCTAAACCTTATGGTGATGTAATAATATACACCTAACCTTGGATGGATTTAACCTAAAGAGTAATAATAATCATTATTTAGCTTGTCTATTGTTGAGGCCGTTTTTGGAAGTTTATTTTATGTCTGGCTGAGGTGGGTTTATATAAAGATATGTTGAGATTTTTGCATAGCCTTCGAGAAGAAAACTTAAATAAGACGTTAGTTGGTAATTACCGTTGAATACCTATTTTTTAAGAAAGACTTAATAAGGTTAGTATGGGATGGGTTAGGATATAAGATAGTGTTCAAAGGTGTATCAAAGGAAATAATAATAATAATAATAATAATAATAATAATAATAATATGTTTTTTTTTTTTGCCATAGGAATTAATAATCAATTAACTATTATTATGAATGCTCTGGCTATGAATTGCTATTACCAAAGAATTGGTGGTAATTACAAGTAATAACTAAAGTGGGTTGTGTGATCCACCATGTTGATAGATGATCATCAATCATTTTTTTTTTAAGAAAAAAAGTCTAATCCCAATTGTGTTATGCCATCTCTGAAAAAAAAAAAAAAATGTTCCATGCAATCCCAGTTATTAGATTTTTTTTAATATATCTTATTTAGTTTCCCAACAGTAACGACCATTTGCCACCTCAAAGGGCTTGTAGCTTCCCTAAAATGGTGGGTAGGTGGATTGCGCGGTATATTTTGGTGATAAGTGGGGGATTGGTGGTCTGCTAGCCATCTAATTAAGTATATTTAATAATGTTATTTATTCTAATTAATTGTTATTGACTAATGAAAAGCCATCAGGTGTTGACATCGTGGAAAACTTAACAAAATAACAGAAATCTTTTCGTTAATTTAAAAAAATAAATCACAACTTATAAACATCTAGAAGTTAAAAAAAAAAAAACTAAAAATTAAAATGGTAAAACCGCGTCTATCATAAAATATGATGAATTTCAAACCGAACGACCGAGAACAAGCCGAGAGTCGTAATCCAACTTCTTTTGGGTTAAAAAAGCCAAAATTCAATAATTTTGCAAATATGGTGGCCTTAGAAAATTTTTACCAATTTGGGCCACGCAATATACAACTTTAAGCCCAACTAGCCGCAACTTAGAACATTCAATGATTAAACCTCCTTCGTATTTCACAAGGGCCAGACCTCACAATTCCAAAACAAAGTACTCCATGAAAATCCATAGCTCTGCATTCAAAAAGCCCAAACTTTTCTTATAGTTTAACCCAATGGCCAAGTTAACCCAATGGCCATGTATTATTCTTCATTCTTCCCGGACAACTATTTCCCTACAGGAATCAGAGAAAAGACTGTATGCCATGTTAAATTGTTTTTATATTTTACATAATTTAAAGATTATTCCAATCTAACTATTAAAATAAATATAATAATTAATATATTAAGTATTCCACTGGTACAATGGGTATAAATGAAATAATCAATGAAGCCCGGTCACGACACCCTAAAATTTTCTTATTAACATTTTATAGATGTTAACCTAATCCATCTTATTTATATCCCTAGGATGATAGGTTGCAATAGTTTGAACAAGCAAGTACACCTTCAAACTGGACTTTTACCGGTGTTTATAAAATTCTTGTATGACAACATGCATACATATTATATTTATGTAGATATACATATATGTATGTGTATAAGTAAAACTACTTCATAAAAATTAATTTATTTCAACATAACATTCTTTTTTGAAAAAAGTAATGAAACGGCTGCAGATGCTTTCATCCTTGCTTCACCTAGTGAAATATGTGAACCATGAAATGCTTGATATTTGACATCGATTTAGAGAATTTTTTTTTTATTATTAAACTCATTCTATGCAATCACTCCCTTTCCAAATGGAGTTATTACAAATCTGAAAGTCATTATTTCATTGTAACTATCATGTGTCTGCGAAGTGAGTCAAAAAGCTTCTCGTGAATAGAAGATGATTAATTTCAACAATATAATGATTAAAACAAATAAACAAGGATAATTTGGAAAGGGATTAGAGCGGATGAAGACATGAACTGAGGATGTCGGTATTGGTGGGATGGCATATGTGTAAGAGAAGGCTAGGCACAAAAAGCTCCCCTTAAAAAATGTCAATGGTAATTTATAGAGAGAAGCCAACCATCATTGCTATCACTTATTTATTGATGAACAATATTAAATAAATTAAATAACCTTAAAAGAAGATATCCCAACTATATTGCCTATTTGCTAACATGTTAAAAAAGTACAAGACAGGTTTAGCAAACCTTAATGGAATACACCAATCTAAAACTCCAAAGTTGAAAAATCCCTAATCACATAAAAATATCATTTAAATAAAACTAATAAGAATTAGCTGTATATAATAATGGATAAATTTGAACCTTGAAATTAAAATTAGAATATTAATCAAATTTCTCAAGCTAAATCATAAAATCAATTAGCTATATCAAATCTCTAATGCAATCATACTTAGTTCTTATTCTATTTCCATCTATAAAATTTTAAGTTTCAAGCCCGTAAATATAATATGCTCAACTCATATTATATGTCCAATCCACCTAATTAGCTCAATTCATCTAAAAGCTTGACCCATATCATAAACTCATGTGCCATCAAACATATACTTATTACTTAAATAGTAAACCCACTTATCCACCTTATCATATCACATTTTGACACATAGCATGTTCTAGAATCATCCCAAATAGTACACCATGTATTTCCTTTCTTTTTCATTTTTCCTTCACCAAGAAATCATTCCCAAAAGAATAATAATAATAATAAAAAGCACATTGCTATACTATATTCCAAAGAAACAAACAAAATATTCCCAAAATTCCTTTTCCCAATGAGAATACCTTCTCTTACTCATTCTCCTGTGCAGAACTCAGTAGCACCTCCATTCCTTTTTACCATAATTTTGTTTCCTAAAAAAAATTACATCTCAAATTAATTTCTATTAGGTGGATTTGAAGATTAAATTTGAAGATTGAAGTGGAAAATTATGTTTAGAAGCTTCAACAAATTACTTGGTAGTAGTAGTTGAAGAATTAGAAAATCTAATTGATAGTTTTTGCTGTTCAAGTAAGTATCTATTTGATGAAAAATGTGTCGATTGGGAGATTGTTAATAAATATAACTTTAATGCTAAAGAAAGATACATAAATAATACGTATCGATGTTATCTATTCAATCAATGCTTGTGGAAATTAAAGCATTAAGATGTTGTCTACGAAAATTTAACGTAGGTATGCATTATGCATTTAACAATTTGAGTAACTGGAAATGGATGAATTAAATAAACTAACTTTATGAAATTATATATTGCTTGTTGCAACATTCTACTATGAGTAAATTAGAATATTATGTATCTTGCCATGAGGATTTAGATGTTTTCACTATGTTTAAAAAAAATGAAGAAATAATTATATATATATATATATATATATATAAACATGCTTGTTTGATATCATTAGTTTGAGAATGAATAATGTGTCAACAGAAATGATAAAATATACATTTATTATCTATTGGGAATTTACATGTTATGGAACGGATGAAATATTGCCATGAGATATTCAATGTCACAATCAGATGAAATACACATACGATCGGAAGGCTCTGCATCATATACCCTGGATATTGAACGATGATGATTATGAGAAGCATGATGTGTATATGTATGGTTATGATTAGACATTCTATGTACATGGACGATTGGTGCCATGTGGATAAGAAATTTAATTACTGTGTACAATAAAAAATGTTGATGATAATAATATAAACAACACGAAGTAATGAAATGTAGTGTGCAGAGTATCTAGGAAATTTAAATAAATTTAATTGAATTATGAATGGGTGTACATTGCTTATTACAAATTCGTTGACCTGATATGATTATTATTTTATGTGCTTTTACACAATGGAGTAAGTTATATTTAAATTAAATTAGGATGGATATGAATCTATGGTATAAATAAACGATTTGAGCCATCTAATTAAATAAATAGGCTCATTAGCAAAATTGACCTTAAAATAGGAATTTAGTACTAAAATGAGCTTTTATAAACATATTTGGGTTTTAATATTTGGTTTTGGGCCTAAATACTAAAAAGGGATCTAAATTGACTAAATATTTATAAATTAGTTAAATTAGATAAAATTGGTTTACAAACACAACCTTAGGCCAATAACATAATTTCTAACCAACTAAGCCTATTTATACTAAATAGGCCCAAATTAAATTCTATCAAGAATTTCTTAAACAATTGGGGCCAAAACCTACAAAATATAGCCTATACTTAATTTTATGATTTATGGGCTTAAATTCCATAATAGAGGCTCAATACCTTTTTATCTATTCCAATTAAGTCTATTTCTAAAATATTTAAGTCCATTATCGATTCCAGACATTGAAATACCTAATTGCCCCTAAATTCCTTCCATGGGCCTAAAAGCCCTAAAGTATTCTTAGTAAACCGAAATAGGAAAATAGTATACTCAATAACAAATTAAGGTCTAAATTAACTCCAATTGGGCTTTTACTCAATTTTTAGGTCCAATAACCAATATTGCTATTACTAGACTTAAATTCAAAATAAAGTTTAATTCCACCTAAATTAATATCTGTTTTTCTTAATGGGCTTAATTACTAAACCCTAAAGCCCATTACCCTAACAAGTGGAACTTTTAGAGAATTTCTTATTGGCTTAACTTAATCCCAAAAGCCCAATACATCTAAATAATAAACCCAATTTCAATGGGTTTAATCCAAACTACCTAAGCCCAGTTACCTTAAATAGATTTAATTCAATGATAACCCAAAGGCCTTATATTACATAAGACTTTATGTTAGTTAATTAATCAATATGATATGAATAATTGGTTGTATACTCAATTTTTATACAATTAATTTTCTTGAACAAATATTCAATCAACTTACGTGTGATCTATTATCATTTACTATTTCAATAGCAGGTACGTAGTAACATGCGTCTTGCTTGATTAGGTTAGACATCCAAAATGAACTAATACTTGATATGGTTAATAATTGAGTGTTGTTTATGTTTGGTCGCTCTTAGACCTGGGTTGAGGGGCGATAACCTTGCAAGGCGATGTCAGCACTGTAGTTAGGCACTTAGGCCATCAAAGATGGCTCGATGGGTAGCTGATAGGGGAACGATAGCTGATAACATCTGCTTATGTTTAGAAAGAAGTTAAATTTGTTCAGTTTAGGATTATGGGTTTCGTTAAACTGAATAATGTAATGGACTAAAATAAGTAGAGTTGCGAATTGGTTAAACCCCTAAACAAAGCTATTACTAGTTAGAGATAAGAGACATAGATATTCGGCTTATCTATATCAACCACTCGAGCAGTTGTTGCTACTTAGGACCCCCAACTTCCCATTGTGTTATCGGAGTGTGAGTACTCCATTGATGACTTACTACACTTAAATTAAAAAGATATAAATTATTGATTGTTGCATTGCATTTGAATACATGTGTAAATCATCACGTATGTGCTTGAGTTGCTATGTACTAAGCTTTGGCTCACTCTTTTCTTTTTTAAGTGGCAATGACGATGATGATTATTATGACGATGAAGGCTACGGTACTGATCTCTAGTATTTCACTGAAGAGTATGGAGATGACTATAGCACATCATCTAATGGATAGATTAGATGTGGACCACGTACACTATGATTTGTATAGAGTTAGAGAGCTTCCTGTTGAGCCTGGGCATTTCATGATGGTTTTTAGTATTTCGATTGGATCTATGTTATATGAGATACTCAGATATGTTTGATATATTCTTGATGCTTTTGTTTTAGGTATCACAGGATACCCTGAGATGATTTTCGATATTGTTTTATTTTATATTTTATCATGTATATACTGGGTACTCAAGAGGGTAACCTTTTGTGAAAATTTTTGTAAAACTTTATTACTTCCGTTGCATTTCAAGTATTTTCAAAACATAATTGAATGATTTTAGAATCTAAAATTTGATAGCAAATGATCATGACAAACATATAGTTTAGGGTAGCCTTTGCGTATAACTCCTAAGTGTTATACTGATGAAACTGAACACACCTTAACCCTATTCGAGGAGTGACAAAAGTATCCATTTTTTTCTTTGGAAGTCAAAGAATCATATAAATTACTGTAATGTACAAGTTCAAATTCCACTTTAATCACTAGAGTTTTTGCTCTTTAATGTTTTAGGTACTCTTTGTTTTTATTTTTGACAGATTGCTTACTTGAGTTTTTCCTCTTAATGTCATAGTTAAATTACTATTAATTCTAAGGAAAAAGAAGCAAAAAATAAACCTTAAAAATACATTATTTTTCTTTTTCAAAATAACAAATCTAAATCCTATATCTAATATTTCTCAAATGAAAACTTCAAAATATTCACACAAAGTCAATTTAGAAATCTCGGTATTGATCTTTTCTTGACACATAAGTTACTAGCTTATTTCAATAGAAGCCCAAGTATGCTTCTTTCCCTTTTAGCACATGTTGGAACAACAAAAGTAATGTTGCTTATGCCAATAATTTTAATTTTTTATTACTATAACTTTTTCCCCATACTGATCCTATTATTGACTCATTATATTTTTATGAGAGTTATATGAAAGGTAATTCTTTAATAGAAATAAATTTAATAGTGAGTATAAACAATAAGAGTACAATTATGTTAATTTTTCTGACACCCATGAATATTTCTCTATCATCAATCATCAAACTACTACAACATTTAGAAAAACAAAAACAAGACTATACAAGTAAAGAACAATGGAGAATAGACAATTAGGCACACAAAAGATTCGCATACTTAAGAAAGATGGAAAATAAATTCTAAATTCACAAACTCAACAAAATGATTAGAAATCACAAATGTGGTTAGAAAAGATGAAGATAAATTTAATTAGAAAGAGGATAGTTTAAGATGTATAGGTTAACCCAATAATGAATGGCTTAGCATCTTTGTTTGCATAAAAATAAATTTATATTTAGGAATAAGGTTTTGATTTAAATGAAAGGAAATTGTTTATTTAATTTGGGTGTAACTAATTGTAAATATTTAGATTTTGATTTTACTATGTGACTTTAGGAGAAATAATTTAAGCAAGCAAATTGTCAAAAATAAAAACAAAGGTACCTAAGATGTCAAAGAGAGAAAACATAGGTAACTAAAGTGGAATTTGCCTAATGTAAAACTCCCAAAAGTATCAAAATGGTATGACTTTTTGATTTGTCACTCATCCAAATAATTAGCACATAAATATAACTTATTAATTTTTTGCCTGACCATAAATTTATATTTTACAAATACCACATCTAAATATTGATTCATTTCATTTATTTGTTATATATATTATTTTATTTTTTTATCCACCTTATATTTATATATATTTATAAAAGATTATAGAAGTTTATGATTTTTTATCCACACACATTATAGGTATATATAGCTATATTAGATTTTGAAATTCCAAAGTTTCACTTCAATGCCTCAAATTGTAAAAATAAAATAAATAAATGACTTAATTATAACAGTCTACACTGGTAGTTTGTTAAATTGAGCTCAAACTCATAATATTTAACTTGATTCATTTGATAATAATTGAGTTCTTATCGAGTATAAATATTAATCAAATTCAAGTTAATTTTGAATATTAATATTACTTTAATTATAATAAAAAAATATTTTTAATAATTGAGCCTAAAAAAACTTAATCAAGTCAAGTTCATGTTTGTTCAATGTCACATTGAGTTGGACTTGAGGTCAAAATTTTAAAATCAATTGAGATAGAGCTTTTAAATTTTAAATAAAGTTGAGTTCAGGCCTAGAATTTGACCATCTTGATTTGACATGTTTGTGGTTCTACTTAAGATGAAATAATATGTTAATGTTCAACATTCACTTTTTTTTTTTGGCTATTTGTTGATGGGTTGCTCACTTTGAGAGTTAACAGCCTGCATCAACTACTTAGCATCAACTGGCACTTGCTGAGTAGCTGCTATGGAGGGTTTTGTTGTTGGTTTTAGAAGCCTCCTCTCTATTATCCCAAATGCATTGGAGTCCATATCTTTTACTCCTAGGCATTCTAAGAAAAAAGGAAGTTGAAAACAACATAGAAATATTGATAAGATAACAATCTAAAAGAAGGAATACATAAATACACAAAATATGTGCAAAACTGTATTAAAATGTAAATAGCTCATGCAACTTATTTGGCACTAGATCTACCTACATTTATTATTGCACAGCCCTAAGGAGTACATAACCTAGTTCTTATCTGTCTTAAACATAAGCTCTAATATCACTTAAACTATCACACCCTAAACTTAGGGACATTTGTAGTGCACTATGTGTCTACAATTAATTAAAGACATGTTAAGGTCTAGAAGCTGTTAATCTAAATCACATTAATATTAAACTTACTCCAAATAAACATATACGTAGTAGCCAACTCAACAAAAAAAAAACATAAAAATAGCCATAAAACTACGTAAGAATAACATTAGATGACTTAGAGAGTCCATCAACCAAACTAATAATATCTACCTCTAGATAGCTAGAGGGTCCATACCTTATCAAAACACATTAGCTCATAAAAGTCTAAACTATAAGCATACATAATAGGAGCCTTTGTCACTAATGACTAACAACCCAATAGTAGTTAGCTGGATAATCTTCTACAATAGCATCCTCCCCATCATTAACTATAATGTCATATCAAGAAAATCAAGCACTATAGGACTATCTTTATAACTAAAAAAGAGAAACATGAGTTAGACATTAGTATAGCATACCAATACTCACATGCACATGAATAATCAATCACAAACTCATGCATTTACATGTTACATGCAATAATCAATCATTTGATTATCTCAGTAATTTAATCCTATGACCATCAAAGGGATAGCTTAGTAGCTCGTTACATAAAGACTACCCGGTAATAGATGTGTGACATATGCCCAGGTTAGCCATGAACGACCAATAGGGTACCTTTTGTCTTAGGTTCTATATTTGTTCAAATAAAATGCTTAGTTAATTCCATGTGTCTTGATTGATTGCATCGTGTAATTTTATCTTGGATTAACTTTCCATATGGATTTCGTACGAAGTTTTATTTTTTGGGGTTAATGGTGACATAATGGGATTAGACCCCTAGTTTGGTATGTGGTAGTTGATAAGAAGGCAAGGTAGCTATTTATGTGTAGTCTAAAGAATTTTAGAAGGATTTAAAGTGCTTGAAGCAAATGCTCTAGTACTTTTGTAATATTTAAATAGATTGAGTTTGTGGCCTTGATGAGAATTTTTCAATTTAATTGCGTTTACACTTGCATCTTATGTATAAATATGTAAGTTAATAATGCTGTTAATATTACCTTCGCTTATTTATGTATGATTTTAATTTTTCTCGTTTTTTTTTATTTTATGTTTACTCACTCAATTGAATATGAGTTGGGGAGTTATTTATGTGTAGACCATAAGTACTAATGTCATGTTTGGTATGCAGGAATCGTTCAGAATGGAATGGATTAGAATGAGAGGAATGGAATGGAACGAAAGGTGGAATGATAAATCCATTCCTTTATTTGGATACATCTTAGAATGGAATGGAATTGACATGCTATTTATCAAAAATATCCTTAATAATTAATGTAAATAAGAAATAAATAAGAGGATAAAAAGGTAATTTAATGTTAATTATTTATAGGGGAGGAATGGAATCGTGATTCCTCCTTCTCAACGATAGAATCGAATCCCCCTTTAAAGCCAGAATCATCGATTCCCTAGAATCACAATTCCAACTTTTAAAAATACAACCAAATGTAGGAATGGGAATGGATCCTAGAATCACGATTCTATTTTGGGTTCATTTCCGCATGCCAAACATGACGTGAAAATATAATGGGCGAGGGAATTGAGAGTGCTATATTAGTTTAGACTTAAAGATTTGATGACGCTAAAGATACACCCTAGATTGTCATGTAGTGATATAGTTACATGGTAAAATAGATATTTAGATTGAAATTATCAATATAGTTGTATTCATTATAGCACAACTTTAATAGTTAGATAACAACTAGCTTTCATAGAAGATAGCTAAAGTAACATGTATGCAAGATTTGTCATTTAGAAAAATTGATAGACTTAATATATTTACAAATGAAAGCACACCATGTTTTGCCTTACAATTGCATTGTACAAATATGAAATGTTTACTTGAAAAAGGATTATAATAATAAAAAGAAGCAAATTAGGCACAAATCACTAATGATGCCAAGCACGAAGACAAAAAACATATAAATAAATGAACGATGCTATACAAAAACATTATATATATGAAAAAAATTAATCGACCATCTAGTCACTGCTTTCTTATTTTTCAAATAAAATTTTAAATTAAAAAAATTAATTAATAAGAAAATATAATAGTTATTTGAAGAGAGTATGAAAGAAAAAATCATTGATTAAAGAAAACGAAGAATGATGACTGATATCATAGATATTGAAAGTACATGGAATTTTCCTTTGTTTTAGTAGACAAGAAAAAATATACCTAAAAATGTAAGTGTATTCCTTTATAAGAAAGAAATGACGATTGTATATTGTTTATGTATTACTTAAGGGTGAGTGGATAACTTTGTCATGTATCCACTTGTACTTTACTCGATCACATAGGATTTAGTAGTATAAAGAGTACAAGGTAGGGTTGTGTATAGTTTTTTCTAGAACCAACTCTCACAAGTTAGGGTACGAGTATGAAATCTCCATATCCTATCTCCATTCTAAAAGTTGTACTTAGTTATGCAGAGGGTACATGTTCTAAGGTACCATTATACCTACTCTAAAACAAGTACTCTATTAAGGATTTATAATAAAATATAAATAAATGAGAAATAAATGATAATACTTTATTTTCATTTTGCAATCACTTTTGTATAATATTACCATTTGTAAGTTATCTTTTAGATTTTTTTATTTAAAACAACTTGCACTAATTTGTTTTGCAAATACTTATGACTTTTATTTTGGAAAAACTTCTATTGTATATATTTGAACTTCCAAGTTATAAAGAAGTGTTATTTATCTTTTGAGACTAATTAATGAGATACCTCCAAAGTTTTTTATTTTAAGATCTACCAACTATTGTACACTTTTTTTTTTGAAATCACGTAATTAAGTTCTCTAGATGTTTGTTAAGTTTCAACTTTAATACATAACTAAAATTTTCATATTAGAACATGTGATGTTAAAAAAAATATATTTTTTAAATTTCTTTCAATAGGTTTTTTATAATGAATATATATGAATAAGACATTTTACACATTATATATTCTGTATATATTATAATAAACTTGAAATTTGAAAAAGAAAGAAATGTTGTGTGTTTTTCAGTTTCCTTAAGCCTTATCGAGTTTCGGCTAAAGAAAAATTTGAAAAAGAAAGAATAATTGTTACAAGTTCCATAAAGTACCTTATATCTTATATGTTTTATAGGGTATAGTGTGAGTACAAGGTATTATAGGCTAAGTTTCGGATACAAAACTTTGTACCTTATAATTTATAGGGTATGGTATAGGTACAACTTCACAGCCTATTCACTTTGGACTTGCTCACTCCTAGTATTAGTATGCATTATTATGGTTTAATAGTATATTATATATTAATGTACATAGCAATGAATATTATTCACATAGTTAGACAATAGAGAAAGGGGGCTATTTTATGAATTATAAAGTGGAGTAAGAACTAAGCAAGGTAACTCCTAAATAAAAAACAAAGGCAACACTAAAGCCTCACATCTTAGAGAAATGATACATTACAATATCCTTCACATGGAAAGGCAGCCTCGTCGTATGAGTCCTAGCCTTGCAATTGATCATCCACTCATGAATTGAACCCAAGCTCTATAACACAAAGCATTTACATGGCAATTGAACAACAAAAGCAATTTACACAATTGACATCACTCAAGTTGAAGAAAGAACAAAGTTGTAATGAATATACAAGTAATGCGATCTTGTATAATGCATTATAATGGAGCCTTGCTCATTTATGGAATGACATAAGGAAATGTAATCAGATGATACTACTTCTTTCTTTTTCTTTTTGACCAAATCTAGAGGCTTGTCAATCCCTTTGATGCCTGATTCGAAATCTGTTTTTTTTTTTCTTATTTTTAATGGGAGTTATGAGTATTCCTATGTGTGTTAGTATATCTAGTTAGCTGGAAATGCTTATTCATGGACCTTAATTAATTAATCTAAACTTGAGATTATTGCATTAGATTAGGTGAGTGTGACATGTGTGTATGTGTTTGTTTACATCGTACTAGGTTTCACCATTCATTCTATTAACATTTCAAGTACTATGATTTGTATGTGGAGTTGCATTAAGACTTGTTAGGTCTTTGGAATGAGGTCTTTAAGGGATGATCTGATGAGTTGATGTTACATGGGATATGGCCTTTCATGAGTTTTTTTTCGAAAGGATTTTGTTGAACTTTTGTTTTATAGTTGCATGACTACATCTAATTAAGTATTAATTATTTTATTTTTAAATTGACCTTTAAGTCCAAAATGTTGTTTTGGCCGAGGGGCTAAGGTAATGGACCTTGATAGACCATGCTTATAAATAAGAAGTTTTATTAATATATATATATATATATATATTGAATAGGTCTTTTATAAGTTTTGAAATAATTCGAATCAAGAAAAATAGACAGCACCATACCAAATTTAATAAAAATAATAACAATATCTTAGGTAAATTTAATTAGAAACTCATGTAACTATAAGATGCATTACATATACAACTTGAGGTATATTTGTGATGAAATCGGGATGTCCCATGCTTTTGAGACATGACAATTACAAAAGGGACCAAATTATTCTTTAAAACCCAATTTAATTACCAAATCCTAAGGAACCCATTGTTTGTGAGATTAAGATTTGGATTTAGAGTTTGGTCCACTCATTTCGATGTGCTTAGAGCAGACTCCAATGACCTAATTACCATCTATATAAGATTTTCTTTTAAGCAATTTTTGTAGGTTTTTTTTTTTTTTTTTAACATATAGTGATCTATTAAAACTTTTTCCTTTCATAGACAATTTCTTCTAATCCCATTACACAACATTTAAGCGATTAAAACACTAACAAAAAATCCATAAAAGTTTCAAATTAGGTAACCCTAACCGTAAATTAGAAGTAAAAATCAAACCCAAAATTAATTGTCTTCATCTTATAAAATATTAGCAGTGATCAATTTACATATGCTAACCCACATTGATAACTACAATTTTACTTAGTAGAAATAGTATGAGCTCTAAAAATGACTCATAATCAATGCTTGGATGGCTAAAAGAGTCCGAATTCAAGTGCATTTATTTCATAGCTTGACAAGAATGATAAATAGAAACAACAAAGTACTTTCCTTTTCATTAGAAAAGGCTATGATAGCAATAATAAATGATAAAGGTTTGCATTATGATAATTGTTCACTTACTTAGACTTTTGGCATGCATGAAACTCCAAAGAAATACTTAGAATAGTTAAAACAAAAGACATTGCAAAATTATTCTAATGTGTTAAATTGTGGGTAGAAGAGGTTTGCATTGCATCTAAAAGTTTATGTTTCGCTATCTAATTAAGTTATCCATATTATGTGTTTAAGTAAAAGTTGGAACTCATAAGAGTGGCAAAGTTTTAACTTCTAAAGATAAAGCCTCTAGCATACCCATAAGTTTTTAAGCATTTTTATAACACACCAAATTTATTATAGCATGCATAATATACCTAGTATGCTGCTATTATTTTGACTATTCATCCATACCATCCAACAATCACCAAATCTATAGTAACATAAAGATATTTATGATTTTAGATGTAATGAGCATGTCAAGGTAGTTGTTAATAATCCCTATTTTGGTGTAGCTATAACTATATAGCAAATGAACATATTATAAGAGATAGTCCTAAACAGGATCAGTAATATATTCCAATACACTTCTTTTCCTTCATTAAGGTCTCTTTTTTGTTTCTTTTCGAAACTTGAACTTATACAAAATATAGTGCACTATTTAGTATACCAGAAATCAACATATAGCTTAATAGAAAATGCATACGTAGTCTAATTGCCATACCATGAAACTGAAGCATATGCTAATGTGGTTTCTTTGTTGAGTAGGTTAAATTGTTTAGTGAAGTTCCCCCATAATTTAATTCGAGGGCATTTCCTCTTACTAAATAAATGAGTTACTTGGGTTGTACTTCAATATAACTTTCATCTCATTTCCAATCATGGCAACAATATTTGATATATTAGGCTTATCATCTGGATGATCTTGAACACACAAAATCCCCACATGAACATATCTCAAAGCCAATGATAGGTCGCAAGATGTTTTCAAGATTGGATCTATTAGTTCAAGTGGTGCATCATTTGTCCAAAGCTTCCATGCCTAAAATTAAAAGCGAAGAGTTAAACTTTTTAGTTTATGAGATTATATAATAATCTACAAATACGAAAACCATTTAGCTACTTACACATCCTATGAGATTGGGGTAATCCTCATGATGAAAGCTATTATTTCTTTCGCCACTTAAAATTTCAAGAAGTAAAACTCCAAAGCTATAAAGATCTGTTTTTATTAAGAAACGGCCTTCTAGAGCATATTCTGGGGGAATATATCCACTGCATGTAATAAATGAGATGTAGGTTTGAGTAGTTATGAGTAGATAACAATTGGAAAAAGGTAAATGAGACTAATAAGGTTGGCTTAATTGATTGTTGAAGCAATAAAACTTACAAGGTCCCAACTATGTGCTCTGTATTTGCTTGCATCTGATTCCCTTCGAACATTCTTGCCATGCCAAAATCTGATATTTTTGGTTTCATTTCTACATCTAACAAGATGTTGCTAGCTTTTAAATTGGATAATTTTTACTCTAGAATAGTGATGGAGATAGATAATCCCTTGAGCAATTCCTTCAATTATATGCACACGCTTGCTCCAATTTAACTTGTTCTTTTTTATTCTATTTGTAAAAACATGTGGTTAAGGTGCATTTTGTTTTAGGTCAACCTAAGTAATATATGTAATAATTATTATTTATGCCATAATTTGGAATCGAGTATTAAGAGAATAATGACCAACCAAAGAGAAAAACATCAAGGCCCTTGTTTGGCATGTACTCAAAGATCAATATCTTTTCATCTTTTTCAATGCAACAACCTAAGAGTTTGATAAGATTTGTGTGCTGGAGTTAGGCAATCATCTTTGCTTCATTAATTAATTTATCAAGTCCTTGACTTGAATGCCTTGATAATCTTTTCACTGCTACTTCTTGACCATTGTGAAATTTACCCTAAAAAGAACCACATATTTTTATGAAAATGTTGTAAAGCTTTGTAAAAATAAGAGCTAGGAAAGGTAATTTCCCTTCCATTTCGTTTGTAATAAATTTAAGTTATAATTGATAATGTGTATGTTTCACCTTGTATACTTGTCCAAAACCTCCTTCTCCAAGCTTATTAGCAAAGGAAAAATTATCTGTTGCAGGAAAAACACTTGATAAACTAAATATTGCCAAAGGTAGATCATTATTACTTTGTATTTGACTTATGCTTCTCTTATCAGTCATTTCCAAATCGAACAACAGCAAATCCTGTCCTGTCTTTTTTCCCTGCTTCAAATAGAATATGGCATATGAAAGGGTAAGTGCACTTTTTAGTCAGATCAAAATGACAAGGAAATTAAAAGTATTTTAAGTAATTGAAAGATGACTTAATATTTATTTGTTACCTCTTATAATCTTTTTTCTGTAAACATAATAGGAGAGAGCAAAAAACAAGGGTCAGCAGTGTAGTGGAGAGCGCACGAGACATCCGCAATGACTTTTTGGCCCCTATAAGCCACATTTTCATCCATTATTATTAAGGCAGACCAAAGAAATTTTTCACAATAATTTTAAATAAAAATATTTGCCAAGGTTTATAATATAACAAAAAAAGCGTATATAGGCTACAAAAAACAAAGATTCAAATTCAAAAGGTCGACCGTAGTGGTACTGATGCAGGACATACTTGATAAATAGTTATTTTTTTTACTTTTACCTTACTAAATTCCACTAATTGATAAATCTGTAAAATCATTTGAACTTTCTTAATTATCTAAATATTAATGCATATTTACAATTTAATATGGTAGTTTAGTTAAAATTTTTAGATGGGGAATTGCAAAGAAATTTTTTACAAAAGAAATATGGAATTAATGACAACAAATATTTATCTAATAAATTAAGGAGAGATTATTTATCTCTTTATTTCTCATCACTGCCGCTTGAGATACAATACAAAACATTGAACATGAGTACATAAAGAACGATAATTGCATCATGTAAACCTTAAGCACACCACAATCAATAAAAAATATTAAATGATTCAACTTTAAACAATTCAAATGGTGCCCATTAAAAGGAATGATGGTAAAATATATAAATGTATTTGAACAAATTTCTATCGTAAATAATTAAAATTATGAATATAACTAAAGCTTGTAGATGTTTCTTTTCCAATCGTGCATTTACAGGTTACGTTTACACTCATTTTCATTTTTCTTAAAAGCATTAATTAAGTATATAATTTTACTCAATAATGGTGTTACAATTCAAACTCTATTATCTCATTTAATTTACTATTTGTTCATGTGTCAGCTGTTAGGATAATTTGATCAACAGAGATAATAGATAATGGATCTGCCCTTTATTGATAATAACTTGAGGCTTTTTTATAGCCATACATCAGCTGTAACAGAAAAGAGAAAAAACAGCCCACAAGAGTACGTGCCATACTTTGTGGTAACGAATACTGGAAGAAATCAAAGATACTCCTAAATAATAGAGATTTATTCTAACAGAAAAACAAAACAGTCCTAAAAAACAACAACACTTCCAACAATCCCTCCCTTGAACTTATTGCTCGACAGACAATTAGTTCACCTCTGGAACAGTACACACTCCCAGCTCTTCACGAAATTTCTGGAAAATTTCCAACTTTAACGGCTTTGTCATCAGGTTTGCAACTTGATTTTGAGTTCCACAATAAACCATATCAACAACTCCTTCTTTAGTAAGATCTCTGAGAAAGTGAAATTGTACATCTATATGTTTGGATCGACCGTGTAAAACAGGATTCTTGAATAGTTTGATAGCAGAACTGTTATCACACATTACCAAAGTGCTTTCTTCTTGCAAGTGACCAAGTTCATTTAATACTCTTCTCATCCAAACAGCTTGGCAAGCACACGCTGCTGCTGCCACAAACTCGGCTTCGGTGGTTGATAGAGTAACAATAAGCTGCTTTCTTGATGACCATGCTACTGCACCTTCACTCATCATGAACACATAGCCAGAAGTGCTCTTTCTATCCTCCATATCACCTGCATAATCACTATCTGTGAAGGCCAACAAATTACTAGCTCCTCCCTTCTTGTATAGGATTCCATAATTAATAGTTCCTCTTAGATACCTCAATGCTCTTTTTGCTGCTTGGAGATGTAATTCAGTTGGACTAGCCATAAAACGACTAATCAAACTTACAATGAACATGAGATCAGGACGTGTGGCTGTGAGATACATTAGACTTCCCACGATTTGCTTGAAATAAGTTTCGTCCACTTTGACTCCTTTCTCATCTCTATATATCTTGTACCCTGGAACTATAGGATTACATACTGAATTGCTCTCCTTCATGCCAAACCGATTCAACACTTTTGCTGCATATTTCCTTTGACATATAAAAATGCCATCTGACCTCTGTAAAACCTCAATTCCAAGGAAGAATCTCATCTTCCCTAAATCAGTCATATCAAACTCCTTTTGCATTGAACACTTAAAGTTGTACATCATATCTTCATCATCACCAGTGAACAAGAGATCATCAACATAAATACTTACAATGAGAATTTTACCTTCCTTGCTTCGTTTGATAAATAAGGTCTGCTCACAGTGACTCCTTTTAAAACCCTCCTTAATGAAATAAGACTCAATTCGACTAAACCAAGCTCTTGGGGCTTGTTTTAGTCCGTAAAGTGCCTTTTGTAGCTTGTACACCTTTTGCTCACTTGCTCTCCTTTCGTATCCCTTTGGTTGCTCCACATAAACTTCTTCTCTTAGCTCTCCATATAAGAATGCAGACTTGACATCTAGTTGATAAAGTTTCCATCCTCTATTCGCAGCAAGTGCTATGATCATCCTCACAGTGTCCATTCTGGCTACAGGAGCATATACCTCTGTATAATCCACTCCATGTTGCTGCGAATAACTTTTAACCACCAATCTTGCTTTATATTTGTCAACTTCTCTAAGCTCATTTAGTTTAGTCTTATAAACCCATTTTACTCCTATGCTCTTTGCCCCAGCTGGTAACTCCACTAACCTCCAAGTCTAATTTTTCTCAATGGATTTGATTTCTTCATCCATGGACAATCTCCATTTTGAACTTTTCACAGCTTCCTCAAAACTTACAGGATCTGAAGATGCAACAAATGCCATATTCACCTCTTCTTCTTCTTATAGACCTTCACCCGAAACATAATCTGTCATCCATAAAGGAGGGTGCCTACCTCTACCCTCCCTAGCATTCATGCCATCCTCACTAGTAGTATTTGAAGAGACATGTTCAGCCCCCGTTTCATCAACTTCAGCTTCTTCTTCTTCTATGTGCTCTTCATGTTCTTCCTCGTCATGAGTGTTGTATCCACTATCTTCCCATTCTAAGTCCATCAACAGCTCCTTTTCATAGCTTGCATCCCAATTCCATTGACTTCCTTCTTCGAATATCACATCTCGACTCACAATAATTTTTTTAGCAATAGGATCATACAATCTGTACCCTTTGGACTCGTCACTAACACCAAGAAGCACACAATTTATGCTTTTATCTTCAAGCTTGGTCCTCCTAGCATCTGGAATATGAACATGCCCTACACATCCGAACACTCTAAAGTGTTCTATTGATGGTTTTTCTCCACTCCATGCCTCCTCTGGGGTCATCTCTTTAACAGCTAGTGTAGGTGACCGATTCAAAACATACACTGTCCATCTCACCGCCTCAGGCCAAAAGGTCTTAGGTACCCCCTTTTCTGAAAGCATCGATCTCACAAGATTCATCACGGTCCTATTCTTGCGTTCGGCTACTCCGTTTTGCTGCGGAGTATATGCAGTAGTTAATTGCCTTTTTATTCCATTCCATTTGCAAAATTCATTGAATTCCATGGAATTAAACTCCCCTCCCCTATCTGTACGCAGGCACTTAATGGATAAACCAGTTTCTTTTTCCACATGTATTTTGAAATGCTTGAAGGAATAAAGTGCTTCTGACTTTTCTACCAAAAAATATATCCATGCTTTTCTAGAGAAATCATCTATGAAGCATAACATGTACCTCTTCTTACTGTTAGAAGCTAGTGTAATGGGGCCACAGATATCCGCATGAACCAATTGTAATTTCTGAGTTGCTCTCCACTGACTCTTCTTGGGAATTGGATCACGATGTTGCTTACCTTTAAGGCAGTCTGTACACACTACCATGGATTCTGGTAACTTTGGTAGGCCTTTAACCATTTCCTTTAACTGCAGCGTCTTTAATCCCTTGTGGCTGAGATGAGCATACCTACAATGCCATAGGTGGGTGATATCTTGTGTAGTAGTGTTGAAGCATGATTCCTCTTGAACTTGAACCTGAGCAATCAACACAAACATTCTGTTTGTGGTCATATTGGTCTGAATAATCAATCCTTTGTGAGGATGATATATACGACACATTCCTGATTGAATTAAGATTGACAAGCCTCGCTCCTGTAGTTGACCTATACTCAAGAGATTATTCTTGAGTTCAGGTATATAATATACTTCAGTAACTACATGAGTTACTCCATTAATCTTCAGCTTCATACTTCCCTTTCCAAGTACATTCATTTTAGTGTTGTTTCCCAATTTAACCACATGTCTAAAGGCATCATCCATTTCGCTGAATAATGATTTATCTCCACACATATGGTTCGAGCAACCTGAGTTTAGAAACTAACCTCTTCCTTTTTTGCGTTGTTCATCTCCACATATGACATCAACAAGAGCTCTTCTTTCTCATCAAACTCGGCATAATTCGCCTCTTTGTCCCAGGATGGACACTCCTTTATGGATGAAACGGGGGCTGAACATGTCTCTTCAAATACTACTAGTGAGGATGGCATGAATGCTAAGGAGGTAGAGGTAGGCACCCTCCTTTATGGATGACAGATTATGTTTCGGGTGAAGGTCTATCAGAAGAGGAAGAGGTAGAAATACCTTTAGAGGACGAGGTAGAGGAAGAGGAAGGCAAAGCTTTAATCGAGCCACTATTGAAAATGACCAAGTTTATGACACTTGAAACATTCAATAGTGGCTCGATTAAAGCTTTGCCTTCCTCTTCCTCTACCTCGTCCTCTAAAGGTATTTCTACCTCTTCCTCGCATGCAAACTTTTCCTCTGAACTTACTCTTAAAGCATGTTCTTCGCGATCCTTCTTTCGAAACTTCTGCTCATGCACATCAAAGAACTTTGCAATTCATCAACCGTGAGAGAATCGATGTCTTTTGACTCCTCAATAGAGCAGACAATATAGTTGAATTGGTCTGTTAAGGAGCGTAAGATTTTCTCTACCACTTAACATTTGGCATGTCCTCTCCATAGTTTCACATATTGTTAGCAAATCATGACTCTTGAAAAATAATCAGAAACAGATTCTCCAACCTTCATTTCAAGACTTCAAAATCTCGGCGGAGTGCCTGGAGTTGTGCACGTTGAACCCTTACATTCCCTTGATACTTTCTCTTCATTGACTCCCATATTTGTTTGGACGTGTCCTTTTGAAGAATGGTTTTCAATATTGATTTGTCAATGGATTGAAAAAGATAGTTTTTCACCTTTAAATCCTTCAACTTCAGATCATCTAATGCCTTTTTCTGTGCAACTGTCAATGTTTCTCCAGCTCCAGGTTCAGAGTACCCATTTTCAATGAGATTCCAATACTCCTTTGATCTTAAAAAATTTTCCATCAACATACTCCAGTGATCATAATCTCCATCAAACTTGGGGATGCTAGGTTGAGCGAAACTGGTGCTTCCTTCTGCAGCCATCTCTCAATCACTCCCTAAGTGTTTCACTCTCTCTCACGTTAGGATACTGCAGTTCCTAATTTCACACCCAAACTCTCACAATCAAGCCCCTGTGTGTGGCTCTGATACCAATATGTTAGGATAATTTGAACGACAGAGATAATAGATAATGGATTTGCCCTTTATTGATAATAACTTGAGGCTTTTTTATAGCCATACATCAGCTGTAACAGAAAAGAAAAAAACAGCCCACAAGAGTACGTGCCATACTTTGTGGTAACGAATACTGGAAGAAATCAAAGATACTCCTAAATAATAGAGATTTATTCTAACAGAAAAACAAAACAGTCCTAAAAAACAGCAACACTTCCAACATCAGCGGTGTGCTATCGCTTGTCAAATATTAGTAGGAATAATGGTGTGATAATTTGAAATATATTATATTATTTAATTTAGTGTTAATGATAAAAATAATACATGAATTTTTACAAAATATTCAATCAAGTACTTAAGTTTTGTTTTGAACAATTTGATACATGAACAGAGCTTGTATGGACTTTTTTCATACTTAAAGTTTGGTTTTAACAATTTTGGTATATGAATCAAGTTTTCATGAACTTTTTTCATACCTAAAGTAAGTTTAATCATATATGAAAAATATTCACAAAAACTTTGTTCGAGTACCAAAATTATCAAAATCAAGCTTTAAGTACTTTGTTGAACTTATTGCAAAAGTTAAGGCATCATTTTTTACATGAAACCCTTTAATTAATTAATTTATTTTTTTTCATGTGTCGCGGATGTGTAATCATTTGTTAGATATGGTCCTATTTAGTTCATTACTTTTTTATCGTTTTGATATTTTTTTTGGTTATTCTTAAAGAGTTATTTGTTAAAAAAATAAATATAAATGAAAAATAGATATTTTTATACATAAATAGATCAACTAAGGAGTAAGCATTCTTCCCTTTCTTTGAACCTGATCTGAAATATATTGTTTCACCAGTCGTTGTATTATACAGTTGCTCCATGCCTAGAAGTTCACCATACCATAGATAGCAACCGATGTTGTATTGCTATAAGCCGAGCAAATACAATTATCAGCACAGGACGATCGACAACTGGCACTTCCAATCGAAAGGACTTCATAATTTGGGGGCCTCTTAATGTTATGTAGAGCTATAAATTCATCTTTGTCCTTGAGACAACGTGATCCTTCTACTCTAGAACAACCCGCAAAATAACCATGCAACTCTGGAGACGATACATAATTAGGCTGGAAACCCTTGACAGCTACAAGCTGGGCTTTGATTCACGGAGCATATCCCATTGCTTCCACAAGGAGCATAACTATCGCAAATTTTCGGCCTCGTCCAAACATTCTGCCACCGATCACTATACTTGACCCATATATACAGACGTAGCTGTCCATCAGGGTCTAGAATCATTACGATTTGATCAGTCTTTGTTTATGAGGTATGTGGCATAATTGACCCCATTTGTTCTACTAACATTGAAGGTGATATTCAAGTTAGATACCAAGTTCATATCGGAGAAATCCGAAGCCCCAATCCTCGATGTTGTATTGGTTTTAGTATTCCAGATGAGTAATTCACTTGATCCATTAGGGTCTATCCCGAATGAATAATTTCCTGGACCAAAATCTTTTAAAGTTCTCCAGGTAGTCAGGATTATTGGATCTGTGTTTCCGGTAGTTGCATCCAAACCAATCTTGGCACCAGGAAGCCAAGCATATGCAGGATAATTGAAACTCTCCCACATATTAGGTGAACTATCCGATCCAACTACGAGATTTCCGTTGTCAAGAAGTATTACCTTAGTTGTATTAGGATCAGTTGTAGTTGTGTTGGTATTCCAAATTATCTGACCATCAACTCGGAGCTGAAGATCACCTCTTCTAGTAAGGGCTAAATTTGCACCAGTTATACCAGAAGACAGAATGGGTGTGTCTCTATTTACATACCAAATTACAGTAAATTGAACGCGCTTGTACCATATGCCAACATAAAATTTGTCGACTTTATCAAGAGGGAAGAATCCCAATTCGAAAAGGCCACGTTGGGAAATTATGGTTTGGTTGTAGTTTATAGATTGACCAGGCAAGATTGTGTGAGACTGATAGGATAAACTGACCATGGAGATGAAAGAAACCATGATCACAAGGCATGTTGCCCTCCATGAGTTACTGTTTCCTCTAACCATATTGATGCTACTAGTACACTCAACAGACGATGAATGGATATCGTTGAATATGGATAAGGAAGAGGGAAGCATTGTAGAAGTCGGGGGGATTAAATCAAACCGGTGGGCAACATTGACAGGAATTTGGAAAAGTCAAGCATGATGCTTGGAAAATTATCTGCAATAAATTTAGGCGCTCTGTCTCCTCCCCCACCCCCCCAACACCCCACCCCCACCCCCACACACACCCCCCCCCGCGCTCCCCAATTATATATATATATATATTTTTTTTTTTTTTTTTTGCAGAACAGACAAATAAAACTCTAATTTGTCTCAAGATTCTCGTTATCGAATTTTTTTATTTCGCGTAGTAGAAATGTTCATCATTTTTTCATTTCACAATATCAAGTATATGGACTTATGTATATCATAAAAAGTATGACAAATTTTTGTATGTTATGTAGAGACTTGGGTTTTGCACTCATAATTAAACGTGCCTTTGGAGCTTGGTTCTATTTCTATAGGTAGCACATTTGCACTATAGGGGCCGTGAACATTGTATGTTGTATTATTTATATACTAGTCTGTCCCATGTCAGCTTATTATTGGAGTCTTTTATACTTGAGCTGTATGTTATTAAATTAGATTAGTTAGTATCTGTAACTACCTATACGTATACTCATTCTATTGTATTCTTTACTACGGACATGTGGTACACTTTCCTCTGAGCGGTGTGCCTTTGAAAATTCTATATACATTGTTTGTATCTCATAGAAACACGAAGATAGTTGATTACATATCTTATCTTTTCGATGTGTATGTCAAGGCCACAAGCTTCAATGCTTGCTTATATTGCCAAATTTAGAATTTGGCAGACACATCGTATGTGAAAGAACTTTCCACCGCATACTGGGTTTAACATTTACTTCAGATATTAAATGGAAGCAGTGTTGTTTCATGCATTGTTGAATGATATATTGAATATGGTTCATATATTGTACGATTGGAGGGTTTCTAGTATGTTTCTCCTAGAATAGTTGGAAAGTGATAATCCACTTCTAGATTAACCACTGATCATCCATCCAGTGAGTCGTTACTCATATAAAGCTCTTCTCGACATCATTGAGGGGGAATTTCCACGAGTCTGAGGTGATGAAGATGCTGCACAAGCAACTATACATGTTGCCATTAAACCATCCGACAACACAACTCTAATTGTCTTTCTCATTTATAATTAAAATTGTTTCATAACTTGTTTTTATCATAAATAATGGAGGGTGCTGAAACTTTATGTCGTCGTAGCAAAAAACATGCCCAACACCACGACCAGGAATGTACACCCCCACATCCCATCTTCTCTACCCTAGGCGTTTGGTGATATCCATTTGCCTACCTTAGCCATGAGAGTATGATATGAACAGGAGTTTTTTATTCTCGACCCATCCTTATGAGTAAGATTATGATATGGAGGGCTTAAACACATGGCACAACTTTGCTACCTCCCTAAATGCCATTGGTTAAATTACACTTATGGAACCTTCGAATGAGACATACGTTGATCTCATTTGTATATTTTACTTAAATGCTATAGTAAACGAGGTTATAGAAAATTCTAATGTGATTCCTTGGGTGGATATCGGACGCTAAATTTCAATATCTATCACCACTTACATGTTTGGCTGTGTTCTTTGCATTATCTTAGATTAAATTTGTGTTATATTCCACCAAACCAATGGGGGAAAGAAGTTGCGTAGAAATTAAGATATGACCAACGTGCTCCACCGGGTATTTAAGATAGCTAGCACTCTAATATATGTTGGTGATCATCAAAATGACCACCTGAAGCAAAAGGATTCCTACTGATTTGTAGACTGATCCACCATATGATTAGTTATAATGTATATCTAAAGGCGAATTCAAATAATATCTTTGTTGAAGACGTCTTCATGATGGATGCGATAATGGATCGCCGACCATTAGATGTCGGCTATATGGTCGACTCATCACCATCGTTTTGCAATCGTGGGGATTTGACCTTTCAAATTACATAAAAAAAACAAGGTCTAAATTCATGAAAGACTATATAGCAATAAGTTAGGTTTTAGGTATGATCCTTAAGCTAACCAATATTATGGAGATCAAAGTGATGCTGCATGGCTAGAAGATGAGAATGAATCAGATGACCAGAGCTTCGACCTCAACATGAATGATCTGTCCCCACCATGACACGATGTAGGAATGGGAGAGGGGAAAGGCAAAGCCAAGCTTAAGCACAACAATCACTCTATATGTTTGACATGAGTAATATAATGGAGTATCTAGATCAGATAGTTAAAGTCTAGTAAAGCATGGGGGATATGCTTAAAGCCATGAATACTTGGATAGACCAGCTTTTCGATTGGGTAAGTTATCAACCAGAACATCCTCCACCATCACCATATTAGCCCCCATACAACATTGATGGTCAAGGCAGAGATGATCAATCATCACATTCGTGTTATTTTTTCTAAAACAAATTAATTATGTTTTTTGTTTAATAAAAATGTAATTCATAATGTAATATAATCACTACAAGAAAACTGAGTTTTAGAGACAAAAATTTAGTCTCTAAATATAAACTTCCGTTGTAAAAACCATTATCGATAATTCTATTTGTACAAATATAACTTATTTTTCTTATTTTTCATCGTAGAATTTTTGTCTCTAAAGATCAATTTTCTTGTAGTGAATACATGTAGTTTTTAACGAAGTAACAAAGCAAAATCATTCTTTATTGTATAAATTCTATTTATGTTAATTGTAAAATTTATTTATTACGTTTGGGTTGTAAATTTTTTATAATTAGTTTGAATAACTAGTTTAATTAAAATTCCAAAAAACCATAGAAAAAAATTACAAGTAAAAAATATAAAATAAGAAAAAAAAAAACATACAAATTGTGTAAAACTGGACCTGATTAAAGGCACGTGACACGACACATGAAGGCACAGTACACAGCACACGAAAAAAAAGAGAAGCACGGTATGCGAGACATCTGAGCATGAATGGGCTTAGCATACAACATGCTAAATTTGGCACGAAGATAGTATATTATTACCCATTTTGCCATGCCTAGAGCGCATTATTTGACGTAGAGAAGATGCCATGCACGTATTTCCTCCATGGTCTATTCTACCCGTAATTAGCTAATAATAATAATAATTTATGGGAATAATTTTTTTATAGATGAAGTACGAAGATGTGTTTTGAGTTTAAAATTTAATTTTCCTTTCTTAATTTCATGAAATAGATAAATACATATCTGTCACTATTTCAAGACACTAGCTATCAAATCTTTTATCTTGCATAGAAAAAATGTTCACATTTTTTTTTTCTCTTGATAATGGAAATGGAATTATGCAGTATCATGAAAATGCATGGTAATTTTTGGTCCATGGTTTGTAAAGACTTCAATTCTTGCATTCATAATGGTTGTTTAGGTAGCCTTCCTTTCTCCTCCTGGGTCCTTAGATATGGGACATCTACTTAAAGTTGGCGTGTAGAACATGTCAAACCTGATAGAAAATTTGTGGCATAATTGTTTTATAGTCTATTATATGCCCATTAACTAAAAATAGTGATAATAATAGCAATAGCAAAAAAAAAAAAAAAAATCCCAGGTCAATTTTCAAAACATGTAAATAAAATTTTGTTCATATATGACTTTCTCGAAAGTGAAAGATATCAAAATAGAAAATGTGTGAAATATGATGAAAGGATAAGCCAACAACCTTCTCAAAACTTTTTCTTAAAATATGGTTTCTAGTTTAAGTCACAGTTTTGAATCACTAAAATTACAAGCTAAACACATGATGTTAGGATGAAGTAGTCAGAGCATTCATATATATATACATATATATGGCTATTATAATAGGGGAAAGGGATTCGAACATGGCACTTTTTACTTGAGAGACCAGATAAGATATCATTAGACTACAAGACCATTGGTCAATATTCATATATTAAACTCATGATCTTATGTTGCATATGAGCTTTAAAACTTTGAAGGATCATATTAGCATTTTTCCGATGCAACTAACTTTTGAGACTAAGAGGATCCACGAAACTACAGTAAAAGACACTTTATTATTATTATTTTTTTTAACTTTTAGGTTTGCACACATAAATCAAGATTATTTTGCTTTGCTATTCTTGGACCCAACAAATAAATATGCACCTACTACACATGTTGCACTATGCATTCGTATCCACACACTTTAAACTTGAAGGGGGCGCTCATTAATTGAACAACTCTATACTACCGTTATAATAGAGACATGTCTGTATTATTTATACACATATGTATATATACATGTATAAGCACCATAATGAAAAGTTGTAAAGGTTCAAAATTTTCAATATGTGTGTGTATATATATATATATTATTAAATACAAATTTAGATTGGACATAAATGGAGGAACATATAATTTGGACATTTATAACTGGTTCATTTGCTATGAATAACTATTTATTTCCACTTCATTCTATGTAAAGTGTGTTCACTTAAAAAGAATGATAATTCATAACGAATTACTATCATATAAAATGATGTATCGCAATTCATGTCTCCACACCTATGAATTGATTTATTTTATTACTTCGCAATAAATACCCAACTCTTGAAAAATATAACATATATAATTATTCTATCTCTGTAATAAGGACATGGAGTATTATAGATATTTTACCTTTTACTCCAATTTATTTTTTATACGAAGTAAATATTGAATTGGAATTCAATTCCCACACACCCCCCCCCCCCCCCCCCCCCCCCCCCCCCCTTTTTTTTTCACTACAATATTCGATTCCCCATTTAATCGAGCGTTATTTTACCTTTATTTAATTTTCCTTAGATATAAATACCTATTATGGAATTTTTTTCTTATTTTTTTAACTTTAGCCATTAATTACATGTAACAATATTTTAAATAAAGGAATGGATATATTTCTTTCTAATGAAACAACATAGAAAAGGGACTATATAATTAAATAAATAAGCCACTAAATAAACAAATAAACCAAAGGCAGAGCGGTCATTTTATACTCGAATATATCATCACTATTCTTTTTTGAAAACCAACATATCTTTTTCCCTTAGTGCTTTTACACCACTCCTAATGATCATTTCCTTCCAAAATTGCAAATGTAGAATCAAAAGTACCTTAACGATTGAACAAGATTTAAGCAGAAAAATTTCAAGATTTTTTGTTAAGAAACTAGTTGTAAAATCTCGGTGTTCTTGGTTTGCAAAAAAGATTCAGCTGACATTGAGTATAGACATTCTACAGATTTGGGTTTAGGTAGAGTTCATGTTCCATGTATGCTTATACCTTACTTGTTGTTTGCATTTGCTTTAGATTGCTAACAATAGATCGAAATTAATTAATACATGGCTTTAAATGTGCTTGCTGTGTGTGTCACAAACCTTAAAGATAGTCCTAAATTTATAAGGTTCTTGAAGGCCTAACAATGAGACAAGGCCCAAGGTCTACACTCAATGTCAACTAAAAAAATAAGATGGTTTTAGAAGTTTCTAGAAAGCTTTGGAAGATCCCCTTGAGTATTTGGAATATCCCTATACATTGTATCATAGTAGGTAGGGTAGGTAAATGTTGGTAGGATTCAGTTATAACCATTAGATTAGATAAATCTAAGCCATCCATTTCAAAAGGTCACTTTTATATACACACATACACAACCATAACCACCCATCCACCCCCATCCTACCCTACCCCACCCCAAGTTGTAAATCATCTAGATATTACGTGAATGCAATTACATTTAGAGTTTTTCTCTCTACTTTCTCTCTCTAGGTTCTTGTGTGGGATCTTTAGATTAAACTTAGCCTCTTCGTGTGATATTAGAGTGCTAAGTGCCACGGAGGTTCATTCCAAAACTCTAAGCCTATGACAAGTGGTATTAGAGCAAGACTTGCTGGATAAGATGTCGTTTGGAAATAATAACAACACTCTATGGTAAAGGAGATGAATGAGTAAGAGACGCATCAATTGACCAGGTAAAGGGCTCGGTCTAGAGATATGCTGAATGCTTTGAATGCCCAAATGGTAAGGGCTAAGTTAAGCATTGCTGAGACTGAGGAAAGGCTTGAAGAGTTGGATAGCTTAAAGGAGGAAATTGAGGGAGAATTCTAAAGGTTAGTTTGAGGGAGCTATTAATAAGGCAATAGGAGACCTCATAGCCTAAGATTAGGCCACCAAGGAGAAGAGGGATCTCCTTGAAGCTAGGATTGAGAAGCTGGAAAATAAGGAAGATGCTTATTAGGCACGAACTAATGATGCAATTACAACCTTACTTAGAGAGATGAGAATATAAAATGAAGGGCTTATAGAGCAATGGCTAACGAGATGGCTATTCACCCGATGAATAAGGTAGATGTACCTAAGCTCAAATACTTCAAGGGAGTCAGATCGGCTCGGGAAATAGAAAACTTCCTTTAGAGACTTAAGCAATATTTTAATGTAGTTAGGTTGGTGGATGACATAAGTAAGGCACGTAATGCTGCCATGTATTTGAAAGACTGTAATGGTTTTGTAGCGTTTGAGGGTAATTGATATCAACACATGGGTGGGATTTTCCCAAGAGTTTAAAAGGAAGTTCTTTCCTCAGAACACTCCTAACAAGGTAAAAATTATACCTAGAGATTTAACTTATAAAGAAGATGTAAAGCAGTATGTGCATGAATTCTCGAAGTTAGTGTTGGAGATACCAGATTTGAGTCGCAAAAATGTCCTTCTTATGTTCCTTGATGGGGTTAAGCTAAGGGCGAAATTAGGGTTGGAACGAAGGGGAGTAGGAGATATTTCTAAATCCATAGCTATTACCGAAATCTTGGTTGAATTCATGAAGATAGACCCAAACCTCCCATGGTAAGGGGAAAGAGCAGTGGTGAAAAGGAGAGAGGCAGTAGTCCCTTTAAAACAAAGTAGAAGATGGAAGAAAGGGATAGAGAAAGAAGAAAGCCTTAAGAATTGAAGTGTTTTTTTGTAGTGGGCCGCATTATGTCAAGGAATGCCCAAATAGAAAAAAATTGGCTGTTATGATGGCTGGTAGTAGTTTAGAAGATGAGGATGAAGCTAAACTAGGGTTAATGCAAGTCTTGAGTGCCATGAAAGGCCAAGCATTAAAGAAGTACAAGGGATTGATGTATATAGAAGTAGAAGTTGCTGGTAAGATACTAAATCCCCTTATTGATAGTAATGCCTCTCATTTATTCATTGCAAAATTAGCAACAACCAAGCTAGAGCTGCAAATTGAGAAGACCAAGACTTGGCTAAAGACAGTTAACTCAAAGGAAGTCTATATAGTTGGAATAGCAAAAGGTGCTGAGTTGCAAATCAATGGATAGTGAGGGAAAGAATCTATTGAAGTAATGCCTCTAGATGACTTTGAATTTGTTATAGGGATGAAGTTCCTTGATAAGATTGATGCTCTGATTGTCCCTTGGTTAGGTCCCTTGAGACACAATGTTTTTCAAAAATTTATAAAATGCTAATATGCTTTGTTCAACTCCAGTCATAACTATAATTTAGGCAAGTGTACCTACGGAAGTAGCATCGAAAATATTAGGTAGTACTTATTCGAGATTGTTCACATCTACCATACTTGCTTCTAATATATTATCTAGCCAAAAGAAATTCAGCAAATCATACAAAAAAAAAAAAATTATAGACTAAGCTCAAGTCAATTCTAACTATATACATGTTCTCAGGAAAAAAATTACAAGATAAGTTTGAAATGCAAGAATGGACCTAGGATTTATTTCATTAAGTCCTTATCATGTGATTTTTTTAATAAACTCAATGAGTTCTTTGTTAGGTACACTTATACTATCGGATTCACTAGTATATGTTAATGCCTCTCTTAAGTATCAAGAACTTATAAACCTAGGTTACACTACTAGAATCTCTTCACAAGCTATCATCAACCTAGATCCACATTAAGATTAAGAATCTTTTGATTAAAAACTTATTTTAATGAATTTATAATCAAGTGACAAAAAGTTTCACCACTCCTATATTTAGATAGTTATGAGCAACTTCATTAGCAACTTAGATCTATTCAAAAGAATGATTTCTCAATATATTCAATTGAAATCAAATATTGATCCATATGGTGCACACATATAAACCTACAAAAATAGGCTCAAGCTACTAAATAAAATAATCCAAACAATATTCAATTAAAAACACATTTAAAATCACATGAACCAAGTCTTGGATTCACAAATCCTAAGCTAAAACAATTATTTCTTCATGGGATTCAACATTTAGCATTAAATTCAAGAGAAATAATGTAAACTGAAAATAAATATCACCTATCTAGCACAAATTCTTGCATTAAAAAAAATTCGTTAGATTAAATTGAATCCACCTTGAGAACTTGAATTTCTAGCAAAAGCAAAGTTTCGTTCTCCCACTAGAGATCCTCTCTCTAAAATTCGTAGGCTTATTCTATATCAGTAATTTGTTACACTATGGTATAATATCGTTACAATGTCTATGCACATTTATTATATGCGCAAGGCACATAAATCATGATGGTTTTATTCACTGATGTGGCAGATTCTTCATAAAATTTTTTGTTAAAATGTCACATGTGCATGACTGAGGTTTGATTGCGAATGGAATCACGACATCGGTTCTTGGCCACGGTAGACTTTAAGTAACCTTCATCTTAGAATTGCAATGGTCTTTGCTTGAATATCGGTCAAGGATAATAGACGCAACTTGAGGCATGATTTAGAGTCTTCCCTTTAAGATTTGCCCTCGCTTTAAATTTTAGGAGCCGCAATTGATTCTATTTCAACTGACTTTGTTATTTTGCTCCAAATCTTACTCAAATCACTTTGTTTCTTCATTTTATGATCTTAGGAGTTGAAAAAAAAAATTAAACAATAATAGCACAATTTTATAGGGATTGTCAATTAGTGAATCAAATTAAGCATGAATTCCCATGATCTGAATAAAGTAGAAATGCTTGCCATCCTTTGAGCCAACTGTCTCTATGTGTTAGATAACAAGGCTCAATATGTTATCATTGTGACTAGAAAGTTTAGACAAGCATCAAACTTCGTATCAGCTATACAGATTGCCAAGAGAATTAAGGAAAAATGAAGTAACATATGTAACGGTTTTAAAGGAGGGCTAATGCCTCCTTTAGTGGGGGAGATATTAGAAGACTTCAAAGATGTAATGCCTCCAGAATTGCCTAAAAAGGTCTCACCTAGGCAGGAAGTAGGTCATGTGATTGAACTTGAAACTGGAGCTAAGCTGCCCATGACTGTACCCCACAAGATGTCCCCTTATGAGTTAAAGGAAATGTTAGAAGCTAATTTCATCTGGCATTCAAAGGCTCCATTTGGGGCCCTTGTGCTCTTTCAAAAGAAGTAAGATGGCTCATTGAGGACGTGCATCAATTATAAAGGATCAAATAAAGTTATAGTGACAAACAAATACCTTATAACATTAGTGTCAGACTTGTTTGATAGGTTGGGTAAGGCAAGATACTTCTCTAAGTTATATCTACAATCAATATATCATCAAGTAAGGATTGTAGAAGGGGACGATGCCAAAACCACTTGTGTCATAAGCTATGGTGCTTTTGAATTTCTTGTTATACCTTTTGGCCTTATGAAGGCACCAGCTATCTTCTATACTCTAATGAATTGATTTTTAGCACCCTTTTTGGATTACATTTTTGTTGTATATTTGGATGATATCATGATATATAGTAAGACTATGGATGAGCATGTGCAACACCTTCAAGTTGTGTTCCAAGCCTTAAGGGATAATGAATTATATGTGAAACTAGAGAAATGTGCTTTTGCACAATAGCAGGTAGCCTTTCTAAGGCATATTATGGGTCAGGGTCAAATCAAAATGGATGATAGAAGGGTCAGGGCTATTTAAGAATGGAAGGAGACAACAAAACCCATTGAACTGAGATCATTCTTAAGACTAGTGAATTACTAAAAGCGATTCATTCGAGGGTATTCAAAGATAGCGGTACCCTTAACATATTTGTTAAAGAAGAATATCTCGTGGGGTTGAAGTGTTCAATGCCAAGAGGCTTTTGACACTTTGAAGAAGACAATAATGGAGAAACCATTATTAACTCTCCTCGACTTAAATAAACCATTTGAAGTGCATACGAAAACTAATGACTATGCCATTGGTGGAGTTTTAATGCAAGAGGGATACCAATGGCCTTTGAGAGTTAAAAGGTAAACGAGACGAAAAGGCGATACTTGGTATGAAAAGGAAATGACCGCCATAGTACATTGCCCTCGTGTTTAGAGACATTATCTACTTGGGGGAAGATTTGTGGTAAAGAGGAAAAATGTAGCTGGCAGCTACTTTCAAACCTAAAGGAAACACTTACCTAAGTAGGCTCGATCGCAAATCTTCTTGGTAGATTTGATTATAATTTAGATTACTAGCTCGGGAAAATGAATGTGGTAGCTGATGCCCTAAGTTGAAGGGTGGAACTAGCAACCATCAGTAAGCCTGAGACTAACCTTCAGATTGCATTAGTGATGGAATTAAGTATGATGAATTAGCTAGAACCTTGAAGAGCCAACGCTGGGAAGGCAAGACTAGGAAGTTTTAAGAAGAAGGTGGGTTGATTTACACAAAAGGGCGTAGACTATATTTTCCTTGAGCACTCTACATGAGGAGAGAAATACTTAAAAAGTGCCATGATTCAAGATAGGTGGGACACTTAGGTATATATTAGACTATTGCTCTCATAGAACAAAGGTATTATTGGCCCACGTGAGGGATGATGTGGAGAGTGATGTTAGAATATGTCTTATGTGCCAATAAGACAAAGTACATTAAGGAGTAACTTTAGGGCTATTGGAGCCTCTCCCCATTCCTAAGCAGCCATGGGAGAGTGTGTTTATGGACTCTATTATCAGCTTACCAAAGTTGAAGGGATCTGACACAATAATGGTGTAGTTGTGGAAGTTGACTAGTTCTCTAAGTATGCTACCTTTGTCCCGTGACGAAGGAGTGCCCAGTAAATGAAGCAACTAGATATTCCTAAGGCCTATAGTAAAGTATTGTGGACTCCACGATATATAGTGAGTAATAAAGACATATGGTTCACTAGAAAGTTCTAGACTGAATTATTCAAGTTATTAGGATCAAAGCTAAACTTTTTGACTAGCCTTCATTCATAAACTAATGAGTAGACAGAGTAGGTCAATATGTTGGTGGAACTTTACTTGAGACATTTTGTTGATGTTACTAACAAGATTGGGTCAAGCTATTAGATGTGGCAGAGTTCTCCTTTGACTTGTAAAGAACGAATCTATAGGCCATTGCCGTTCGAGATTGTTTTGGGGAGACAACCATTAACTCCCTACACCATTACACCTGGTTACACAAGAGTCAGAACCACAAGTTTGCTAAAAAATGGCAAAGAGAATTAGGACTTAGCTCAAGCTCACTTAAGCAAGGTATCAAGAGGATGAAAAAGTTTGCAGACAAGAAATGAAGGCCTATAAATATCAAGCGGGAGACTGGGTCCTTGTAAAATTACATCTCATCCAAACGACCAATGGTTAGCTATAGAAAGGGTTGATGAGGAGTATGAAGGACTGTTTTCAATTGTGAAATAAGTGGGTCGAGTCATACAAGTTGGAACTACCATCTAGATTAAAGTTTGATCCTATGTTTCAGTGAATATGCTAAACCCTTTCCATAGGGATTAGGCCAATTGAAGTCCTTGACATCTGTATTCTCCAATTGAAGTATAAATCGACACCTAGATCTAACACCTGTCTTATTTTAATGGATCATAAGCTCTTGCGGGACTCTATATAAACAAAAACATTAAACGAGGTGAAAGGCATGGCAAAGCCCATCCAAGTAACGATTAAATGTGTGTATATATAGGTATATATGTATATACTCTATCAACTCCTTATGTCGTAAATATTCTCCCATTTTTTGTCTTGAATTGTTTTAGGCCAGCTTATGAATCAACCTTTTCAACAAACATTATGAAATAACCTCTGTTGTTTCCATTTAAAATTCCGCAAATACCTTGCACTCTCTTCAGCAGTCAAAAACTTGAAAGACCACTTTGACAAGCAGAAAGGAAAATTTACTTTTGTGTTGGTGAGAGAAAATCCAATCTGAGATATCATGTTTCCCGAATAAATTTTTATAAGTCTTGGTTACTCTTAGTTTTTATAGCCATTTTTTATTTATTGCTTGCTCCATATTGATCTCCGATAATGACTTTACACACACACATATACTTTCTATATCTATAAATTTCATATTTCACTCTCTTTTATGTTTCATGAATAATTTTATCATCAAAAGACCTTGTCCTGTTTCTCGTAAAATCAATATATTTATGTTTTTCTTTTCCTCCCGTCATAATTTAGTAAAGAAAATGATGACCTTATATATGGAAAGAAAAACTTAGACCAAGAGTCCCCACACATTTAATATGCTTCTCTAAAACGACAATAATGTGTTGCACCAGCATAACGATAAAGGGAAGATGGGATGATGATTTCTAGATCTTTTAGTATTTTAACCTTGTCACATTATTCCAAGATTATATTTTATTGCGATTTGCAAAAGAAAGTTAAATTCTTCTTTATTGAAATGCCTCGATAATGGAATAATTATTTCTGTGGTCATTACGGAAATGCATTATATGACTATTTTTCCGAAAATAGGCCATGACTTTACACTGGAAGTTTATGTGCATATAATTTACCTTTCCTACTCCAGTGCGATGTCTATGCAGTCATAAAATAATAGATGTTGTAAGTACTCTAAAATAATAACTTTGCCAATGTATTATTAAAAATATATATAATAATAAAAAGGGGGGTATATACCTATATTGACCTACTCATAATGCATAGACGTGTACTTCTGTGCCCGTATATTTATGTATATAACATATTGTAGCGACAGTTAATAAATAATGCCTTTAATTATAATATATGTATGTATGTATATATATGAGTCATTATCTAGAATTGCTTTTGGTTAAATTAGTGTCTTATTAATATAATAGGTGTGTTGCTTATTAATTAAGAGGGGTTGCTAATTCCAAGTGGGTTCCCCCTACTTCTTGCTTGTTTTGAATTGTGGTCTATAAATAGTAAGTCACTCTCTTGTTGTAGCTAAATAAATGTGACTTCATTTAAGTGAATCACATGACTCAACAAATTGATTGTGTATTGATTGGAAATGCTGTTACATTACATGTCTTTGTAAATAAATTTGTTATACTAAATAACATGGCTTGTGGATAATAAATTTGCTAAACTAATATATTTATTAATCAAATGATTTTACTAACTATTCTGACTCGTCAATAGCACTATAATGTTATGATGGTTGGATTTATTGCCATGTCATTGAGAATATATGCTCAATACTATTGCATTCATGACATGGCATGAAACAGGCCATAATTTTATTATTAGCTCGATTGAAAATAGACCCATGGGCCTTAATCCGATTGAAAATATGATGTTGTTAGTGCTTGAACTATTGCATTCATAACATGGCATGAAATAAGCTAAAGGGCCACAATTTTTTTATAAGGTCAATTGAAAGGAGGCCCATGGGCCTTAATTCACTGAAACTTGATTTTCTTTAAAATCTTGGTTTATAAGCATAGTTTTAAAACATACAGAACTACACTCTTGGTTTTAAGCCACCAACATGCCACTTTCATAGTTATTACATCGTCAAATTCTTCTCGGAAATTGGAATCCTTTACGTTGATTCCCTCACGGTTTAATTTTTAGTCACTATACACCATTCATCGCAGATGAGCCACTATGTGCTGTTGTGAAGCAACCTAATAGTTGCCCACTCGGTTAGGATACCAGACGGCATGTCACGTGCATTTTGCATGGCATTTATTACAATAGTCGATAAGATTGATCATATTAATGATTGGACTATATAACTTTTCTTATTTATAATAGCAATTCAAAAGAATTTATGTATAATTTATAAAAAATGAATTTAAGGTTGTCCGATAGGGAGAATAAAGAAAGCATAAAATAAAGCAAATGTATTCAAGTTATAATAAATGAACATTGAAAAATTAAAATGACATCTCAAGTTCACATATTTACCAAAACAAATCCCTAGCCGATAATGATATCATGTTATTATTTTTTTCTTTAAATATATATAATATATTGTTTTTTATATTTTAAAAAATAAATAAATAATTTTATTTAACTTCAACGATTGGCCCTGTCGGCCATTAAATCGCCCATGCCTTGTGTTTCATTTCCCGCCCGCCCCCGTCCCCTCTTTCTGCTTTCTAGCGCTAATACCACATTTCATAAAAGGCCAAACCAAAAATCCAACAAGTCGAACCAATTCAGAAACTAAACTAAATGAAGTCAAAGATATGATTCCCAAAACAACTTGATTTAGAAAATTCTCAATTTTTATTGGTCTATCAATTTATGATTGGTTTACAAGAATAAATTGAACCAAACTATTTTAAGGAAACATAATAATATATTACTTGTAGCTATAATTTTTCTTTCTATGATGATGATTTTATTATTTGATAGCTGTTGGTTAATATGAAATTGTTCATTTTTTAAGTTTAAGTTATATTCTTTATTGGTGACGTAATTTTATTTATTTTTTTGACTTTATGGAGTATATAACCAAGTACTTATTTTCTTTCCCCAAAAAGTTACAAAAGTTAACTTATATGCATATAATTACACATATATAATTATAGGAATGAGCATATAACCCCACCCTATAGAGTACCCATCCATACCTTGCTTAACCGGTAAGGTCCAAGTGGGTATTAAGAGCCATATAGTAGATACAGGTATAGTTTTTCAAGAACCTATTTTTATAGGATAGGATACAAGTATGAATTCTTCATATCCTATATCCACCCTTGAACCTATACTCTATTCTATAGTAGACACATGTTCTAGGATACTATGTAACTACCCTAAAATACATACTTCACTAAAAAATATCATAACATAAAATTAATAAGAATAAATAATAATACTCTATGTTCCATTTTACAATCACTTTTGTTTAAGATTATCATTTGTGAACTATCTTTTAGAAACTCTTATTTAGATAAAAAAAATTGCATTATTTTTTCATGTCAGTACTTTTAATTTTTATTTTAGAAAAATTTAGATGGTAGGTACTAGAATTTTTAAGTTCAAGCCTAATTAATACATAAGTTTCTGTTTTTTTTTTTTAATTTTTTGTTCAATATATATATTAAATAAGATAATTTTACATATTATAGCTTTAAATTAAAAAAAATTACAAGTTCCACAAGTTATCCCATATGTTATGAGTTTTACGGGTACATGGAGGGTAGAAGGTATTGCAAGGCAAGTTCTGAGTATAAAACTTTGTATCTTGTATCTTCTAGGATATGGTATAGATAAATTTCATACCCTAACTATCATAGACCTATTTACCCCTATATAATTATATGCATAGAACCAAGCAATTATTATCTTTTTTTTCTAGTTTTAAATATTTGAATCTCTATATAAATGTAAAATATTAGAACAAAACTATTTTTTTTCAATTAGATTTTTTTTATATCCATAATCTAAATCGAACTAAACCGTTATTATATGATTTAAAATTTTCTAATATGAACCAAATTGTTAATTAATAGTTTGGTTTGAAATAAAAAAAAAAAAAAAAAATATCGATCCATGCCTATTATAGCATTTGATACCAAAGCTTTTCCTAAATGTACAATTATCTATATGAATTTTACAATAGTTAATTTAATACCGAACAAAGTTTTGGAATTTGTTAATATTATATCTTTAGCTAATTTAGCTAAGTTGATGCTCTAAATAAATAGAAAAATAACTTGTGTTAAATATCCAATAAAAAAATAACAATTAATATTGATGGACCTCCTCTTTCTTAGGTATCTCTCATAAGAGATTCATAGCAAAATTTCACATAAGTTGAATTTTGGAGATGAAATCCACATGATTTGCCTTTTCATATTCTAATAAACCCTCTTGAGACTAAGTTTATAAAGCAGTGCACATCATTAATAGATCTATCCATAAATCACTTTTCTAAATCCCCATGAATCACTTTTCTAAATGCATGAGTGTACCTAAGAAATATTGAAATCAAGCAAATTAGTACATTGGCCATCATTCCAAGCTCACAATATCAAATCTCTTTAAGTCATCCTAAGTCCATAAACTTGACTTCTTAAACGATATCACTAACCTAGCGAGTCAATTTTAAATTGCTACTAGACTTATAGCCCTAAAACTACAAATCTATTTAGCCTTATGCACCATACAATTTAACAATCATGAATGGAATCCTCTCTATTCAACAAATCTTAAACTATAGTTCATTGGCATTCAGAGTAAACTACATTTATCTAAAGTTCTCAGTCATAATTTTCAATAGTAGAAGAAGAGGCCTCAACAACCTTATTGTTTAATCCTTAAAGGAACAAATACCTACGTCATGATTAAAGGTCTTACATTGACTGAAGCTAGAAGGTTTCTATTAATTTTCAAATTTAACTAGAACATTTCTATTATCAATACAATAGGCTAAAAGAGGATTCACGAAATCACTATTCGCTTGTGTCTCAACATAAACACATGCAAAACTCAACTTCCCAATAAGCTTGTAACGAAATCTACAATCAATGGTTTTACAAGTCTACATTCTAATGTAGGCAATGTGCTTCTTATGAAAATACTCCATGAAAACATTCCAAACTGTACCTAGACCCATAAGGAGCTAAGAGTATCATTTACAAATGACATTCCCTTTCCACTATCCAAGAATTAGGTATCGACTAGCAGATTATCGAGTGGTTTCAAGGACTCTCATTACTTTCCCCTCATTCTTGAATTTAAAAGAAAGATGTCCCTTTCATTACACAAAACTTTTATTAATCAAAATTAATCTCTTATTGCATGGGCAATCTTTTCCACTAGTAGGAACGGGAAGGACTTTCCAAAAAAAAAAAAAAAAAAACCAGCCTATTGGAGTATGCCTCCATAAAGCAAGCAAAGTAACACATTCACATATATTGTCTAATTAAACAATTAAATAATAATTCACTTCAAACTATTATTTGCATATTAATTTGTTTGCTCAATTATCTAATTTTCTACTTCTTTTTATTGGCTATTTAATACATATTACTTCCTCATTAGGTTGATATATGGGATTAGTAAAACTAAAACTTTGTTAGGTATAAAATTAATTAGTTTAAAGTATGGTTAGGTAATTATAGAAAGTTTAGACACCTACTTTGTTCGAAAAAGGTTGGTTCAAATAACAAATAACTATTTGTTCAATGGTAAAAATCACCTTCTTGAACATTATGTTTTGCTCTAAGGAGCCCCGCGGGGGGCGGGTGGGGGGTGGAGGGCGTGTGGGTGGGGGTGTGGTAGAGCTGTTAAGAAAATCGCTTCCAAAAAATTGAAATATTTTCCGTAAGAGACCCTTAAATTGTTGACTTGACGCCAGCAAGCATGATTTTTCAAAACTTCCGCCTTTTGCCATAATTCATTCTATTGACTTACTACAATGCTTCCTTCTTCCTAGTTTGTCCTAGAAGATACCCCGTTCATCCTCCAGAGTGTACTTGTAGTATCAAGATGTTTATCGGAAGAAGCAATTCATGGAGGACTATATGTCCTGCCGTCTTGGTATCTTTTATCTCCATGGTTGGTTTATCTTATCAGTCTGACACCATCTTACCAGGTCAGTTCATACATGCTGGCCAGACTATAACATCCCAAGGAGGCATTTTTGAATTGGGTTTTTTCTCGTGGTAATTCTGGCAGAATTTATGTTGGCATCTGGTACAAGAATCGTAATATTACTGTGGTTTGGGTTGCCAATAGAGATAAACCTATTTATCCTTCTGCCAGCGATGATGCAAGTTTGACCCTTACTAGAGAAGGCAATCTTCATCTCCAAGCTAATGGTCTAATAATTTGGAGTACCAACACTACAGCAGCTGATTTCAGTACTACTAAAGCAGTACTTCTAGATAGCGGAAATCTCATAGTTGGTTCAGATACTCGACCTAATATGTGGGAGAGTTTCAATTATCCCACAAACACTTGGCTTCCTGGTGCGAAGATTGGTTTGGATATGACAACTGGTAAGACATATCCAACAATTCTTTCTTCCTGGAGATATTTAGATGATCCTGCTTCAGGTACCTATTCCTTAGGAATAGACCTACTGGATCAAGTGAGTTACTCCTCTGGCATAATAAAACCAACAAAACGTGGAGGATTGGGGCATTGGATTTTTCAGAGATGAACCTGGATTCCAAGTTAAACATCACTTTCAATGTTAGTAGAACAAATGGGATCAACTATGTCATATACTTCCCACTTAACAACTCTACCCCTGTTAGAATGGTTCTAGGCTATAGCGGACAACTATCACAGGTAATATGGAATGAGAAAAGAGCTCAGTGGTTGACTCTATGGTCACGGCCAAAAGAATTTTGTGTTAATTATGGTACTTGTGGACCCAATGGTATATGTTCCATGAATCAAAATCCTCTCTGCAGCTGTCCTGAGGGTTTTCAGCCCAAGGGTATATCGGATTGGGAGTTGGGTGATCATTCTGGGGGTTGTGTCAAAAGAAACGGATCACAATGTCTCAAAGACAAAGATGAATTCGCAGCGCTTCATAACATTGCATGGCCCCTAAATTATCAATTCCTGTCTATTGGAAGTGCTGAAGATTGTCGACTTGCCTGTGCAGGTAACTGTAGTTGCTCAGCTTATAGCATCGTAACAGGATGTTATGTGTGGTTTGGAGATCTTCAAAACATGGTACGACCATATGATGAGACTACAGGTGAAACGATATTTCTCAGATTAGGTTCAAATGAGCTTCCAAAGAAAGGTAGGAATGCTTACTGAATAACTGACACGAGTGCATTTACTTGTTGCTTTGGCTTGCCTCATATTTTTCAGATGTCTTTATTCCTACAAGTATTTAATGAAAATTTGTGCTGATAGGGGCAAAAAAGGTGTTGGCAATCACTCTTGGACCCTCCATTTTCTTTCTGATTCTTGTTTTGGGCTCACTCTCCTATTATGTCTACAGAGAAATGATCATGAAAGGTAACAAACAAATATGCTAAATCAATTTTCAGTTAATACAAGAACTTCCAATTTCGTATCCTTTCAAAATTGACTTAGAAGTCAACTTACCTAACTATATGCTCACTCCAAATTAAAACAGGCTCTGAGGATACCGGACAAGATTTGCTGTTGTTTGACTTGGAAATGACAAGTAAGAGGAACACAAGTCATGTACAGAGTAGCAATGACCATACTAAAGGAAATAAAGATTTTGATTTGCCAATATTCAGTTTATCAAGTGTGCTTTCTGCAACCAATAATTTTTCCTCTTCTAATAAGCTTGGAGAAGGAGGATTTGGTTTAGTATACAAGGTGAGATATATACATTATTCAGCATTTAACTAGAGGTTCTTGTTCTTATAAACAAAATGGGAAAAAAAAAGTAAAGGAAAAGGAAAAAGAAAAATACATTTTCATTGTTGCTGCTACTCATATTTTTCATCTAATGGAGTCAAGAAACTCACAATATAGATTTAATTTTGCTCTCATCATGCAAAGGTTTGAAACATGCACATAAATTTTGGTTTCTTTTCAGGGTAAGTTGCGCAATGGTCAGGATGTAGCAGCAAAGAGACTATCCAAGCATTCAAGTCAAGGACTTAAAGAAGTTATTAATGAAGCAAATTTGATTGCCAAACTTCAACACAAAAATCTTGTGAGACTCTTAGGATGTTGCATTCAGCAAGATGAAAAGATATTGATCTACGAGTACATGCCAAACAAAAGTCTCGATTATTTTCTCTTTGGTTCGTAATTAATCTCTCCGTTCCTTCTTTTTAAGAATTTCTCTTCGGTTAGTAATTTCTAACTATCACAAGTTCCATTGTTGATATAGAATAATCTCCGTCTTGATAACATGTCTACAGCTCAAAGTGAAAAGGAGATATTGGATTGGAGTAGACGTATGCAAATAGTTGAAGGCATTGCTCAAGGGCTTCTCTATCTCCATCACTACTCTAGACTAAAAATTATTCATAGAGATTTAAAACCTAGTAACATTTTGTTAGATGCAGATTTGAAACCAAAAATATCAGATTTCGGTATAGCAAGAATCTTTTGGGGAAATCAATTGCAAGCAAATACGAAGCACATAGTTGGGACCTTGTGAGTTCAACTTCTTCGAACATACAAATAGACAATCCTTATTTTCATGTTTACCAATTTTTGTGAAAGATTCTGCTCATATACCTTTCTTATATTTATTATATGTAGTGGATATATGCCACCAGAATATGCATTGGCAGGTCGTTTCTCCATAAAAACAGATGTCTTTAGCTTTGGGGTTTTACTCCTTGAAATTTTAAGTGGTGAAAGGAACACTAGCTTTTCTCATGAAGATTGCTTCAATCTCTTAGAATATGTGAGTAGTTATATGGTTTTTGCACAATTAGACCATTATGCAATCTCATTGACTAATTTTCAGGCATGGAAGCTATGGACCAATGGCACACCACTTGAACTAATAGATACAATCCTAAAAACATCTTGTGACCCATCCACGGCTTTAAGATATGTTCATGTGGGGCTTTTATGTGTACAAGAACATCCAGATGACAGGCCTAGTATATTGGATGTTGTTACCATGATTGGGAATGATATGAAAGTTATTGAGGTGCAACCTAAGGAACCAGCTTATTTGGCAAGGAGAAATTCCATAGAAGTAAATTCTAAGAGACTTTCATCAAACAGAATGTCCTGTTCAATGATGCATCCTCGTTAGCATTTGCTTGAGTTTCATGGTTTGACAGTTGACTGGAAGTATGAATTTTCTTTTAAGCAGTGTCTTGATGTCTATTTCCTATCTTGGATCAGAAGTAAAAAAAAAAAAAAAAAAAGAACCTGCGAGGGAAAAGGATTGTAATGGGGACCCATCGCTTGACCTGCATGACTATCTCTTATAATTTGTGCAGTCATGATGTGCATCACTGCACTGAGATGGTGGCCGCATAATATGCAGCAAAAAGAAAAAAAACAGCAGTATACTAAATATGTCATGTTTAGCACACTTTATTTTTACTTGACAGAATGATATTGCTCTTTCTAGCTTCAAAGCAAGACTGTTAAGAGTTGTTTGGTTTAACACATTGGAATAATTTTACATTCTCTTTGCATCAGTGAAAATGGCATGCGTAGAAGTAGTAGAAAGGTTTCCCATTTCCTAGGATTGACTTAAGTTGGAAAATTTTGAAACAAATAAGAGCTATCTTCACGAGAATTATTGGGAAAAAAAAATGAACATCTTAGACAAATTGTGCATCTTATAGTTTCAATCCAAACATTATTGTGGGACTGGTATGTCAGTTTTATCATTTGCAGACAAGCATTGATTGTAGAGGAAGCTCTATGCTAAGAAGATGAAAAGGGTGTAATATGTCATTTAAATTACTGCTTTTAGATGGTGTTTGAAGAGAAGGAAGCTTTCAAAGTGGAGAAATTTTTCAAATGGGTTTTGTGAAGGATTTGACACCATCTATATCCTAAAACCTTAACATATTAAGTTAATGAGTCTTTCCTCTTATATGAGTCCCATATTTGCCATGTAGTATTTTTTCCAATCTTACACTTACATCCTAACAGATGGATTAATCACACGTACAGAGTATCAAATGATATTAAGAATGTGGATCTTCTTTCTTTATGCTGCACTGCAACAATACTAGGTTTGTTTAATATATTCTTTTCCATTGTTTCATAATCAATTTCTTTGATGCAAAAGGGCGGTGTTGATTTTTCGTTTTCTGGTGTTTTTGTTTTCAAAGTAATCGGGTGGCAAACCTGGAGGAGAACAGCACAGGCTTTGATAATCTATTGTAATATTCAATGTTTGGTTTCTATCTGCTTAAAATCTGAATTCAGAATATGTATATAGATAGATAGTCTGTTTTGGGTATAAATATGACTCTTAGATAAATTGTCATTTTATATTGTCTTATAGAAGTTTTGCATAAAAAAGGTCGATAGAAGCACTTGAGCTTCCGTTAGGCTAGATCAACATCCTTTCTTATCCATCCATATAGCAATCCATATGTTTCACATAATAGATAACAAAGGAGATGGGGTGCACATATCGAATTTGCCAGGACACATCTTCATTCATTCTACATCGGGTAGCAAGCCAGGTGGCTGCTTCATTTACCTGGCGCTAATATACTGACGCAGCGGAATAAAAGGGAAACAATCGCAAGACGTGATTCGAGCATGAATACCGGCTTGTGATCTTCAAAATCCATTGATTCTAAGAATACCTAGATATTTGGCATCAAAAGTCGAAATCTACACAAGATTACGAATTTTGGGATAAAGAGAGAACACTCTCAAATAAAATTCATTCAAAATAACATATCCTGTCTCATATGCCATAAGGCTTACATATATATAGGCAAGCTTGAAAGTTGCCATAATCGAAAAAGGACTAAAACCTATTAAATAATATTAAATAGCATTTAAAAGGAAAAACTAAAACTGGCATCCGATTAAAAGACATTAAATCCTATGAAACTGATATCCTATTAAAAGACATTAAATTATATTAAAAATCCTACTAAATGATACTAAAAATTATTCTTTAGAAATATTAAATGATATTCTAAAGGCATTGACCACATTATTAATTACGAATTTGAGAAATCCAAAAGACATGTAAAGTACGCCGCTCCAACACGGGTAGTGTAAAATTAAAGGTTGGCAGCATATGTTGCAGACATAGGATTTTCCGTCTCTTCATCATATGCTGCATCATCCTCTCCAGGCTGGACAAAATTCGACCTCGAATTTTAATCATGTTATGCAGTAAGTCCTCAACTTGTCTCCTCAACTTTTCATATTTTGTATGGCTCATTTGATGACGAGGACAATTTGGAAGGGTTGCACTTAGTTCAAAATTGATTTGGTGTTGAATGTCTCTTAATGGGGGTAACCCATCTGGCAATTCTTCAAAAAATACAACCTGAAACTCCTTTACAGCCATAGTTGCAAACTCAGGTATTGCTACCTCCTCAGTAACCTCATTGCCTACAATAGGCTGAAAATTTTCAACTTTTTCCAAAAATTCTTTCTCCTCATAATCATCATCAAAAATAAGTTTTCCATCTCCCTCAGCCATAAACACATCATCATATTTTGTGAAAACCTCTTGTTCACATTCTCAGTGTCAAAGATAGGTCCCCATCACCCACAGCTTTAAACATAGGTTCTTCATCCACATAAATGTCAAAGATAGGTTCTCCATCACAGTAGTCCCCACCAACAGAGAGAAATCATCCTCAAATTCTCTAGGATATTTGCGTTCATCCCTACTTCCTTACAACTACTATCTTCCTTAACAAAAGGAGTAATCATCTGATTCCTCATAACCTACATCATGTATCAAATCAGAATTAGGCACCAGATTAGGATTTGGGTTTCTACCTTTATTCTGATTCATCAAAAGTGCCTCCATCCTTTTTGTGATATGGGTTACTGCAGCATCCAGTCGCCGATCGATCATCTGTCCAATCCTTTGTTCCAACCTCTCATCGAGCATAGCTCCAATCCTCTGATCTAAGTTGTCACCGCTCATCAATCTCTTCTATACGTCACTGGTTTAATTGTCTAAGATGGCATCGTTACTCTTGGAACGAACGCAGCTCTGATACCAACTGACGCAGCGAATAAAAGGAAAACAATCGTAAGACGTTGATTCGCGCACGAATACCGGCTTGTGATCTTCAAATATCCATTGATTCTAAGAATACCTAGATATTTGGCATCAAAAGTCGAAATCTACATAAGATTACGAATTTTGGGATAAAGAGAGAACACTCTCAAATAAAATTCATTCAAAATAACATATCCTGTCTCATATGCCATAAGGCTTAAATATATAGAGGCAAGCTTGAAAGTTGCCCTAATCGAAAAAGGACTAAAACCTATTAAATAATATTAAATAGCATTTAAAAGGAAAAACTAAAACTGGCATCATATGCTGCATCATATACAAACGTTTATCTTTATACTAAGGCTACAATAGATTATTTTATATGAAAAACTAAAATTTGATTATGATAATCTCACTGTGAGTTTTTTTTTTTTTTTTTAAAGGGCCATACTAACTTGAAAATAGTATTGATGTTTGTCCTTTTCTATTTTTTAGAAGGGGGTTGAGGGGCATTGGGTGTCATTTATAGACACCCTTATACTCAGCTCTATTAATAGTAAAACATACTAGCTTACTGTAAAAAAAAGTCACTCTTAATGGTAATTGACTCATTTATGGTAAAAGCCCAATGTCATTTAATTTGGTACACGTTATGATAAACTTTCAAAATTAAAGTACTCCCTCAAACTTTTATCTGTTTTCAATCAATAAACTTGTCCTGTTCATGGTAGATATAGTCATTTATGGTACAAAAGCCAATATTTAGTGAATAATTATATTCAAAAGTTTCAATAAACTGAAATTAGAGTCACTACGTATTTCTAATAATAATATTTAAATTTCATTAAAATGAAAATTAAAGGCATATTTAAAATAATTTTGATGATATATTAATTTTATTGTTATAAGAGTTTATATATATTATTAAAAAATATACACCTATGACTATATATTGAAAATAAAATAATTTTTTTCTCATATTATATCTATATAGTATTACAACATCATATTTGTAATAGTACATTAGTTAATATTATGAACTTTTGTTATAATGTGTTAATTATGAATATTTTAATTATGTTATGTTTTCAATTCATATGTTATAATATCTAGGCTTACTTGAGGTTAAATGTTATATATTAGTATATATATAACTACATGGTTTCTTTCTTCTTCTTTTCGATATGAGAATTAGAAAATGCATAATTCTATTTTAAAATGCATAATATTTTTTGCAGCTATAATTACTACCTCCTTAATATTCTTTATCTTTTCTATTAAATTGGATGAGGCATCATATGATTAAATTCATACTACTTCTCTTAATGCCATTGAACACTAATAGATTGGCTTTTTTATGTTAGGAAACCAATCAAATAGCATTATTAAGGTAGTGAAAATAACCATAAAAAATTTAATTGGATATTAAATTGATTATTTCAAAATTCAGGTATCAAATGGAAATTTTTATACAATATTTGAATACCAAATTCGACATTTTTGCTTACAAATGTATTGTTCTTATATAATATAGTAGTAAATGTAGTTAATATATATAAAAAACAACATAAATAAATGTGAAGAATTTTTTTTTTCCAAATTTAGATTATCGATTATATTATAATTTACTTTGTAGATATATTGTATTACATATTCATTATTTAGTAGCAATATAATACAGATGTACATAGTATAGAACGTATATTATGATTTCTTTTCTAGACATTAGATTAGCGATATAATATCAAACGTAGATATATGCTTAATAATATAATCTTATAAGAAAACGTATGTATTATTATTATTAGCTAATAAATGTGTAATACGACTATTAAAATATTATATGGCCCACTCTAGACTTGGCTACAACAAAACCTGAACCAGATGCTTGTCATATCAGCGCAAAAGTCCAAGTCTTCATATAATATACCAAACAACCACGGCAAAGGGGAAGAAAACGCGGTTCTTCCAACTAATGGGATAAGTACCTGCCATTTCCAATGGTGATTTCAAAAAAACATCACGTCAAAGGTTGATGTTTACTTGAAGCAATCGGTAGATTTTTCAAAACTTTGGTCAATGTTGCCTTCTGCTGAATTGCGTCGGTTTGATTTATACTGAACTTATGCATTTTTTTCTTTGTTTTTTTTTTTTTTTAAATCACTATAACGGAAAGAACATAAAACCTCTCTTATAAGAAATCATGGAGATACTATTAGACCACAAGTCTATTGGCAGACTTATGCATTTGAGTGTGCCCAATTGTGAAAGAAAAAAAGACGTATTTTAAAAATATTTTTCCACAGCATCAAGCTATCATGATGCTCCTTAATATCTATATAGATTATATGGAGTTGTTGGATGTATATATATATGATTATTATTCATGAGGAAAAAGTGATTTAAAAGAAAAAGTTTAAAAAAAAAAAAAAAAAGATAAGGCAGTATCAACAAAATAAAGTATAAATTAAAAAATAAAAAATAAGTTTTGGAAAAAAAAACAAAAATGCAAAGCAGAATTTTTTATGACTACACGGTGCAATGAGTTATTAATGTCTCCTTAGGAAATTCTCCCTCTTTCAAAGTACTTACCTGAATCAAATTCGTACCAGTACATCTGAAATTAAATTTTAATTCCAAAATTGAACACACATATGCAATATCAAGGCATGCACGTATAAAACTAATTGCAAAAGCATAGCTACACAAAATCATTTTGATTTTGTAAGATTTGGTCTTCAAATCAATACACAACCTTGGAGGGATTTGGGCTCTCTCCTTTCTCTTGGATGATAGGATGTCAGCTAAGTAATGTGTGTTACCTATGACTTGGGTAATAGGATCATATATATATAATATATATATAGTATGTCCATGTTTAGGGATTAAGGCAGTCCAAGAGTTTGTATATTTGATTTTTAGCAATTTAGTATCTCATATTTATATTTAGTTATTAGTCCTCGTACTTTCACAGTATATGCAATTTAGTATCTTTGTTAAATAAAATGTGACATAAGTTCATTTTGATTAAATAATAATGAAAGAAACTTGGTAAAAAATTGTCAAAATCTAAAAATACAGTGTTAAGCTGGTAAAATATTACAAAAAATTAAAAGTGCAAATATTTGGTCTAACATTATACTATCACCAAAATAAACATTTGTCAATATTATTTAACATAAACACTTAATTGCATATATTTTGAAAGTATAAGCATCAATTTGCCAAAATTTAAAGATGAGATACTAAATTACCAAAAATTGAAAGTACACAGTTAGTCTGCCATTATCCCTCCATAATTATTATTTCATATATAGTCCATTATAAAATAGAAAACAATATGTCTAGTCTCTACTTTATATGATAATTAGAGTCCATTACTTTATATGGAATTTATATTTTATGCTAGCTTTATTACAAAATATTATTTTATCTAACATGTATAAGCCATTTAGTTTATCAAAAAATTAAAAATAAAACATAACACACTCAACAATCTTTCACATGAGCTATATGTGTATGACCTTATAATTGTGTATAAACCGTATGAGTACTTAAAAATTTTTCTATCACAACTAAATACATCCCTTAACAATTTGATTCATTGCATATCAAGGAAGGACCAAAGCAGGGTTTTGCTACATATGCTATAACTGGCCTTATCAATGATCACATACATTGATATAATAGAATGACCTGGACTAACTATGGATGTGTAGCATGAAAATTACATTTAATGTGATCTGACATGCCTATTTCAAATTAGTCAACTATATACTTTAGTGTGATCAACCTTAAATGGAATTAGAAATATATATAACCAAAAACCTTATAAATGCAAATAATCTTAACTTTTTGATAGTTTACAAACAATATAAGTCTAATAACAATGAGCATTATCCAAAATACAACTCCCATTGAAACTATATATCTGAATTGCACTTCTTTCATCATTCCAATTTTGTTCTTGTGTTCTTGAGAAATAATCTGTTAGGTTCTTTTAAATATGTTTTGATGATTGCAAAAGTGTAAAAATTTACTAATAACTCTTTAAGTGTGCAGAAATTATTTAGAAAATAAGATAAAGTTGTGAATAGTATTAGGATTCCAAAGAAAACTCCAGAGAGTATACTGAAGGACCAGATGAAGCTAAATCTTATCTAGAAGAACCACAGAGACTATCAATACATCTAGAAAAAGGTTACGATTTCATCATAGTTTGATCACATCATATTTCAGATTAAGTTTTAATAGTATTCAAGACCTAACTCCAAAAGATGAATACATTTGGGTAACATATTCATATGTTCCACTAGGTAATAATACTTTCTATGGGTATTAAATCAAGATCATCAAGTTATCAAGTTTTACACATACATAAAGAATTTTAATGATTCACGTATGTTATACTTGCATGAAAGCTTTGACATTTTTATGTCAGATTATGAAGACTTCAGCTGAATCTTTTATATGC